>VWZP01002216.1:37911-159259 GCA_013396995.1 Dicaeum eximium | reverse complement strand
TCGGCGCGGCGGCGGAGCGGAGCTGGGCGGCCTCCGCCCGCACACAGCCCCGGCGCCTCGCCATGGTGCTGCCGGGGGAGCAGGCCCGGCTCTACCGGCCGCGGCCCGAGCTGCTGCCCGCTGCCCACATCCCCTCGCTGCCCCACTACCAGCGCCTGTACCAGCGCTCCGTGGAGGAGCCGCACGGTGAGCGGGGCCGCGCGGGGCCGGCGCGGCGGGGCGGCGGCTCCCCGGGCCCTCAGGGGGCTGCCCGCGGGGCCGTGGGGAGCCCTCCGCGAACCCCCGCGTGTGGGGAGCTCGGGGGGTGTTCCTCGTGTCCCCACGGATGTTACCCGCCTCATCCCCGTTTCCTTCATCCCCGTTTCCCGCTCATGGTCTCCGCTGCCCGTTGCCTTTGCAGAATTCTGGGGGGACATAGCTAAAGAGTTCTACTGGAAGCGTCAGCACACGGGACCCTTCCTGAAGTACAACTTCGACGTGACCAAGGGGAAGATCTTCATCGAGTGGATGAAAGGAGCGACCACCAACATCTGCTACAACCTCCTGGACAGAAATGTCAATGAGAAAAAGCTTGGGGACAAAGTTGCTTTTTACTGGTAAGTTTCTCTTTTTATTGTGGTGGAGAGGATGTGTAAATAGCACCGTGAAGTGTACAAACAGCGTCAGTTCCTACTGAGGTGAATGAAAACACTAAACCTGAGAGCGGCTAATCCTTACATGGGTTCAGCACGTGTTTGCTCGCGGTGTCCTTGGGAAGAGCTGTGCTGGGAAGCTTCTCTGCCCTTCCCGGGGAGCTCCTCTGCCCTTCCCGGGATGCACTGAAGTGCCCGGCATAGCAGTGGGGAGCACCTGACTCCTCTGCAGTTGCACCTGCTGGGAGCTCCGGGCGGTCAGACAGGAGTGAGGCAGGCGCCACAACTGCTGCTGAAGGAGCTGGATGTGGGTAGAGGCATGGCATGAGGAACAGCCAACAGCTGAAAGCTAATAAACCCCATTATCTCCCGTGTCTATGTTTTGTGGGTCTGGCGAGTTTCCACTCCTGTGGCAGAAAGGTTCTCCTAATACCCGAGTTTATATGTGGATTCCTTGCACTTGAATGTGAGGTGCTTTCAGAGAGACTGGCTTCTCTACCTTTGGGAAGAAAAGTTACTTCCATCCCTATCTGAAGTATGTTTCTGTTTTTTTACCGGAGTAGTTACTAGTGTTAAAATCCATGTAAAACTTAATTTTCATATTGACGCATAGTAGGTTTCACTTGTGATGTCCAAGCTCCAGAAGTAATGTGCTCCTGAACTGGCTCGGCTGGCAGCACAGCTGTGTCCTCAGACAGAGCTGTGCCTGGCTCTCCTGTGTGTTTTGCTGTCCCCCTTGAGCTTGTATTCATGTATCTGGCCATGACTGTATGTGACAGGGCAGAAGCACAATTAAATGTACCCCATGGTAGGCGTGCAGTAACTCGTTGGGATATGCTGAGTCTCTTGAGCAGAGCAGATGGAGAAATCTTACTGTCATTGCAATATTTTATTGTTCTAAGTGATTTATTGTGCAGCTGAAGGTCTCCCTGAGTTACCTGGTGTAAAGTTGTCTGGGAAGCCACTCTGCTGCTGAAAGGAACATGATTATACAAGTGTGGCTCTGGCTGTGGCTGTAAAATTGGCTTCAGAGAGTTTCTAAAGTTTCTATCCATAGCCCTTCTGCTTCAGTGAAAGAATTACACTGCCTAGTGGATAATCATATTGATAAGGCACAGGTGAAATGCTGGAAAGTGTTTACTTCCCTGCTAGTTAAATAGATCCTCTAGCTCACTCTGATGTTAGATGACTGCAGCTTCTGAATGAAAACTCCTTTGTAAACTCCTGCAGGTAAAGGTGTAAAGCAAACAAAGCCATTTGGCAGCCAGTGCTGGCCCTGTGCTGGGGTTTGTTGAGGGACTGGGTTCTTTGTGCATGTAAATCTTTGTGTGATAGTGAGGCAGCTGCCCACAGTTTTATTTTGGGCTTGGTGAACATTTTTCTTTTTGGTTATTCTGGCAGCCTTTGAGGGGGTATTTGTGATGCTGAGAAAAGCCTGGGGTGGATATGGAAATGGTGGGTGGCTGTCAGTCATGGTGTTCACAGTGCTAAAAAATAAAGTCTCTCTTCCTCCTTAGCAGAGAGTTTCCCCTCACTGTTTTGGGACAAACTCTCCTAGTGTGGCTCTGTCACAGGTGACCAGGCACTGTAGCGTGGAGCTGTCAGCTAGGAATGCCAGTGGGAGCAGTGGAAGAGGCACACTGTGACAAACCAGTGGCACTGAGGACTTGGGAAAGCAGGGCTGAGGGTTGCCACTCATAAAATTACCCCTTGGGACACATGGTTTTCTTCAAAACAAAACAATAATTAATTGCTCTCATCTTGTCCTCTCACATTTTGTGATTAACACCCTGGAATGAGCCTGGCTCCCTAAAACACTTTAAGACTTGTCACACTGTATGAAAGGTTGAAAAAGAAATGAAAGCCTCTGAAAGGTGAAAAGGTTTTTTTTATTTTTAAACACCTGAGCCACTAGATTGCATCTAAGAAAGTCTGTAGCCTGCTAGATGGGAAAGATGCTGAACTTACACCAAGGTTTGGTTGACTGCCCAGCTCTGAGAGCTCTGAAAAGATACAGGACGACGGTCTTAGCTTTCAGAGAGGAGGAAATTAGAGAAAAGTTGAATGTTTGGAGGCATTGCTGAGTGTCTCTGAGAAGCAACGTGTCCTTACAAAACTCAGAACTGCTGGCTGGCTCCAGTCTTGCATGGATGGGAAGGAGTGAGCAGCTCCTCTGGGTTTGTTAGGGCCAAGCTGCACTAAAGGTTCCTGCACCACCAGCAGTGCAGGGCTGCCCAAATTGGCTCCACTCAGAGGGTCTAATCCCAAGCCACATGGAATTGCGTTTTCAGCACAAAGAGCAGTACATGGGATTGCCTAATGCTGCAGAACTTGGACATAGGTGATGTTTGCTGTCGTGGTGCTGTCCTCACCGTGCTGTTAGGACTGTGTTGTGCAAAATGGCCATCCTGACTTGGGAGGAAACATGGATTTTTCCCCTTTGCCTGCTTCACTAGGATTAATCTCAGGCTGTTTGCGAACGTTACAAGTATTTCTGGTTTTGCTGCTTCTGATTCCTCTTTCTCTGCTTGGTATTGCTGATGTGGCCTCAAAAAAGGAACAGAAGCCCCAGGAAATGCTTCTGATAAAGTGCTGCTCTCAAAAGTCACTTTCATAATGGTGTGCAAAGGCTGAGGTCAGTACCAGTGGTTGCTGTGCAGGTGGGTACCTGTGGTGACTCTCATGGGCCTTGCAGGGGAAACAGGCTGGACCAGCTACTGGGACATTGAGGGGACTTGCAGCAGTGCTGAGGCCTTTGGGAGGGGTGGTTCATTAGGGCAGGAGCACAGTATTCCTTCACCCTGCTGTAGACATGCCTAAGTCACTTGGACAGTCCTTAGTTCTGTGCTGAAGTGTCTGTTGATAATCATATATAAACTTCAGCCTGGGCAGCCTGTGAAGGTAAAAATATAACCATGTGGAAATTAAAAAAAAAACAAACAAACACCACCTATTGCAAAACTCTCTAGTTTGACCCTGGGGTGTAAAAGTATTTGGATGAGGCCTGTTCTGTACGTAACCTGTGCCTCTGTTTCTCAAACCAGTTACCCCAGCTGCAGTGCTGGTAGTGCCTGGTGGGACCAGGGACAGGGGCAGGAGACAGAGGTTTGTTTTTAGAGTCCTTCTAGCCAAGGAGATGGGGCTTAGCTGGTGCTCCTGGCTTCTGCCATCTCTGGGAGAGTGTATTCATCTTCTGCTTTTTTGTATTGGCATATGACATTACACATCTAGAAAGGAACGATAAAGATAGTAAAGGCTGCCAGAGCTTATTGGAACTGTTTAACAAAATAATAAAAGCCTGTGGTTCCTCTTCTGGGCATAGAACAAACAGGTCATGCAAATATAAAATTAGGAGGTGTGGTTTGTTTGGTTTGGGTTTCTTTATATGATTTGACTTTAAAATGTAATCATGAATATAGGGCCTTGTAGCCTTGAGGTTTCTTCCAGTAAAACTTTCTATAAGAAAAAACCAAACAACTATGAGAGCATGTTTAAAAAAAACAAATAAAAGATACAAACCAGCCTCACACATCTGTCATATGCATAGATGCTGTGGCAGAGGATGCTGGCTGTTAACATCCAGCCTTTCCAAGTGCTTAATTGGAGCCAGCTTCTATATGATGCAGTTGGCTCTGCTGCTCCCAGTGGCTTCAGGATTTTGGAGCATCCTGTGTCAAACTGACCATTCAATTCTTTGGTAATTTCCTGGATGACTCGTTCTCCTTCCAGTGATGCAGCCTCTTTCAAAGCTCTTCTGGTGATGAGAGCACATCTCTAAATCACAGTTTATTTAAAGAACAAAATTCACCCTTGGGAAGGTTGCTTTTACTGATCCACATTTGCAGGTGTGTGCATGGTTTGGTCCATGCCCACAGCACCCTCCAGGATGTTTACAGCTCCTTTCCTGATAGCATTCTCCATGGGAAAAGGGGAAAAGGGGTGCTCCCCCCTCAGCCCTTTCGGAGGTGCCTCCCCAGCAATCCGTGTCATCTCCCTGTAGTGTATGCAGAGGGATAGATTGCTGGTTTTGGCAGATATTAATTATTTTGGAAGCACTGCTGAGCAGTATAATGGTCTGCTCCTGGAAATCAGGCACATTATGTGCACCTAAAATAGGTAATAAATTACATTGAATGTATTAGTATTTTATGAAGTTGTAAATCTCGTACCTTCTTCAAGGGCAATGATAGTTGTAGATTCCATCACAGAAAGTGTAGCTCTTTTCTGGTGGGCTTTGTGAAATCTGCCAGTGTGGGAGAGAGTGACAAAACTGGGAGCTCCAGACAGCATATTTCATCCCTCCAAAGGGAATATCCCTGCGTTGTGGGGATGATTGAGCTGTGTGGGTAGTGCAGGAGTGGGGGTGGGGGGAGCATCAAGAGAAACATAGGATATTAAAACAGGGAGTACGGGCACTAGTGTAATAGCTCAGGCATGTCCAAGTCATGTGCTTTCCTGGCTTCTTTGACATTTTTCCTCTCCCAGTTCTGGGCAGTCACCAAGCAGTGTGGGTAGTGCAAGCAGCCACTGTGGTTGGACACTCATACACTAAGTACAGGCTGGGACAGGAGGGACTCCTAGCTTCTCCGCAGGTGTAGCTCCCTGACTTTTCTGCATAGGTGGATGGAGTCTGTAACTTTGGCTGTGGGCTGTTTGGAGCAAGGTCGTGATGGGTTTAAAATGAACTGATTTCATGTAACTGCTCTGAACTCCTTGCTGTAGGTTGCAGATGACATACAAAGGTGATGCTGCTCCAGGGCAGCATGGTGATGCCTGCTCAAGGATTTGAGATTGTCAGTTTGGCCTGAGGGACAGGATAACACAGGGATCATGGTCTAAAACTTGTTACCAAGGGCTCTGTGTGTGTGCTGAGACCCATTTTCTCCTGTCATATCTTGAGGTTCTTGTGTCCCAAGTGTTTCTGTTGTACTCATGTGCTGCATCCTCCATCCTGCTCATTGCTAGTGAAATCTCCAGGGTAGTTCCCCGGTGAGCAATTGTGCCGAAGGGATGAAATAAATATCTGAGAACAGCAAGCTACATCCTTCAGGCATGTGTGGGGTGTGCTTTCCTGGATGCTGTGAGTCAGCAGATTGAGCACTGTGGTACTCAGGCACTTGGCATGCTCAGAGTCACTGGAAGTTGTTTTTCCATTCCAAGGACTGCCTTGAAAGCAGAACTTGACTCATCCCTGGCAGGTACACTTGCTGGTTTGCAGGGAGATGCTGGGAAGGGTGATTAGTTTTGGTGATCTCAAGCTCCATTCCTGCTCTGCAGAGCCTCTTCCATCCCAGGATGCCAGGCAAGGCAGGAGCAGGGAGCTGGTAAGTGCTCTCAGCCTTGTGCTGTTCTGCTCTGCAGTGCAAGGAAGGAAAGGGACAGGTATTAAAGGTTGGTGGCTACTTGGTTACCCAGTGCCTGTGTTCTCCTGTGGTTTTGCCCATTCAGAAGAACCCCCAGACTTGTGCCTCTATGGGAGGGCATTCCACATTATTGAAGATTTTCTCTGGAAGTAGTTTTTACTGAGCTCAAATAGCATGTAATCCTGCTTCTGGAGACAGTGTGGGATTTTTCTTCTCTGCTAAGTCAAATCTGTTAAGAGAGAAGGCACTCAGGTAGCACTTGGGTGGTTGCTCCATGGCAGAGCCGTGAGGACAGGGGATGTTTAACCTCTCCTGCCTGGGAGAGCAGCTCAGCTGCCTTGAATGAGGAGAGCAGCTTTGAGTTTTGTTGGATCTGTTTGTTTCCAGCCTTTTGCTCAGAAGCCTTTGGTAGCTGCTGGGTAGCTGGCAGGGATACAGCATCCATCCATATAAATACAAGGGAATATCCAGGAAGTATTGGACCAGATAAACAAGTGTGACGTCTGTAAGTGCCCAGGATTAGATGGCATGTGCCCCAGACAGGAGCAGGACCTTGAATGTGGAATTGCAGAGCTGCTGGCCAGGGTATACTGCTGCTATTTGTAAAGGCTGTGGTGCCAAGGGCTGGGAGGTTGCCAGACCCCCTTTGCCCAGAGAGGGGTTTTTTTTTCCCTTTTGCAGAGGGTCCTGGGAGCCAGTAAATCTGACTTGTATCCCTAGGGGTGCAGTGGAACAGGGTCACTGGGAGAGGTGGTGGAGCTGCTGGCAGAGCTGCCGGAGCACGAGGCAGGTGGCACTGAGCACATGGAGACACCTCTTTTCAGACCACTTTCAAGAGGTTTCCCACAAAAAGTTGTTCAAGAAAGTAATTCAAGAGGCCTGGAAGAGAAGCCACAGCTTCTCTTGGCACTGTCAGATACCCAGGTGTGACAAAGCAAACAGGAAGGCCTTAAACTTCCTTGAGGGATTCCCCTGAAGAAGAGAGGTGACATCTATGAAAATAAATTAATGGCAAACTGCCAGGGCTCACGATTTCCTACCGCACCTCGTTTCGACATTTCCAAGTGATGTGCAGAAATGCAAACAGAGAACTGAAACCCTGCTCCAAAAAGGGGGAGGTGAAAGCTCTTGTGAAACCACTGGCCATCGACACTTCAGCCCAGGAGCTCTGGGCACTGAGAGTCCCCCAGGCACAGCAAGTGCAGCAACCCACCAGAAAAATGCCACGCTTTGAATGAGCACCCACTCACACCTCTTCTGGCAAAACCTGAGCATTTTGTCTCCTACTTGGAGCAAGTCTCACCCACGTGTAGCTGGAGTCCTTGTCCACTGCTGCTCCATTCACACCAGGGTGCCAAGAGAGAACATACAAGCCATTCACACAGCTAAAATAATCAGGTTTTCTAGTCCATTGAGTAAACTGAAGGCTCTGATCTTCCATGTCCTGAATCCATACAGAAGTTCACCATGAACTCCGTTTATCCACCACAAGTTTCAAATCTCCAGCCAATATTTGCAACATGCCATCGCTGCACAATCACGGTGCCCCTCCCTAAAGCAACCAAGTATTCTTAAAACATATCCTGTTGCCTGTAATAGCTGCCAACAGAGCAAGACAAAAGTTTCACAGACATGAGAAAATCCAGGTGCCATTGTCTGTGCACACCCACCCTTCATACTGCCCCAGGTAATTATTGTAACAACCACACCCCCAGAACCATGCAGAAAGGCAGCACTGCACAGGGTATAAGCCAACATTTTTGGGTAGGGCTCTAGATTCAGCAGGAGTTATTAAATCCCTCATGCTGAATCTAGAGAGCTGTCACAGCAATGAGGAGGATGAGGAAAAAGTACTAAATAAGAACATAAAAGCTGTCACTGGTATCATTTACACAGCAGCATTGCACTTGTGCTCACAGCAGCTCAGCCAAGAGCCTCTTTAGACTAAACTAAAGTACCATGGTGGGTAAGAACCATGGCTGATGTTTGGCCTCCACAAGCAACAGCAGCAGGAGATGCTGCTTCTGGAGCACGTGAGCCTGGCCACCAGCATCAATTCTGTTTCAACACTGCCCTTGGCAGTCCTGTTTCTGACCCTGAAGAATGTCCACTGAAAGGGAAGAAGCAAAGAGCAAGGCTAAACCAGCTCCATAAAAACACTGGTTTGGTGGAAGGTGTCTTACCCATGGAACCAGATTGTCTTTAAGGCCTCTTCCAACCCAGACCATTCACTTCATGATTCATTCAGTGATAGTGAAGCATGTTTTCCATTCCTGTTGCCACTGACCATCTTCTAAGAGATGTTCCCTAAACTACATTCCACCAGGTGACACCTGACCTTCACCTCTGGAGGTTTATGATGCATGAAATTGAAATGTCCACGAAAAATCTGATTAAAAGCTTGATTTCCTACCCTGTCCTTTATGGATATTGTTTGAGCCTCCATTGAAATTGCCTTGCCTGGCTTTCTGTGTTTCTAGAAGCTCTTCAAAATATGGCAGAATGTTCCCCCCCAGAGATGCAGCTATTTCCCAAAATGGGGCATTTCCCAGCTGCAGCAGCTTGTTGATTATTTTACTTACAGAAGCTTCATCCAGGGTCTGTTCAACAGCCCAACTGTAAATTGTTTAAACAAGCAATCAGCTGTTTCGTACTGAATATAAGCCCTACTCCCACTGGACTGGTAAAAATAGTCCATGCTCCTTTGAAAACCCAACTGATGGTAAACATCTAAAATGTTTCCCCTCATGTCAAACTCACATATTCTTCTGCAGCATTCAGTGGGTTTGGCTGGTGGGGTTGCCAGTGCTGGCTGAGGGCAGCCAAACTGTGATGTGCTGGGTGAGTCTTGCGCATGACCTCTGTTGAAATGCTATATGATTATTTTGTTTCTAAAAAAGGAATTAAAATTTGCTTTAAAAAACCTCTCCCCTAATTAAATTAGGCAAAAAGCTGCTGTGTTTCTCCACTGGTTGCTCTCTCATGTTTTGAAGTACTTCAGAAAGTAAGAGTTAGAGTTAATGCTTTTCTTCTTGACTTGGTGGTTACTCAATATCAAGCAAGTAGAAAAATGGTGGAGCCACAGAGAGCAAATTCTCCTTGCTGAGCCCAGTAGCACAGAGTGACTGCTGACACTGTCACCAGGCTATTTACATGTGGTCTGCATGACTTGTAAAATGACTTATATTGTCAGATGTGCCAGGGTGAGAGTACATTTCCATTGAAGAGGGATTTGCTGGCTGCTGTCAATCCTATCTTCCCCAAAACTGTTCCCTGGAGTGTTGTGGCTCTCAGGTGTGAGCACAGAGTGTACAAATCCCACAGCACTGAGGTCACTTGCCTATGTTGGCTGATGAGCCAGCAGCAGTGGGAAGTGTTGATTCCTTTAGAGATGTCTGAGCATCCCACTGCCTAAAGAAAGGGGCTTGAGGTAGATTTTAGGGCATAGCCTGGTGTGAGTGGGGTAACTGGAGGGAATTTTGGCAGGTTGATAAATGAAGAGTGGTTTTGGAGCAGTGGCCACCTCCAGCTGTGCTCTATGGTGTAGGATCGCTCAGGGTATGGCAGAGTGAACAGTGGTTGGGCTGCACAAGATAAATATTATTTCTTTAGATGCCTCTGGTATTTCTTCAGCTTCTGAAAGGCTGCAGATACAAACAGTAGCTGGGAATGTAATTAATGAGAAGGAAGGACAGAAAGATGGATGTGGTTTTCCTATGGGACAGTGACAACTATGCAGGGTGTTGGATGTTTGCTTTGGAGGCTGCGTGTCCATGTAGCTGTTTTTAAAGGTGAGTAGAGGATTGATTCCTTGATCAAAGAGTAAATGGTGACCCAGTGTCCCTGTAGCAATAAGCTCCATTTTGGCTGTTCTGTAAAATACATGGTGCCTGTTTTGGAGTCAGTGGGGCTGGAGGGGATGGGCCTGGGGCTGAACACACAACTTTGTTCCCTGCAGAGCACAGGGCTCCTGCTTTGACACAGCTGGTTTGGGTTTCTTAACAGCAGTAGGAGCCCGTTCATGCTAGATACTTGATCAGCTTTAAGTTGGGATGGTTTGGCTCAGAAATGGATTTGAGAGCAGAGCTTTGTTAGTCCCTGCTGAAGTTTATGGGGGACACTGGAGGGGAAAATTGATGGATGGATTTAATGCAGTTGTCAGAGTTAGCTGTGTGGATTTAGGAAGTGATGGTATTAAACTGGTAAGATTCTTCTTTTCCCTGGGCTTTCTGTTCCCAGGTTTTCTCAACGATGTCCTCTCAATGCTGCCAAATATTTCTCAATACACTGGGAGAACCTTTTCACCAGCCCCGCCCAAGCTGAGCTCTGTCATTACTCAACTTCTTCTTTCTTGATCCGTGTTGTGATGCAAGGGGATTTAAGCGTGGTGATGGTGGGGTTGAGCTTTCTGGTAAACCTGCTGCTCAAGAAACCTCAGGCTTCCCAGAACTCCTTTGGGAATTCTCCATTATTGTGGAGGGAAATGGTGACGTTAAGCATGGGCAGGGCTGGGCAGTCTGCCCCATTATTATGAAATATTCTCGTGGAGGTTTTTTGCAGACCTGCTACAGACCCATCTGTTTGTGCAGTTAAGAGCATTTCTATGTTGAACAATCCATGCAAATACCAGATTTTTTTTCTGATGAAAGGGTGTCTTTTTCTGATTATCTTGCACAGCTGCTCTCCCCAAACTTCATGTTTCAGTGTAATCTATTTTCTCAAAAACAGATTTAAAAGGCTGTCATTACTTGAGTGCCCTTCTTCTCTCAAATGGCATAAGCAAGGCTGCGGTGTAGGGAGAAATCCTATTTTTTTTTCAGTTTTGGCTGCTGTTGTTCCTGAGAAACCAAGATGTGTCCAGGCAGATCCTTTTCAGCAGCAGATTTTGGGGCTGCCCTAAGAACAGCCAGGGCTATTACTCAACTTGGGGTGTGAGCAGAGGACACTGAGCACAGCCGGAGCTCTCGCTGCCCATGCGGCTCACACGTGAGCACATTCCCCACATGGCAGGAGCCTGGCTGGCCCAGCTCTGCCTGGCATTTTGGCTGCTCTAATTCTGGATGTGGAACGGAACAGGGAGCCATGAGCCCTCCTGGCCGCCCCTGGTGACCTTGCACGTGAAGAGCTGTCACCACAGCAGGAAAATTCCTTCCTTTACCTTGTGCCATGCTCTGGGGACAGGCTGCTGGTGAAGCAGTAGCTGAAGATCTCTCATGCTGTATTTGGTTCCGTGTTTAGAAGGGATTTTGGGCTCTGAACATGTTTTAATTTAGATGGTAACAGAGATGTTCTAGGGCAGACATTCCCACAGTCCCCATCTCTGCTCTGCTGGAGTCACAGAATCACACAATTAACTATGTTGGAAAAGGCCTTTCAGATCATTGAGTCTCTCTGTGGTTCCCCACTGGGCCAATTGTGACATGGCATCATCTGATAAAGGCTTCTTTCCCTCCTACAACACCTTTTCCAAACTGGGAATCAGTGTTTTCTTAAGGGTGCTTTCCAGTAGGTGAAATGTGAAGCCTTTGTCCTGAATTAAGAAAAAGTGCTCTGTGAGCTGCCATCACATCTCTGCCAGTCAGAAAATGAGACATGGTAGCTTTCAGATGGTTTGGTGTGCTCTGAAATTTACCTTTCAGGTGCCCCCCGCCTGTGCTTGATAACTTTGGGTTACTGCTTTTACTCAGGCACAGAATGGTTTGGGTTGGAAGGGACATTAAAGCTCATCTTACTCAACCCCCTTGCCACGGGCACCTTCTACTGTCCCAGGGTGCTCCAAACCCCATCCAGCCTGGCTTTGGACACTCCCAGGGATGGGGCAACCACAGCTGCTGTGGGCACCCTGTGCCAGGGCCTCAGCACCCTCACAGGGGAGAATTTCTTCCTAATATCCATCTAAACCTCTTCTCTTTTCAGTTTAAAGCCATTGTTGTTTGTAAAAAGGGAGTGAGTGATGTGTTCACAGGAGCTTAGTGGAGAAACTTAAATGATCTGCAGCCCCTTTGGTCCTCAGTGGGAGCATTTCCAGGGATCAGAAAGGCTTTGGCTTTGTCCTTAGCTTGGTTTGGTCTGTGATTTTCTGTTTTCAGCTGTGCCAATCTGCAGATGGTCTGGCAGAGCTTGAAAACTTCTAACACTTCACTTGCTTGGCTTCATTTCCCCCTTTTGTCCTGTACATCACCTTCTCCGTGGTGTTGTAGCTCTTGTAAACCACAATTATCATCCTCAATTCCATTCAAAACTGTAATTGCCACTGATGCAGCCTGCACTTCCTGCTGCTCTGTGCCAGTGCCAGGGCAGCTTTGCCTAGGGAGTCGTAGTCACCTGTTACTCAAACAAGTGATGCAAATAACTTTTCTTTACAAATGTGGTGAAAGAGAAGAACCAAACAGTGCTGGTGATTAGTTTTCAGTCAGCTTTGCTTGGTCTGTTTGGGTGCTCTGGGAAGTGTGTGTCCCCATGGGCACTGAGTTCCTGTCCCTCCCTTGTGTTTGTCACCTATAGCTGAGACAGGCTCAGCTCATTTGGTTAGGTGATGGGTGGGTGAAGCAGACCATGCTTTGGAAAGTCCTGTAGTCAGCTGTGGTGCTTGGCAGAGCACTGTATCCTTCTTTGGTGCAAATATCCAGGGGAGCATCTGTGCACAGCATCCCTCTCCCACACTGCTGCCCCACATCCCCGACTGCTCCACAGGGTCAGTGCTTGAGCTAATGGGGCTCTGCAGAAACGCTCGCCTGCTCCTACAAACCACCTTCCCTGCTACACAGTGTATGTACAGCACTAAATTACTTGCTCACCTGGGTGGTGGCTCTAACAGGAAAGCTTAACCTTGATTTACTACCTGGGCATCGGGTGAAACAGCGCTGAGGCTCTGCACCTCCAAGGTCAAACTCCCAGCTGAGCAGGCAGTCTGTGAGCCCCCTGTAAGTGTGGGGTGCCACAGAGGTGACAAGTGTTTGACTTTCCCACCTGGTGTTTTCTTCTTCCCCTGCCTGTGTGACTTCTCCATGCACTTGTTCCTTGCTGGGACTCTGGCAGGGTCTGTGCCATGGGGCTTTGTGTGTGTCACAGTGTCTGCTCTGAGGTGGGGAGCTCCTTGTTTTAACTGCTGGCAGAAGGGAGCAGGACGGTAAGAGCTCTGCAGAGCCTGGGCTGCCTTTCATGTGCTGACAGGGATCTGTTTTGAGCTGGCTGGGCACTGCCATCCTGCACACTGCAGTGGTGGTGGTCCCCGATGCCCTGAGGGTGTCTGGCCCTGGCAGGGATTGGGTGCAGGCAGATACAGAACTCTCCTCTTTGCAGGAAACCTGACTTCTTCAACAAATCACAATTTCTAGGGGAAGACCTGCCTTAGAGGGCCTCCAGTTGTGCATCTGTGTGTTTAGTTGAAGAACTTGAATTTACTGAGTCAGCAGGTGGTTCAGTGGAGATCTTAGAATCAGGATGGGTTGGGTTGGAGGGGACCCTACAGGTCATCTAGTTCTACTCCCTGCCACAGGCAGGGACACCTTCCACTGTCCCAGGTTGCTCCAAGCCCTGTCCAACCTGGCCTTGGACACTTCCAGGGATCCAGGGGCAGCCACAGCTGCTGTGGGCACCCTGTGCCAGGGCCTGCCCACCCTCACGGGGAGGAATTTCTTCTTTATGTATTCCATAGGGTCAAACTTGCCTTTCTCCAGCTGAGCATTCACACAACATGCAATATGTAAAACACAGGCTTCTCAAGTGCTAAAAATCTCAAATGCATTCCTGCCATGAGCCAGATGATACTGTAAAATTTTGGATTACAGTTGCTAAATGTAGGACTTGGTTTGAAGATGAAAAAAAGTCAGACTCACTATGCTTCACCATGTTTTTCATCTAATGATGTGTCTGGGATGTTTGGGGAGCTGAGAATTGGATTTTCCTTTCAGAAGAAGCCTTGCTGTTAGAGCATAGATTGCACATGAACAATCACAACAGCACTGCTGCCAACTATTTTCACCAATAGATCTTAAGAAAAGTGTATTTGGGGAGTGTTGGGTTTGGTGGGGTTAGAACTGCAGAGGTGAGTTCTGCAGTGCTGTTTTCAGAAGAGTGAGGTTTATTTTTGCAGTTTTGTTTCTTTTTCAGTTGAATTTGGACAAGGGAGCCCATGTGAGATGCTCAGGGCTGACAGCTCTTGCTTATGTCAGATGGGCACCATTGGGAAGATGCTGCTGGCAGAACTTGGATGCCATGAGTTTACAGGCTCGTTTTTGACGCAGAGTGTACTCAATAGCATGGAAGAGGGCATTCCTTTCAATGCCCTGTCTAAAGTCCATCGTTCACTGGGCTTTTTGCCAGAGCAGAGGCCTGAGCAGTCTGAGTGCTGCTGTAGCCCGCTGAGTACAGCTGTGGGCACTCCAGACTATTTTCAGAGGCAGGGAGATGTAAAGCAATTGCCTGCTCTTAGGAGACTGCTCGAGGCCTTGGCTGGAGATGCATTGAAAGGAGGCATCTTGTCCTGTAGAAACAAGGACATGATTTGTTTCCCATTGAACAAAAGGTTTCTTAAAATCTGAAGCCTGAGGTTTGCCCTGCTGGTGGTAGGGGAGCTGTTTTGCAGTCACGCAAATGGATGGAAAGGACTTTGAAAGCCCCCTGAAAATCCTCACAAAAGTTTTAACTTCTCTTTGACTCCGCTCTGTGCTTTTCCTGCAGTGCCTTATGCAAGAGGCCTTAGTTCCAGCCTTCAGGATGAGCCTGGGTACATTCCTTGGCCTGGATGTCCCTCTGAAGTCCTGCCAAGGAGGAGGACCTGGAGTATTTGAGATGTGCCTCTCTCGTGCAGGGAGAGCAGGAATGTCCGAGCCCTGCCTCGTGCTGGGGGGCTCAGGGCAGCTCTGTGTCCCTCATGGGCACCGTGTGCAGGGCTGCTCCCCTGAGCCCCCAGCTTGGGTCACCTGCCTGCCTCTGCCCTTGGCTGCTCAGCCCCCAGATAGCACACAGGGCCCTGGGCAGCCTGTGCTAGTCTTTCCTCCTGACGTGTTCTCTCTTAGTAAAGGCTGTAATCAGGTCCTTTGCTGGGCCAGAGCATGGACAAAGGGCCATCCTTCCTCCCTGCCCGTTTGTTGAGCTGGGAGCTGGCTTGCACAGGGCCTGCCTTAGTGCCCAGCAGACCCCAGTGACCTTCAGGTGAGGGATTAGTGGGCTGGTGTTGGATTGTGCCCTTTTTTGACTTAGAGATGGGGCAACTGAGAGGTGTTTTAAAAACTTTTTATTCTATTTTTAGTATTATATGAAGGGTGAGACAATACAGATGTTATAATTTATGCCATCACAATCAGAAGGTAACTGTTTCTTAAATTACAAAACACGGTAAGTGTTTCTTGGCATTTTAGCTTTTTGCTACACTGTGTTGTAGATGCCTTAAAGCTAATTATCTAAAACTACCCCTCATGGGTCCTGTTACAATGCATCTTTCATAGTTCTATTTTTCTAAAGTATCTAGTTTTATTTGTTAGGCAATCCTTCAAAACTCTTTTCTAGCTGTATTTCTCTGTCAACACTATCCATCTTATTCCATAATATTTCTAAATCAACATTTCTTATCTCAAAATTTACATACAAATACATACTATATAAACCTTCTATCAAACTCTAAAAAATTCTCCACAAATCCATTTCCCACAGGCTGGGATGCTCCAGCTCACATTTGGAAGCATTATAATTAAGAGCTATTCCATAACCAGGCTCATGGCCAAGGGGAAAGCTGCACACACAGTGATCCTGTACATCTGGACACAAGCAGGTTTGCACAGCACCAGCCTTGATGTAGGTGCACAGAGGAAAGCGTGGATGGTGAGGGAAGGCACTCAGTGTGCAGCCAGACACAGCAGAAGCAGATGCTGTTCCTGTGAGCCAGATCAGTTACAGCTGCTCAGCCCAGCACTGGAATCAGCTCTTGCATCTTTGCCCTCAAGTAATAAAATGAAAAAGGAAACTGATTTCCTGGTTTCCCTCTCCTAGCTGAGAGTCCTGCTGTAAGGGACCTTGACTAGTAGTTTCACATGTCATTTAGCTCCAAGTGATGCTTCTGGTTGTGATGGGAAAAGGAGAGGAAAATGTTGGGATGTCAGGGCTGAGCCACCTGCCTTGGACACTGGTTCACATTCCCACACTTTGCTTTAGCTTTGTATTCTTGTGTCTCTCCCCTTTGCTCTTAGAAGGGGCCAAACTAGTATAAAATATCAATCAGGGGATCACCTTTCCAGGTGAAGATTCCCTGTCCTGTGTCAGTGCAGGTATCCATGGTCCCAATTGCCACAGAGCACCGTGGAAGCCAGGAGTGTAACTGGTATAAAGAGGGATAAGGCAAGTGTGTAAGCAGCAGATCCACAAAGGATGATCCAGGTGTATCCACCAGTCTTGGAACCCCTGTTCTACATGGGGCAGGAGCAGAGCTTGTATCAGTGAGGCTCTCCCAGCTCTTTTTGTTTCTCCACCAGGACCATGTCTGCCATTGGAGCATGTGGTCACTGTGGTGCTGGCACAGAATGGCATGATTTACAGCATTTCTTGGGAAATTAAGGTGTTGCTTTATGCATTTCTGCATCCCAGAAGCCTTCCTGCTGTTTGTGTTGCTGGGGGAAGAGGTTGGTTTTTGCTAGAATTCTGTACATAGTTTTGGAGTGCTCTGTTTGACATGTTGAAGAAGTAAGTTTCTGTTTCAGAGCCAGGCAGAGCCTGGCTGCAATCCTGAGGGAGCACATGACATGGAAGTACTTCCTGGCCTCTCCCCAGCACCAGTGGTGCAGATTTTCATTTGGCTGCACACACTAACGGGACACTTTTCCAGGAGCACTGGCAGCTGGGAGTGATGTGATACCCCTGTTCATCTATGGATCACAGGAGTTTCTGTGCTGGCTGCCTTGGAGAGACCTGGAAAAGTGTCTCTCTCCTTCCAGAGTGTAGGAGACTGCTGTTTCTCCACTGTGAAGTCTTGTCAAATTCTTTATGAATATCCTGATACTTTGGGAGTGCCACCTCATTTGCATAGCTGAAGTGTTGAGTCACATTAAAATTACCTGGTTTTTACATCAGTAGCAAGCCATTTCCCTGGGGATGTGATATTCCTGTCCCTTGGCTCTCCTTCCCATCAGTCTGGGCTGCAGGAGCCTGGAGTTGCTTCATGGAGGAGCACAGAGGGAATAAGGCAGAGCAGGCATGACACTGAACAAACATACATGTGTGTATTTATATATGACCTTGGAAAACAAGACAGACCTTGGCATCCCATCGCAGCCCATCAGATGTCAGGTATTTGGGGGCTGGGTGTTGCTGCACATTGGCCCATGGTTTATCCTGAGATATCTCAGGCATGAGCACCCAGCAGTGAGGGAGCCATGCCATCAACCCCAGAGTGCTCCTGAGCCTGTGCACTCTTAGCTCTGGGTCTTTCTTGAGCTTTGGACTCTTCTCACCTCTCTGAAAGTGCCAATATTTCCATTTCACACATTCACTTGATTTCAGTAGTGATCTACATGGGGCTGGGCACTTTGGACTTAATTTTCCTACTGTTGGAGAACTGTAGTCCAGAATTGGATTTCTAGTGTTTGGTTACTCTGTGCTCAGAAGGACAGGTGAGGACATACCTGTTGGCCAGAGCAGTTTTCAGTGTCACTCTTACCTTGTTCTGCTGCACAGTAACAAAGATTATCTTGCTTTTCCAGGGAAGGGAATGAACCTGGGGATTCCACGAAAATCACCTACCGTGAGCTGCTGCACAAAGTCTGCCAGTTTGCCAACGTCCTCCGCAGCCAAGGTACCCAGCTGGGGCAACAGGAGCACTGGGTACTGGGGAGGCATTTGGCCAAGGGTTTGGAGATTGGGGTCACTGCTTATGTGGTTGCCACTCTGTTGAGTAATTCTCATCAATTTGCTCTGCAACGCACAGATTCATTCCTGACTCTGTCTGTGAAAACTGATCAGTGCTGGTCATATCAGCTGTACAAGGAAGAAATCAGTGCTCAAAACATCATGCTCTGGAGTTTTCAACAAGCAGTGGGCTCTGGTTACTTTCCTGCTCCCTTCAGGGAGGCAGATGAGAACATGGATTGTTAGTCATCATCTCTCAAGAGCCATGGTGCTTGAAAGGCAAAACCCAAGGCTGCTTCAACTCCAACTCCAGCTGAAGCTTTATTATGTACATATAAATGTGGAATTAAAATAATTGATTTATTTCTATATCCTGTTCTTCTGCCATGTAATATGTTCATTTTGACAAATGCCATGTTCACTTTCCCTCCATAGGGGTGAAAAAAGGAGACCGGGTTTCCATCTACCTGCCAATGATCCTGGAGCTGGTCATAGCCATGCTGGCCTGTGCCAGGATTGGAGCTCTGCACTCTGTTGTGGTAGGAACAAGCTCTTTGTGCTGCTCTTGGTGCTGAGCTCTGAGGGGAGCAGCTCTTGGTTTTGGGAGAGGAGCTGGGAAGATGAGTGGTCGCATGAGATGGGTGGAAGCTCAGTTAAGATGCTGCTGTTTCTCTCCATTAACTGTGCAATTAGCTCCTTCAGCTCTCTCCATCAGTGCCTGGTGGTGAATCATTTGCCTCGGGTGAACAGCACAGCAGCTGTGGGTTTGGGGCTGGGTTTCTGTGTGTCCTTGCTGACTCTGCTGTGTGCTCTCTGGCAGTTTGCAGGTTTCTCTGCAGACTCCCTTTGCGAGCGGATCCTTGACTGCGGTTGCTCTCTCCTCATCACAGCAGGTAAAACACACATCTGAACCACTCACTGCGTGTTGCCTGGCTTTCTTTTAAAGCCTGGGACTAAAAGAGAGAGGGCCAGTGCCTCAGTTGAGCCTTCCAAAGCAGGTGTATTGCTGTAGCTGTGCCCAAATGCTGCTTCCCACTCCAAGCATGTAGTGAAACCTCCAAGCAGCCTCCAGTTTGTCCTGTAAAGCTTGATGTCACCAGATGCTAATAGCATGTTTCCAAACACTTCTCATCCATATTTTTCCTGAAAATCAGCCAGATGTTTGCAAGATGTGTCATGAGGCAGGCCTAATGTAAGAATTCCCACCCTTGCCAGTTTTAAGGATATTTCTGCTTGCAGCTCCCAGACTTGTAAAGCAAAGGATCAAGAAGTGTGGCAGTAGTTGCATGTAAGCCTACTGCATTTCCCCAGCTGTTTTTTTTTCCCAAAAGTGGAAGAAATAGTGTTTTTATTAATTCCCATGGTGTGAAAAGGACCCACTAAAGTACAGTCTGTGTTCTGGATGCATTGGATTATTTCCCACAGAATATTCCCAAGATATTTGTCAGGTCAAACTGGGACCTCTCCCAGAGAAGGAATTCCACGGTGTCTTTTGGCATCTGTTTCTCTGGGCTAAAAAGGTGCATTAGGAAAGCTCTACCATCAGCTGTTTGTCTGCTTCCCCTCACTCCAGTGCATGAGCTCTGCTCTGCCCTCCTGAAACTGCTTGTTGCTCCAGCTGTCCCAGGCTGCCTTGGGTGGGAAGCCCTTCTGATGTTTCCCTCACCATTTTGCAGATGCCTTTTATCGAGGAGACAAACTGGTCAACTTGAAGCAGATTGCAGATGAAGCCATCCGGAAGTCTCTAGACAAGTAAGTTTGGATTCCCTTGCAGAAAAGAGCACTGCTGCCAGAATCTGCTCCTGCACAAATGGGAGTTGTCATAGGTGGGCAGATTCTGCAGCAGGGCTGACACAAACAGTCATCAGATGTTACAGAAAGGGAAATAATCCTGGTGAAGTGACTCTGCCAAGCTTATAGACACAGCATCTGTGTAGCCTGTGTGAGACTGAATGTGGGTTTGTGTGTTAGATCAAACATGGAAATCCAGGGCAGATAGTCTGCACATTAGAAATTCTAAGTCTTTATGTCTGTAAAAATAGGTACCTGGGAGGACAGAAGTGATCCTGAAGCTGGGAATTAACTGGTGGAGACTGTGTTGATACCTTGAACAGGGTTGAAATAAGAACATTTTGTCAGTGTTCTGTAGGCTGTCTTTTCCCTCATGATGGGGCAAACACCTACACCTTTCCCTGATGTATTATCAGGCTTTGGAAGCCTTTCCTCCCTCTGAGACAGTCTGTCATGCTTAGGGGTTGGAGCAGCCATTAACATCTCCTGGTAGGAGGGCTTGTTCCTGGTCACAGGCAGGCAAATTTGGGATTTGTAGAGAAGCTCCATAGCAGTGTCCTGGGAGAGAGACTTGTGGGACCCCCACTTCCTCCCCAGGAATCACACCTGATAAATCCCCAGTAAGCTGTGCACAGACTGTTCCTGCTCTCCGAGCTGTTCTGTGGCTGGTGTCCTTGGAAGTTCCTGGTGTACCTGGAGTTTGCATGGCAGCAAATGCTCCAGCTCAACAAAAGGAGCTCCAGGCCCCTGCCCTGCCTCCAGTGCTGCCTGTGAATCCCAGGAAGGTCTGGCTGAGCCCCTGGGCAGCCCAGTGTGACAGCTCCTGCCTTTTACAGGGGATCCTCTTTGAAAAAGTGCATCGTGGTGAAGCACCTGGGCAGGGAAGAGATAGCAGTGGACGGGACCTGCAGCAAGTCTCCTCCTCTGAAAAGGCTGTGCCAGGAAGTGCAGGTGTGTTCCTGGTGGGATTTATTACCATGGGCCAGAGACCAAGAAGTTGATGGGTGCAAAACCACTGCAGTGATTCCCTGAGTGCTCCTGTTCCTGTTTTCACCCTTCTTGCTGATGTTGCTGTGTGAGTGGTCTGAGAAATGGTTCCTTTCCTTAGCAAGGAGAAGTCCCTGCTTCTTCCTTTAACACCCTCACAAGCTGCCAGCCCACAGGACCCCTGGGTACATCTTCCAAAGCCACTAGGGACAAGATGCCCATTTTCCTCTGCTAGTACAAGGCTTTTCCTTCCTAACCTTTGTTTCTCTCCCCTTTCGTGCAAAGACCGATGCGGTGCTGCACTGTAGCTGTGACAGTGGCAGCTGGAGAAGAAACCCAGGAGATTTGTGCTCATGGCATGAGCTCAGTGCAGCCCCATGACAGGGCAGCAATCCTCTGCTGAGAGCAGTGCAGGGTCTGTGCAGCTGGCACAGGGACTCTGTCAGCTCCCAGGCTGGGGCTTTCCTTTGCAACTAGAGATGAAAGGACGTGGGCCAGAGGCATGTGGTGAGATGGGAAGGAGGAGAAACTGTCATGGAGCTGTGGCTGTCTGCTGAGCTCCTGAGGCTGCTGAGCAGCCCTGCTGTGCCCAGCCTTTACCTGCTCCAAAGGTTACTTTCAGCTACCCCACAGCTCCAAATCTTGCCACGTTGTCATCTGTCCCTCTGTGTTGGGTGATTATTTGTACTGTGTTATCCCCAGGCTGCTGGCTCAGAAATGGGTTGTGTTTGGGGAGTATTTGATCTTTTTGGGGAGTATTTGATCTGCTTTCAGGAGGAGTGGTCTGTGCACATCCCTGTACAAGAAGTCCAGCAGATTCTCTCTACCTTTGAGTTATTTTCCCTCATTCAGCTGTGTTAATTTTACTGGGGTGCTGCTCTTTGTTTGACAGCCTGGCCATGTTCCTTGGCCTGCTCTGCCCTTTCTCTTTTGAGGGCAGGGTAGATGCAAAGGAGTGGGAAAACTGGAGCTGACCAGCCTTCCTGTGTGAGGTTTCCCTAGCAGGGAGATTGCAGGGCAGCCTGTCCCTGTGCTGGTTCCAGTAGGTGAGGTGAGGTTTTTGTGCACAATGTCCTGGGGGGAGGCGGGAGCATGTCTCTTACCCTTTGGCTCTCTTTACTTGTTTCAGTATTTCATTAGGGATTCTTTCCCTCGTGGATCCATTTTTACTGTGCCTTTAGCTTGTGTGAGGCTACTGGATGGTCTGTGGGCTGTGTACTGGCTCTGTGCCTCTGTTCCCAGCCAGCCATGTGCAGGGGGTGGCCTTGGGGACCTGCCTTGGGGGCAGCTGGTACCCAGGAAAGGTGATGGAAAGGGGCAGACTTCTGCTCAGAGGGCTTCTCCTGGCCTGGCCCTAGATCTGAGCATTATCCAGCCTGCTAGGGTGATTTCCCAGCATCCAGGCCTGTGGGCTTCGAGCTCCCTGCCTGCAAAGCCTGGTGTGGATCCTCTGCTTCCCAGATTTCACACCTTCTTTGTGGATTTTTAACAGGAAAAAAAGACTGAAAGCTCACAGAGACTTCATCCCAAGGTATTTACACACAACAGTGCCTTCCTCTTTTTGGCGTCTCCCCTCTGCTTCCCATGCAGCTCCCCACCTCCCTTAACTGCTCTGGCTGCCCAGCCACACGTGCCCTCCTAACTGTGGTGCCAGCAGCTGCATGTCAGTGCCAGAGCCCACCCAGCTTGGCAGAGCTGCCCACGGCGTGGGGGTGACCGCAGTGCCACCAGTGCTTCAGAAACAGAGCCACATCTGTGACCCTGGGGGAGTGCAGTGTCAGCATCCAGGGCAGGGTTTGGCTCTCTGCCTTTCAAAAGCAGCTCTCACAACACCCTTCCCTTTGTGGGAGGCTGGCAGGGCTCACCCTGGCCACAGCAGCCAACCTGGATGTCCAGACCCTGCATGTGGACTCTGCCTGCCCCATCCAAGGAGCTGTGGCCTCTGGAGCCCCAGAGCAGGCTTGCAGAGACACACAGTGCCATGGCTCTGACCTCCTCCCTGGGGCACTGGAGGCTGGGTGATAAATCAGGGGTCCTTCAAGGAGGGATGCAAGAGAAAACTGCTGGATAGCCTTGGGCTTGTTTACCTGGGAGCTTGCTGGTGGGACAGAATTGTGGAAACTGCTTTGCCAGGTAAAACCAGGAGCCCTGAGGGTCCATCAGAGCTTTCCAAGTGGGCTCAGTTGTGTCAAACTGTCAAGCAGTTGGTGTCCCCTGCACCACATGTGTGGGAGCTGTATGCTGGGCTGTGGGGTCCCAGTGCCTCTAGATGTCTGATGAACATCTTTAGGGCTGCAGAGAGTCACCATGTGGCTGCTCACCACAGCTGTGCACCCCAGCTGAGGGAGCTGTGGCCAGTCTGGCTTTGTGAGGAAATGTGCAGGGCTCTGGGTCGGGTGCCTGCCCTCACAGAGATGTGAGAAGTGGAGGTCTGAGCTCTGAGGCATGTTCCCTGCCCAGCTTCTCCCAGGATTCTCTGAGGAAATGTGAGAAGGTCAGGGGAAGTTAAGTCTTGCCCTGAACTGTGCCACCACCCTGGAGAGATGAGCAGCCAGAACAACTCTCAAGGTGACCTCTGCCCATCAGCCAAAGGCTTGGTGGCTCTGTCACAGGTCTGGCATCTTCAGTCAGCCAGTGCTGGATGGCTCTGCATTAGTGTGCTCACTTCTTATATGGGTAGTTATTACCTAAAAACCCAGAGAACACATATTTTTGGGGGCCTGCAGGGCCAAGCAGTGTGAGCCCACAATGCTGCTGTTTGTCTCGGGCCGTGCTGCTGTTGGGGTCCCCACAAGGTGTGTGGGACAGGTGGCTGTGCTTGCTGCTTGGCTGTGGGACTGCAGCTGGGGCAGCCCCACAGGGCAGGAGGAGCCTGACTGTGGGAGCAGCCCAGAGCAGCTCCTGCCAGCCTGGCCTGGCTGCTGCTGCCACCCACGGGCATTCAGCGCCGTTACCTGTGGTCTGGACACTGCTTTGGGTCTTGCAGCCAGACCATGTTCAAAGGTTTTCCTTGTGGCTGTGGGCTGTGAAAAGGAGCTTTGGGAGTGGGAGCTGCAGCTCTGGTGCATGGTTTGCAGCAGGCTGTGCTGTGAACATCCCCCTCCGTGGCCCATGACGGGGGCAAGGTTTGGGCTGTGCTCCTCATCCCCCCTCTCTTGTTTTTGGACAAGGCTGTTTCCAATGTTGTGCTTTCCTCAGGTCAGCTGGAACCCAGCCATGGACATGTGGTGGCACGAGCTGCTGCGTGGTGCCAGCACAGAGTGTGAGCCCGAGTGGTGCGACGCCGAGGATGAGCTCTTCATCCTCT
Organism: Dicaeum eximium; assembly: GCA_013396995.1. Lineage (NCBI taxonomy): Eukaryota > Metazoa > Chordata > Aves > Passeriformes > Dicaeidae > Dicaeum > Dicaeum eximium. The sequence continues at coordinate 135,341 of VWZP01002216.1, read as the reverse complement.
ACACGAGCGGCTCCACTGGAAAACCCAAGGTGTGCTCCCAGCCCTCTGCATGGCACAGCCTGAGCCACAGCAGCCCCTCAGCTGGGGCAGCTGGTGAGGGGGGAGTGGGGAGGCCCCAGCAGGAAGAGGAGCCACAGAGTTCTTAGAAAGGTGCTGGTCATTCCTGCTCAGCTGCTGTTGGAGCTCAGTGATGCTCAGCTGGGCCTGGCAGGGTGAGAGTGATGGTGGGAGCTCACCCTGACATTGCTGTGCCTTCTCCTTGCAGGGTGTGCTGCACACCGTGGGTGGGTACATGATTTTTGCTGCCACCTCCTTTAAATACGTGTTTGATTACCAACCTGAGGATGTGTACTGGTGCACGGCCGACATTGGATGGATAACGGGCCATTCCTACATCACCTACGGGCCCCTGGCAAACGGGGCCACCAGTGTGCTGGTGAGTGCTCTGTGCCAGTGCGTGCTTTCACTCCAGGAAAAGGGAGCTGCATCCCTGCATTGCTCTGTGGTGGTGTGCAGGGCTCTGTCAGGAAGGGTGGTGCTCTCCAGGGAGGGCATGGTGACTGCTCGGGGGAGTAGTTTGTGTGTGGCTTTTAGCTGGTTAATTTTTTCAAATGTTCCCCTGTTTCTTTCCCATAAAAGTACAAGCCTTGTGTACCAGTGGAGCCAGGGCTCCTCTGACTTAATGGAAAAACTCGATCAGGGAGTGATGTTTTCCCTGCTGATGCTGATTTGACAACTTGTTGTTTAACTTCTATGCCTGTATCTCTCTTGGCAGTATAACAGATCAGGGAGCCAGAGACCTGTGCCCAAGAATCCCCAGGGAAATGCAAGCAGGAAAATCCCTGTTGTGTTGGGGGAGGCCTTCTGGGTGTTCTTGGTACTTTGGGTTGTGATTCTGTCACAGTCTTTGGACTTCTTGCCCTTAGTCACATGGGCAGGGTCATTTGGGCTGGTGGGACTGTATCACTGTGGTGGCCACCCAAGCACCTGTGCTGTGAGGGGGTGTCAGGTGACATCTGCTAGGATGAGGGGGGATGACATCTGCCCAGTGAGGGGGTCCTTGGCCTGGGCTGGTTCACTGTGTGGTACCCCTGTCCTGTCAGGACATGCTGAGATCAGCTGCTGTTTGGCTCCTCCTGCTTGGGCAGGTGGGGAGCAGTGAGGAACAGCTGTGTCACTGCTCTGTGTCCTGCTCAGTTTGAAGGTGTCCCCACCTACCCCGATGTTGGTAGAATGTGGAGCATCATTGACAAGTACAAGGTGACCAAGTTCTACACAGCACCCACGGCCATCCGGCTGCTGATGAAGTACGGCGAGGAGCCTGTCAAAAAGTGAGTGCCAGTCCCAGTGCAAGGAGCACATTGACTTTACACAGCAGGGTTCAGTGGGAGATGCCAAAATGACCCAGGTCTCCTCTCTTCCCCTATGGAAGAGTGCTGAGAAATCTCTGACCTGTACCTGGAAAATCCATTTTGGGTAGCCCAGGGGTTCCTACAGGCTCTGCTGTGCAGCAGGCTCCCAGCTCCATAGCCTGCTGAGCCCCTGCAGCCCCCTCCTCTCTGCAGGCACAGCAGGAAGTCCCTGAAGGTGCTGGGGACCGTGGGTGAGCCCATCAACCCCGAGGCCTGGCTGTGGTACTACCGTGTGGTGGGAGAGGAGAGGTGTCCCATTGTGGACACCTTCTGGCAGACAGAGACGGTGAGTCCTTGCTGGGTGTCCCTGGCACCTCTCTGTCCCTTGTGCTCCCTGCAGGGCCTCTTTGCAGGTTTCCCATTGTGGGGTTTGGGCTCTTTGGGGACTGCTTGTTTGGCCTGCCCAGGAAACTCTGATGTGCCCCTTCTTTTCCTATCCTGGAACTCAGGCTCCAAAAGGGGGAACCTTCCTTTCCAAAGGGTCTCTTCCAAACTCTGCTCTGGACACTGCTCTCCTGCCTCTCTTTCTCTCCCCCAGCAGCTCCAAAGCTTTGTGCCCAGATTCCCCATCCACTGCCATATCCGTCCCAGGGTCCATCTCCACACCTGCCCTGTGTAGCCCTGACTGGATGTGCTGTTCCCAGAGCTGATGGCGCAGCTGGGATGGGCTGGTATGTCCCAAACTCACTGGTTTTTGCCTCTCTTTGCAGGGAGGCCACATGCTGACACCCCTTCCTGCTGCCACCCCCATGAAGCCAGGCTCTGCTGTGAGTACTTGTGTTCTCCTCCCCAGGAGCCTCAGCAGGGCCCTGTCTGTGCCATGGCTGGGTGGTTGCAGCCTGCCAAGGAGTGGGGAGGGGACAGTGGTGCACATGGGGAGGTGACCACCACCCAAAATGCCAGGCCCCGTGTGGCCACACTCGTGGGCCCTGGGTACCACAGCTCTCCAAAGCTGCCCTTGCCCTGCCTCCCTCTGGTTAGTGGGGGTCTAATGCAGGGATTCACCTCCATCTCTCCTTTCTCCCTGGTCCTCATGGCAGACATTCCCCTTTTTCGGTGTTGTCCCTGCCATCCTGAGCGAGTCGGGGGAAGAGCTGGAAGGAGAAGCAGAAGGTTACCTGGTAAGGAAGGGCTGATCTCCCCCACCCTCCCTTTGTTCATTCCCTGTGAGCTCTGGGACATTCCTGGTAGAATACCCACATCTTTTGGCCCAGAGAAGGGGTAGAGTCACCATCCCTGGAAGTGTTCAAGAAATGTGTGGAGGTGGCACTTGAGGACATAGTTTAGTGGTGAATGTGGGTGATGCTTGGACCTTTCCAACCTTAAAAAATTTGTAATTCTACCTCCACTAACTCTGGTCCACACAAGGAACCCCCTTGGGTGTTGGTAACTCCCTCCAAGGCCATAACTTTGTGGGAGCTCTTACAGCTGATCACTAAATGCACTGGCACATGTGGGCAGGGCAGGAGGATGGGAACAACTGCTCAGCCAAGCTCTTTCCCCCTGGCCAAAGCTGGTGAGACTTTCCCAGTGGATCGGCACTGGCAGCAAGTGTTGTCTGAGTGCTACTCATGGCTGTCTCTGACATCTCTGTCTCTGTGGTGCAAACCTGGGTTATTGCTCTGGCTCCCAGAGCCCCAGCTCTGTGTTTCTCACCCCCAGGTGTTCAAGCAGCCCTGGCCAGGGATCATGCGCACGCTCTATGGAAAGCACCAGCAGTTTGAAACCGTTTACTTCAAGAAGTTCCCTGGGTACTACGTGACAGGCGATGGTAAGGGGGTCCAGGCTGGTGTGTCACAGGGGCCTGGGCACAGCAGGGGAAATCTTGCTCTGTCCTGCCCTCAGAATCCCTTATCAGTTGCTCTGAGGGCTGGCACTGCTGTCTCACACTCATTTCTGGCTATTTTTAGGTTGCAGAAGAGATAAAGATGGTTATTACTGGATCACAGGGCGAATTGATGACATGTTGAATGTTTCTGGTAAGAAGGAGTTTTGTCTTCAGTGGAGACCAATGTGCTTTCTGACACCTTGCTTTGTGACACTTCTGCATCCATTTCAAAAGCCACCTGCTTCATTGGGATGGTTCTGCATCTGTGATTCTGCCCAGCAACCTGTCCTCAAAGTGGATCCAGTTTCTGGGTCAGGGTTATTTCAGGGACACACAAGGCTGTGACTTGGCGACTTCCTGCACCATTTTCCCTGGAGACAAAGCCTTGGAGGGAAGGAACCTTCTGTAACAAGTCAGGGCACCTCTCCTGAAGGATTTAGGGCCACAGGGAATCAGAGTTTGGGCAGGACCATGGGGTTGCTAATCCAACCTGCTGCTCCATGGAGGGCTCACCTCAAAGCTGGATCAGGCTGCTCAGAGCTCTGAAGATTCTTCCACCTCTCTCGCCTGAGTCTTTGAGATTCAGCTGCTTCTCAGCCCATTTTCCATATACTCTATTTATTAGTCTCTCCCTCCTTTCCTGGAGGCTGTATCCTCCAGGTATGTCCTGCTGCCTCTGAGGTGCTGCTTTACTTGTCCCTGAATGAAATTACATCCTTTCACCTGACCAGCAGTTCCTGATTCTCCACCAATTGATCATTCTGGGAGTTGACCACCTTCCTGTGGCTTTCTGTGACAGCAGTGCTGGGGTGGAAGGTCAGAGCCCAGGTACAGGAGCAGAGGTGTGCAGGACTGAGTGGTGCCCCTGCCCCAAGATGTGGGGTGCCATTGTCCCTCCCCACAGCACTGGGCTGGAGCCTGGACTCTGCAGATCCAGCCTCTTCCTCTGCACCATCCAGCTAACCATGTGGGCAGGTCTCCTCTTGCCAAATCCAGCTCCTCCTCAGCCTTGGAAGGGCATCACTGTGAACTGTTCATGATCTGTTCCAGAAAGAAGCCTACAGGTGAGAGGGGGAGCAGCCAAGGGAGGCGGCTTCTGCGGGCGAGTGACTCCTGGCAGCTTCCAGAGCACTGCGGAAATGTTTCATTCCCCAACTGTTGGCCTTTCCCAAGCACATCAAACTGATGCTCTCAAATCTGTAGTTTAGGGCCTTTTACAGCCTCAGGCCTCTTCCTGCAGGTCTGTAAAGCTCTGTCTCCCCCTTGTTTCCAGGCCACTTGCTGAGCACGGCGGAGGTGGAGTCAGCCCTGGTGGAGCATGAGGCAGTGGCCGAGGCTGCCGTGGTCAGCCACCCCCACCCCCTGAAGGGCGAGTGCCTCTACTGCTTTGTGACCCTGAAAGAGGGCCACGAGTTCACCAAGAACCTCACAGATGAGCTCAAAAAACAAGGTAGCTACAGCCAAATACTGGGGAGCAGGCAGGGGGAGGACAGGTGATGGAGGGGTTAAGGGCTTGGGTGCTTGCCTGTGGTCTGGGGAATGCAGCGTGGACAAGTGCCACAAGGTGCCTCTTGATTACAGAGCACGGCTGACAAAGACTAAAATTAGTTCTCCCAGCCTTTGGCTGCTCATGTGATGCCATCTCTGCCTCGTGGGAGCTGGCAGCCCTGTGAGGGACTGGGGTGCTCAGCAGGCTTTTGTTTGCAGCAGGGCTCTCCCTGGCAGACTGGGGCATTCTGGGAGGATCATGGGGTTTCTTTAGGGTGGTGCTCTGGGTGTTTGTACTCTGTTCTCAAGGAGCTGTTTCTCTGCAAACTACAGCATTGAATACACAAAACAGATCCTTGGCAGCTTCTCTGGAGGAACCCAAGAGTGAATCAATCCTTGCTCTATCAAAAGGGTCATGGTTATGGTTGTAGCCATGAGGGAGGTCTCTGGAAGATGAATGAAGGAATGAGTACTCCCACTGCTGGGGAGATGTGCTTATGGCCCTCTTGGCATTGCAGGTCTTGCTGTCCCCTCCCACTGTGTGGGGGCTGAGGTGCAGCAGCCCTGGGGACTGCCCTGCCAGGTGTCCCAGGAGCTGGGCTCTGTGTCTTATCCTTCTGACTGGAAAGGATGTGTGCCTTCTTATTCCTGCAATGAAAATCTCTTTTTTTTTTTTGCAGTCAGAGAAAAAATCGGGCCCATAGCAACACCTGATTACATCCAGTACGCCCCCAGCCTGCCCAAAACCCGCTCAGGTGAGTTCCAGAGGTGGTGCTGGGGAGGACTGGACAGTTCCTGCTCTGCTCTGCTTGTCCAGAGCTGCTCAGATGAGGGGAGGTGCAAGCTCAGGGCGAGCAGGATGTGCAGGTCTGGTACTTCCCACTTCTGCTACAGATGCTGAAGAGATGCTGACTCCTGGGGAGAAGAACTTTTTATATGGACAGAAAATGAAGGACAAGGGGTGATAGTTTTAAACTGGTGGAGGGCAGGTGTAGATTAAATAGACATAAGGAAGGAATTGTTCCCTGAGAGGGTGCTGAGGCCCTGGCACAGGGTGCCCAGAGCAGCTGTGGCTGCCCCTGGATCCCTGGCAGTGTCCAAGGCCAGGCTGGACAGGGCTTGGAGCAACCTGGGACAGTGGAAGGTGTCCCTGCCCATGGCAGGGGGTTGGACAGAGATTATCTTTAAGGTCCCTTCTGGCCCAGACCATTCTGGGATTCTGACCCCTGCTTCCCTTTCTTGGCTGTCATTACAGGAAAGATCACCAGACGGATATTAAGGAAGATTGCCAAAAATGACCAAGATCTGGGGGACATCTCCACCTTGGCAGACCCGGGCATTATCAAACACCTTTTCAACAGCAGATGTGACACTAAGCAGTAGCAGCAGGACCTGTTCCTGCTGAGCAGAACAGTGGCAGTGGCACCTGATGAGCCAACAGCCTCTGCCTGCCCGGGAGGGAAACCTTCACCTGTTGAATTGAATGTACCAATCGTAGGAACGAGGAGAGTCTGGCTCTGGAGAGGCCGTGTCCATGCCCTGGATGAGGTGTCTGTCCTGTTCCAGATGGATGTCACACATCTGAGGGTCAGCCTGGTGCACAGAGGGACTCGTTCTGCTCCCTTTTCAGCACCTCGTTCTTGATTTTAATTTAATTTGGGGGGTGGGGGAGAGGGTGTTAATTTACTTGATGTCCTGGAGGGGCCCTGGCACCTTGTGCACAGTGGGAAGGAGCTTTGGGGGTTGGAGGGGAAGTGATGCTGGAGTTACTCAATGCAGGCAGGCCTGGGAGGGGCATCCACCACTGCCCACAGAGCAGCTGAGCTTCCTTTGTGCTTGGAGTGCTGCAAGCTGCAGGAGCACTGCAGCAGCCACATCATCACTGCACAGCTGTGCCCATCCTGCATCCACTGTCCTGCTGCTAGCACACTGCCCAGATCCTCCAGGGGACTGGGGCAAGGCTCCACGGAGCTCTGGGCTTTAAACAGGTTTTTTGGGGCAATCTGATACCAAGATCTGCTGCTGCCTCACTGTACTGTGCCAGCTGGTGCACTGTCCCCAGTCCAGGGTCCTTCACTGGCCACGGACACTACAGGGAGCCGGGAAGGGAAAAGCCTGGGTGTGACATGTTCCATGGAGCCCCAGTTCCTCCAGCCCTGCTGCCACCAGCTCACAGCTGCAGCAGAGCTGGAGCAGCTGGATGCTCCTTCTGTGTCCTGGGGGAGGACTGGGAGCTGTTACACCAAAGGATGGAGGGGAAAGGCAGAGGCACCTTTCCCATGGCACCTTGACCACTGCCACAGCAGAGAAACCAAGGCAGGCAGGGCTGTGGGAGTCCTACACATTTCCTCATCAGGAAAAAATGGTGGGAGATGTTTAAAGTCAGTGAATGACTTAAATCTGGCATGGCTTAAGGATGATGAGAGCTAAAGGCCCCCAAACCTTTTCCCCAAGAGCCTGACCACCACCAAGGTCCTGCCAAAATCCATCCTTCCTCCAGTGAAGGATTTAACTCCAGCCAGGGCTGAGCTGGGGCTGATACCTCCTTTACAATGTCTATAAAACCTGCATGTGAACTGTTTTATTTTGCACTTAAACCAAAGGAGAAGTGGGCTTTAAAACTTGCTGCAACAGCTGTTTTGGGGAGTGCCAGTGGACAGGGATTACCTGCAACCTCAGCTGACTTGGGGCTGGAAAGGAGGAGCAGCTGCCTCTGGGTTGGGGTGCTCAGGGCAGGAGTTGGGGTGCTCTGCTGGGCTGTTGGCCAAGTCCCAAATCTCACTTGTTACCTGCTGCTCTCACTGGCACAGCACCTGTGTCACCTGTAACCTCGGTGCCTGCTTGTGTCCCATGTGCCCCCACAGCTCTGTACCACTGGATTGTGCCACCTTGGTGACAGAGATTCCTACATCGTCGTTCCTCCTGTTATTCTTTGTCAGCTGTGTAATTTTGGCTGGAAAACAGCAAAACTTTAATGCAAAATGGAATAAAATTCAAGAAAACAAAATGGAAACGGCTTGGAGTGCGTGTGGGTGGTAGGTGCTTGTGTGCTGTTGAGGCCAGGGTGCTCAGTACAGTCGGAGTGGCCATGCCAGAAAGCAGGATTGGCTCTAGGGATGGGGAGGGGCAGGTTCCTGCCAGCAGGATGTTTTTCCATGGACTGGGATTTACTGTGACTGGCTGTGCTGGCTCCAGGGCTGCAGCCTGTGCCTCAGTTTCTCCCCGGTCTCCAGCCAGTGCTGCTCCAAGGCTCGTGGAAAGCACAAGACAGTGTGACACCCATGTGTCACCCACCCCCTCATGCAGCACCGGTTCCAGGGAGCTCAGGGCTGCCTCACCTCCACCCCAGGCCTGGTCCCCTTCCAGGCACAGCCATGGATCTCTGCACACCTGGCCAGGTGTGCCCCTGGGCTCAGACAAAGCTGGCACAAACAGCAGTCAGATTGCACGTTCCTTTTAATCTCTGGCTTGGGGTAATCAATCCCCCAGCAAAACACTCAGGAAGCCCAGTTTCAGTCACACTTGGAGAATGGAGCAGTTTCCCAGGTGACCAACTGGTGATTGATGCTGCTGCAGCAGCAAAGAGCCAGCAGGGCTGTCACTCAGCACACCCATTCTGCAGGAATTCTGCCTTTGTGCTGCTTCTGTCACTCAGCACATCCACTCTGCAGGAATTCTGCTTTTGTGCTGGTTCTGCCACTCAGCACATCCATTCTTCAGGAATTCTGCCTCTCTGCTGGTTCTGTGTAACTGACAGGGCTGGGCTGAGCCTGCCTGGGCTCTTCACTGCCAGAAAGGTGCAGCTTTTAGGGCTGAGGAGGAAAGGGGCTAGAGGATGAGGCAGGAGAACCTTGAGGAGCAGAGCCCACACTCCTCCACTGCTGTGCTGTTCCCACTGATCCATAAAACCTGGAGGGAGCCACATCTCCCCCTCTGCTGGTGCTGGTCCCAGAGTAAGGTGCTTGGAGCTGGGGCTGTGCTGCGCAGCAGCCCCTGCAATTCCTTTGCTTCTTCACCACAGAGCTCCCAGTCTCAGCAGGAGCATTCCCAGGCTGGGGCTCCCTGACAGGAAGATGCTCAGTGTTTGATTTGCAGTAGGATGTTGTGGCACAAACCCAGGCTGCTTTGGGATTTACCAACACACACAAGACTCCAATTCACTGCTGCCTCAGGAGCTGCCTCCATCTCTGAGGATTCTTACACCAGCCTGTGGGATCTGTTGGACAGGGCTGCTGCAGGCAGCAGGAGCCTGCCCTGTGTGGCAACAGAGGCACCCAGTCCAATAAAACAGGAGTTGGCAAAGCAAAAGCAAGCAAGAGGCCCTTGGGCAAATTATCCAGGGCAGCTGTGCCTGGTGCAGGAACCCTGAGGATCCTGAGGCACACAGGAAAATAGAAATCAGGACAGCAGCAGCACAGAACAAGGGCTGGAGGGGCCAGGGTGAATGGAGCTGGGCTCTCCTCTTCAAGCAGGAGAGCACTGAGGCACTGGATGAAGATAAAGGCTGACACTTGCCCATCCACCTTCCTCCTCTCGTTCCTTAGGCTGCATGTCCCCAGAAATCGAGCAGCATCAAAGAGCTCAGAAATAGGAGCAGCACAAAAGGCTGTTGTGGCACCTTGACCCTTTGCTCTACATCCCCCTGCCCCCAAGCCAGGCCCCAAGGGAACATCCAGAACCCTGCAGTCCTGAGAGTCACAGCTGGGCTGTGCCCAGGGCAGGGCCCCCTGAGCAGGGAAAGGGAATCCCTCCTGGAGGGGGAATCACCAGAAGAAGCTGGGGCTGGCACCCAGGACCTCTGAGCAGTCTCACCATTGAGTTCCTCCTCACAGCCTCCAGCACACTGGACCTTGGCAAGCACACCCTAAGGAGAACTCCCTGGGGCAGATCAGCTCTTCAGGCAGCAGAGAGAGGAGCCTGGGCTGTGGCTCCTCACACCAGGTAGGGCGTGTCCAGCACGGCCACCCCGGCTGCCACGCCGCCGTCCGCGTGCTCCACGGCCTTGGTGCGCAGCAGGTGCCCGGCGGCCTCGTTCAGCACCAGCTCCCGGCCCTGCCTGCAAAGGAGAGCGAGACTGAGCCCCTGCAGAGCACACAGCTCCTGCCACTTCCCTGGGGCAGCAGGATGCACCTTCCCTGTCAGCACACAGGGCAGGGCAGAGCCCCAGGGCTAACGTGGGGCCCTGCAGTGGCCATTCTGCACATGGGCAGTGCCAGGGGCTGAATGCTGCCAGAGTACCTTTGTTCCCAAAACTGTGAAAAAGGACTTCCATTGATAGCCTATGGAAATGCAGGTATGAGGGTTTTAAACAAAAGCAGCTCCTATTAGGGTCGAACAGGTATTTCAGAGATCACCAGGGCTTCAGAAAAGCCACACATGTGGCTGCATCCAGAACCCGAGAAGTGCTCCCAGAAATCAGGGATGAGACACATCCACAGGAAGATCCCATTACACAGTCGCTGCCCGCATGAGCCCTGTGCTTTTCCAACAGCTCGTTTGGCAGCAGGCTCAGAGCAGCAGCTCAGCGTGTGCACACGTGCTCAGAGCTGCTCCCAGGGGCACAGACTGAATGGTCACATCTGTCCCCTGCACCTGCATGTCCCCAGACATCTGTCCTGTGGCTGTGCTTGGGCAGCACAGAGGGCAGGAGCAGGGAACTGCCCTGAACACAAGCACATTCCTCACCTGACATAGACACCAAAGATCCCGAGCTCAGATATGCACTCAGACACCTGGAGGGGACTGTGAGCCCTCAGCAGGTAATTCAGTGCTGGCTGGGGTTTGATCTTATCCATCAAGATGTAGGAGGTTCTCTCAGGGCTGTCTTTGATCTTCTCCAGAACCTCCCTGAGCTCTTCACCATAGAGGTTGTTCCCTGGCAAACAAAACCAGCAGATCAAGCCCTTCTCCAGGACAGCAGAAGCCCCTGGCCCCAGCTATGTGTCCCTGGCAGCCCAAATAACCCAGCCTTTGTCTCCTCAGGTGCTGCCTGGGCTCTCCACACCCAGCACCAGGGCCTTGGGAGCTCCTTGAGGAGCAGCATTGCCTTAGTGGCAGGACTAGTTCCCATGCCTGTGAGTAGCCACAAGCCACCCTTTATCCCCCCAGGAGCTGGCACAGACCTACTGCCTGTCCCAAATACAGCACAAACCACAATGGAAACCCCCAGGGGCCCAGCCCAGCTCACATCTGCACAGCCCAGCTCGTACCTCCACCTTCACGCTGAGGCTTCAGCACAAAGCGGTCGGGGTCAGCGATGGCTGTGGCAGCTATTCTGTCACCCTCTTCACCCTGGCAGGAAAGGATGGAAACAGATGGACATCAGGAGTAATTTCTTCATGGACAGGGTGGCTTCACACTGGAATGAGCTGGATGGAGTCACCACCCCTGGAGGTGTCCAAGGAAGGATGGGACGTGGCACATAGTGCCACGGTCTAGTTGATAATGCAGTGTTTGGTCAAAGGTTGGACTCAACGATCTTGGAGGGCTTTTCCAACCTAAACGATTCTGTGAACAGCAAAGCATCAGGGAGCAGCAGGGGCTCCTCAGCACACCCCTCTGAGCAGAGGCACCAACAAATTCCCCGAGGACCACAACAAAGCCCTCCCTTCTCAAGCAAAGAGCACAGGTGTGCATGTTCATGCCAGCCCCACTCACCTCATCCAGGGAGTACAGTCCTGCAAAGGTGGCTCTTATCCGAGCCACAGCCTCGGGGCGCCCTGGCAGCAGCTTCTCCAGCGTCCCTGGCCGGCTGAGCTCCTGCTGCACCTTCTTGGTGCCTGCCAGCTGCGTGGCAATGTCGGGGCACTTCACCGCCCGGGACCTCTCCAGCAGCAGCCGCGCCTCCCAGTTCTGAGGCAGCGAAGGAGCAACCACGCCGTGAGGAAAAAAATCCACACAAAAGGTTTGCTCTGCTCTTTTCTGTGCAGTTATCGACATATGGTTTGTCTCCTTCCTGCCTGCTGGCAGGGACAGGGGGTGGGAGTAGCACTCCAGAGAAAAGCAGACATTAATTTCCTGCCACCTCTGGGAGCAGCACAGCCAAATTAATCCGCGGTGTGCTCCTTCCCCAGCTTGTCCAGTGCTGCCACCTCGAGACACCAGCAAGATCTGCTCTGTGCTATTCCTGCAGCCTCATCGTGCTAAGAGAGCACAGAGTGATCTCTAGACCAAGTCTGAAACCTTTAAGCAGGTGCTCATACCTGTGTTAACCCCTGTTGTACACAAGCAATTCAGTGCTGCACTAAGAGATCACCCCCTGGAGAAGAAAACCATCCATTTTTCTTACTGCAGGGCACCCCTGCTCTCTGGAGTCACAGCTTCCCAATGCTCTCAGCCATACCAGGCAGGACTGACTCCACCCTAGACAGGTTTACTGCTCCTAGGATTATTTGGAGCTCCCTGGGCAGTGCCCAGCTGGTGGTTTCTGGGGCAGAGAGGTGGGTACTGACCTGCTGGTTGTAGGTCCGGGGCACGTAGCCCTCTCTGTAATACACCACTGCGACCTCCTGGCCATCTCTGAAATGCAAACCAGAAGTGCTCACAGAGCCAGGCCAGGCCCTGCCCCAGCCCAGCACCAAGAGGGATCACAGACCCTGCCCCTTTTCCTTGGCCTCTGGCCTTCCTGCTCCTGCCTGGCTCTGCCAGAGCAAGCTCAACACTCCAAGCCCTGGCTCCTCTCCACTGAACCACAGCTTGGCCTGTCCCAAGACACAGGGAGCTGACACCCAGCCTCTGCTCTAACCAGAGGCTCAATAATTCTAACACCCAGCTTTGCAGAGAGGTAAGCACCTCATTTTTAACAGCTTTTACCCCATGCTGGCCTGGGGGACTCAGCCTGGAGAAAAGGAGGCTCAGGGGGCCCTTGTGGCTCTGCACAACTCCTGACAGGAGGGGACAGCCGGGGGGGTCGGGCTGTGCTCCCAGGGAACAGGGACAGGAGGAGAGGGAACGGCCTCAAGCTGCGCCAGGGAAGGTTTAGTCTGGAGATTAGGGAAAATCTCTTCACTGAAATGGTGGTCAAGCACTAGGTCAGGTGGCTCAGGGCAGTGGAGGGACTTGAAGATGTGAGATTGTGGCACTTGGGGACATGTTCAGTGGTGCTAGGTTACAGGCTGGACTCAATCTTAGAGGTCTTTTCAACCTTAACAGCTCTGTGATTCTGCGATTCTTGAAGCTGGAGGGAACAAGGTTCTTCTCCTGTGGCAATTCAAGGTAGGATATCAACTCAACAACCTCAGAGGCACCAAATCAGCCTGCAAGGGCTGGGCTGGCAGCACCACTGTAGCACCACAAACCCAAGCTCTGGCCTCAAAACTGTGCACTTGGTCTGGGAGCTGCTGGCAGGCAGACAGGAGGCATCCAGCAGTGACAGGGCAAGATGCTCAGGAGGAAGCACAAGGGATACACTTTCCCCTCAACTATCCAGCCATGACAATATATTCATTAATTAAACACAGCACAGACCCCAAAGGTCAAACCATGGAAAAATCAGCCTCACTACAGAAAAATCACTGTCATGAAACCACATCTTCCCTTAGGGTCATACAGCTCCCAGCACATTACCTGGAAATAGGACAAACGTCACACTTGGGACCAGCTGGGAGCCTGTGATCCTCCCGTCCTGGTCTCCACAGGGAGCAGGCAAGACACTGAGTGAGTTCAAACCCAAGAGATCCCCAAAGGACATGGAATGCTTCCTCCTCCTGCACTAACAACCCAGCCCAGCTCCCACTGGCAGAGCAGCACGTGAACAGTAAACAGGAAATGGCTGTGGAAGCCTCTCAAACAGCCAAGGCTGCTCAGAGCAGACCTTTGTGAAGCAGGTAATGAAGGCTGAAGCCTGAAGGAGGGAGATCAGGATTGCAGCTGTAAGGCACTGATGTGTGTCTGCAAAATCTCAGCACCGTGAACACAAAGCCACCTCAGCTCCAAGAGGAAGCAGCAGCCTGGAGCATGTGCTCCTCTCTGCTTCCTCAGTCAGTCCCTACTCAGTCAGCCGTGGCTGCAAGCTCCCAGTGGCAGCCCCGTGTGCCCAGAGCAGCAGGAAGGTGTCCCTGGGCTCATACTCACATGTACAGCCTCCTGCTGGCATCCAGGGAGCCCTGCTCAAACACGTCCCGGAACCGCCTCCTGACCACGCGGATGTTCCTGCCAAGAGAGGGCCACAGTCACAGGCTGGGCAGAGGTACCTGAGCTGCAAATCATGGCTGGAAGCGGTGCCTGCAGCAAGGAGGATCTGTAGGTTCCTTCACAAATAGCCTCAGGCTTTGTGCTACGGAGCCAGAGAAATCCTACAGCCCAAAAAACTCTCTGTTTAGGAACCCATCCTATGATCTGCCAGCAGTTTGCTCAGCTTTCCATACCAGAAACTGAACCATCTCCTTCCTTTCCCATCCCAGGAAAAGTCAAACTTTACCTGTTCCAAAGCTCATTTTCTACACAACGCTGATCAAAAATATTCCTCTGGACTTCCTCCACCAGAAACATCACCACAGCCCTGGAAGAGATACCAAGGACATCATTAAACCCATAAACACTCCACATGCTCCTAGCTGGATCACCAGCTTTCCATCTCTGTGATTCAGGCTCCCTGCACTGCTCCTGTTCATGTTCTCCTCCTCTGTCCTTACCTTTGGGACCCATAGAGCTCCCAGGCTTTGGCAATTCCCAAGGCCAGCCCCTTGGCTGGGTTGTTGGGCAGCAGCTGTGATGCCTCCTCAGTCTTTCCCAGCACTTTCAACACCAACCTGTGGAACACAAACGCTGCAAATGCATGTCCATGCCCAGCTGGAGCAAGGGAGCAGCCTGGAGAGCACAGGGGCCAGGCAGTGCAGCTGCTGCAGTGCCAGAGGTGCCCCTTACCTGTGCACGTCGGCGGTGCGTGAGGTGAGCCCCCCGAAGCTGGCAGCAATGGTGTTGATTTCGATCTGCTTCAGAGCTGCTGCGCCATCCAGCCCACAGTCAAACATGTAATCCGAGCGGTTGATGCCCAAAAACACAGTCTGGAACACAGGGAAAGGAGCTGGGGTCTCCTGCTGCCTTTAACTGCAAATCCTTTCATGACCTTGCTTCAAAATCCTCCGGGGGCAGATCCGGTCAGAGAATCCCAGAATGGTTTGGGTTGCAGGGGACTTTAGAGACCACCTCATCCCAGCCCCTGCAGTGGGCACAGACACCTTCCACTAGACCAAGTTGCTCCCAGCCCTGTCCAACCCAGCCTTGAATATTTTCAGGGATGGGACACAGCTTCTCTGGGCAACCTGTGCCAGCACCTCACCACCTGCACAGTAAATCTCCTAATATCTCATCTAAACCTATTCAGTGTCAGTTTGAAGCCATTCCCTCTTGTCCTGTCACCCTCAGTTTGATACAAACCACTGCAGATCACACACCTGGGTGCTCTGCCCCCTGCCCAGGGCCCACAACCCTCTCAGAGCTCCAGAGGAGCTCCCAACACTCCTGAGAGTAAAGGAGCTTCTGCAGGAATGGCCTGGCAGGTCCCAACAGGACACACTCTGAGGTCCCATCCCTGCACACTCTGAGGCTCCCAGAGGACAAACCACATGGAATCCTCCCTCTCCAGGCCAGGCTGTTTCCAGCAGCACAACCAAAGAGCTCAGCTGTTCAACAGGGCAAGGTCCTGAGCTCACCAGCTGTGACAAGACATTGCAGTGCAGGGAGTGACCAGCCTGGCACAGCTCAGAGTCCACAGTGCCAAAGCTGCTGCCAGAGCCCAGGCAGCCCCACCACAGTGCCAAGGGGCACAGACCACTGGGATCCCCTGCCAAGGTACCTGAGCCAAGCCTTCCTCCAAAACCTGCATGTAGATTCTGAAGAGTTGAGCTGTGAAGTCGTCTGCCTTGATGGTGCTAGAGAGAAACACAGACACATCAGCCCCCTGCTGCTGTCACAGAGGAACAAGAAAATTAATTCTTCTGCAGAAAAAGCCCTTAGCAGGGGCATTCTCCAGCACAAAGAGCAGGGCTGGAGGTCAACCAAGTGCTGTAGCACTGTCAAACACTTCCCCATGAATGCTCAGTGCAAAACCACAACACAAACCCAGTTTGCCAAGCACAGGCTCTCCACAAAAAGCCCTCCTGTGCAGAGGTGACTCACTGGCAGAGCAGAGATGGGACAAGCAAAGGCAAAGAAATGCAGTACAATTCTGCAGGTTCAGGCAAGAAACCACAGGTCTCTCTGGGCCTGCACACACACTTCAGAGAAGCTTCACAAGCTTCACCCAACCTCCCTGTCCTGTCAGACTCCAAATCCCACACACTGTGGCTCTGCTAGAGAAGATGTGACTTTTCCTCAGGGCCCCAAATCCCTGAGCAGCACCTCCAGGGAGCTGCCCTGGCACAGGGCAGGCACCTGAGCACACACAAGCCCTAGGTGCTGCATTCTTTAACCACAGGTACAAACATATCCCCACAAGCTCTGGCTGCAGCCAGCTCTGGAACAGGCACAAGCACTGGAACAGCTCCAAGGGGTCAGGCTTTAACAAAACAAAAGGATGCTGGAAAACAGCCTAGTCTGCTCTGTCCCAGTGCCAGAGGCAGCAGCGTGTGCACAGGCAGCACAGAACAGGAAGAGGGATTTGGGAAGCATCAGCCCCACAATTATGAGTGACAAAGTCAGGGGTGGTCACTCCAGCCCAGGGCAACAGCCACAGATAAACTCAGCAGAACTCAGGAGCCAGAGCTGGACAGTTCTCCTGCACCCAGAGCTTGTGGCTGGGAAAGAGGGGACAGGGGTGACTGATGGAGGGTGTGGAAACAGAACAGACCCCTCCTTTTCATCACTGCTGCAGTGGAGCCAGTGGTTACTAGACACACACAGGCAGATGCAGAATAAGATTAAAAGAGACTCCTAAATCCAGTACTTAAAGACTCCAGTGATTTGCATTTAAGGCCCAGGGGCCAAAAAGCTCACAAGTATGAATTCACAAGCCTGAAAAAGTGGCAAAGCTGAAGATCAGCAGCACCTGATTCCCCAGCAGGGAATCAGGTCTTGGCCAGATGTCCCATTTTCTGGGGCCCGAGAAGACCTCAGAAAGGTTGGGATGCCAGCGGGGGGATACAGGATTTACATTTAAAACATTTCATTAAAACGCAACATGCAAAACATCACCTGGCCAGAGTTTGCTCCAGGAACTCTTTGTTTTGACTGACAGCATCCACCAGCAGGTTAAAATCCTGCTGGACAGCGTAGGCTTGCTCAAACAGGGCCCGTGGCACTGCGGACGGGAGCAGCGTGAAGGGCGCGTAATTCACCACCTGCGAGCAGGGATGCAGCACAGCAGTCAGCTCTGGGCAGCTTCCTCTGCTTGCCTGAAGGCTGCAGCCACCCCCAGCCCTGCTGGGCAGGCACATGGATGGCCTCGACCCTGCTGATTCCTAACTTTTGAGGGTTCTGCTTTTTAACTACCCACAGGGCACTGCTGCTGCAGCTGGGCTGCACTGACTGCCTCCCCTGTGTCCCCCTGCACTGCACAGCACTGTCTCCAGAACTTCTCGGGGGCAGAGGAAAAGATAATTTGCCAGTCCTGGGTTCTGGCTGGCAGTTACTTCCTTTGATCCCTGCTCCAGAGCCCTGGCTCATCCCACATCGCAGGCACAGGGTCACACTCTAAGTCCATATATTATGCCACAGGGAAGTTTCCAGTTCACCTGGATTTTTACATGAAACAAGGGACACTGGCAGTGTTTGACCTCTCCTCCCAGGCTCCCCCTTCCTCTCACCCTCTGAGATCACTCAGAGGGCTGACCTGACATCAAGGAGCAGTGCTGTGGTGGAGACTTCCCTCCTTGTACTCCTGCCAGCTGCCTGCTTGCTCCCAGGCTCCTTAGGGACCCTTCCCAGTGGTGCCCCACCCCTCCTGCACAGGGGTACTTCTTCCTCTGAAACCCCTCATGGCATCCTACTCCAACAAGCTGAGCCTTCCCACCCCAGCCATCTGCCAGGGATTGCCCAGAGGCAAATCCCGCACATCACCACCACCCTGACCTCACCCCAGGTACGGGACAAAGGCTGACTGCAGCTGGGAACATGCCAAAAGCACAGGCCCCTCTGTGAGACTCTCCTCTGGTTCAAAGGTTCATATGGGTGGTGAGAGGCTGGCAAAGGGATTAGCTCCCAGCACCACAACAGGCAACTTCCTAAGCCTTCCCAGATCTATCCCTCTCATTGAAAAAGGGAATCTGTATGGCAGCGCTGTCCCTTGGGGAGCCGCTCCTTGCGAAGGGCTCAGGGAGCCCGGCAGGGCAGCGGCTCTTCCCGCGCTGAGCACTCACATCCGAGCTGTTGGGCTGCTCCCCGGTCCGCATCAGCCCCCCCGCCAGCAGCGCCGCGTCCACCGCCGCCGCCGCCGCCTCCCGCACGGCCGCCGCGTCCCGCACCACGTCCTGCCAGGCCGCGGCCATGGCAGCGCTGCGGGCACGGCTCAGCGTCACCGCACTGAGCCCTGAGCCCGGCCCCGGCTGTCCGCAGCCCCTGAGCCCTGAGCGCTGAGCCCCGGATGTCCTCAGCCCCTGAGCTCTGAGCCCCGGCTGTCCCCAGCCCTGTGCTCTGAGCCCCGGCTGTCCCCAGCCCTGTGCTCTGAGCCCCGGCTGTCCCCAGCCCCTGNNNTCCAGACCCCTGAGCCCTGAGCCCCGGCTGTCCCCAGCCCCTGTGCCCTGAGCCCCGGCTGTTCCAGACCCCTGAGCCCTGAGCCCTGGCTGTCCCCAGCCCCTGTGCCCTCACCACCGGCCCCTGTCCACTCGCCGCCCCCCAGTCCCCAGACTGTCAGTGCGCCCTGACCTCCGACCCTGGTCCGCGACCTCCGGCCCCTTCCCGGTTCCCGTTCCCCGCTTCCTGAGCCCCAGCCCTCGGCACATCGCTGTCGCCTGACCCCCGAGCCCTCTGTCTCGCCCCTCACTGACCCCCGCACCCCGGTCCGTCCCGCCGGCCCCGGTTCCGCCACCCAGACCCGCTCCGGCCGTTCGGTGCGGGCGCTGCGGACCGCCACGTGATTGGATGGGCCACGCCCGTCGCCCCGCCTCTCACGCAGATTGACAGCTTAAATAACCAATCAGCGTGGGGAAAGCGCCCCGCCGTGTGCGGTGCCGCGCACCGGGGGCGGGAGGAGGAGGAGCCGCCTCGGGAGCGCGCAGCGCGCATGCGCCCAGCGCTGTGACGTCAAGTCGCGACATCAAGAGGGCGGCGGTGGCGCTGGCGCTGCTCGCCCGCGTGTGGGGCCGCAGCCCGTGAAATCCAGATCGTGAAATCCGCTGCGTGCAGGGGCTGCTCGGGGCCAGAGCTGCCGGCTGCCCGAGCCATGGCAGTGGTTGGCGCAGTGCGCGTAGAGGCCATTTCCAGCATCAGCGGGCTGCAATGCCGTGACAACACCTTCACCGGCACCCGCTGCCGTGGCGGGAGCTGAAATTCACCCTCGGCAGCCAGGGCAGGACAGAGGAACTGCAGGCCTGCCTTAGGAAATGAAAGGAATTTGAAATCCCTTTATGTTTCCCGTTTCTTGCTCTCTTCCTCACCCACGTACCTTTGCTGCGCTGCACTGGCCGGGCCTGGGAAGAGCTGGCCCAGGGTACCTGGTGTGCCCATGGCCGGTGTCCCCTGTGTACAGCCATGGGGACATCAGCTGGCCCGGTTACCCGCTGTGCCCATGGCCGGTGTCACCTGTGCCCCTGTGCATAGCCATGGGGACATAAGCTGGCCCAGGGTCCCCGGTGTGCCCATGGCTGGTGTCCCCTGTGTACAGCCATGGGGACATCAGCTGGCCCAGGGTACCTGGTGTGCCCATGGCCGGTGTCCCCTGTGTACAGCCATGGGGACATCAGCTGGCCCGGTTACCCGCTGTGCCCATGGCCGGTGTCACCTGTGCCCCTGTGCACAGCCATGGGGACATCAGCTGGCCCAGGGTACCCGCTGTGCCCATGGCTGGTGTCCCCTGTAGTTCCCATGGAATTGCCCAGTGCTCCCAGGTGTCCCCAGGGGATGTCCCTGGCCCTGTGCCAGGGCAGGGAGGTGCTCCCAGGTTCTCAGCAGTGTCTGGGGTGTCCTGGGGCACAGCGCAAGCTGAGATTTTTCTGGCCCTGTGACTGTGGGTTTGTGCTCCTTCTGCCATGGTTCCTGAGGGGACAGGGTTCTCTCTGTCCTCATCACACAGAGCCAAGGCTGGGGCTCCTCTGGGCCTCTTTGCCTAGGGATGTCTGGGACACAGCAGGTCTCAAAACCCTTCAATGTACTTACAGGATATTAATTTCCCAGTAACAGGGCTTGAAATGACAGTGTGGGAAATCGAGGGGGTTAATTTTCTATTAGGAACAAGCAAAATTTAGATGTAAATAAACCCAAACAGGTCCTTTCTACTTTGTTGTTTCAATGTGCAAAGGAACTGTCAGTCCTAACTTTGTCTGCCCTCTGAATAAGTGTAATGAAATGGAACAACCCTGTGTTGGTACCTCCAACACAACAGTGTAAAAAGAAACAAGATTTGTTGTCATCACAAGGCAAACATTTGTGTGTCCACTGAAATAACAGAATGACGAGCATTTTCACAGCTCATTTAGGACAGAACTGTGAGGCAGGGCTGGGTTTGGTTTGTGACCTGTGCTAGGAAGGTTTGAAGCCATGCAGGGCTGGTGAGGAGATGGGGTGTGACACTCATGTGCAGCCAGGGGAGCAGAGCTGGACTCCAGCCTGACATCTGCACCCAACAGGAGCCAGCCCCGTGCCCTGGCAGCCCAGAGCCCGCCGTGTGCCAGGCTCACCCCACAGCTGGGCAGCGAGGGGACCCTGCCTCTGCTCCCCTGCCAGCACTGCCCGCCTGAGGGGCTCCTGCAGCTCTGGGGCACGCGGGACAAGGACAGGGAGCTGCTGAGAGAGTCCAGAGGAGGCCACCAAGTTCCTAAGGGGAACTTCCCAATAGGGAAAGGCTGAGAAAGCTGGGGCTGTTGAGGCTGGAGAAGAGAAAGTTTTGTGGAGACCTCAGAGCACCTTTCCAGTGAGTGAAGGGGCTGCAGGGAAACAGGGGAGCAACTCTTCCTCAGGAACTGTAGGGACAGAACAAGGGGGAATGGGATCAAACTGAAAGAAAGTAGATTTAGATTTGATGATGGGAGGAAATTGTGTACTGTGAGGGTGTTGGGCCCTGGCACAGGCTGTGCAGTGAGGCTGTGGATGCCCTGTCCCTGGGAACATTCAAGGCCAGGTTCCATGGGCCCTGAGCAACCTGGTCTGCTGCGAGGTTGCTCAGGTTGGAATGAGATGATCTTTAGGGTCCTTCCAAGTGAAATCATTCAAGGATTTGATCATTCTATGATCCCTGTCCACCACTGTGGAGCAGCCCTGGAATTCTGGTGATATCACAGCTCCCAGAGGGGTCCAGATGGCACTGCCAGGAGCTGGAAAGGAGCACAGCACTCCCTTCACCTGCTACCAGTGTCACTTGTCACCTGCTCCCTGATATGCCCATCAGTTCTGAGCTGTTCCTGCTGTCTGGACTGAAGCACCAGTCCCAGCAGGATGTGCACTCCAGTGAAGGCACAGTGCCACTCCAGGGAGGAGGGCACCCCTTGACTGCCCAGGCAGGCTGGAGCCATGTGGGGATGGTGTGGGACAGGGACACCACTGTGAGGTTGTGCTGCCTCATGCAGCCTGACAAAGATCAAGAAGAGGAGATCAAAGTAGATATGATGGGAGGTAATGAAGAAATGATAGAGGTGGATGCTGGAGAATTTGTTGAGGGGCTGGAGATCGATATGGAGGACGACACTGAGGAGAAGGAAATGGATGAACGAGTTGAGGAGGAGCTCATGATCCTGGGATGAAGACTGACCCCAGCAGCAGGACAGGCAGGTGCTGGCCATGCCCTGCCCACAGGCAGCGTGGGTCCCCTGCTGCCAGGCTGGGGCTGGGCTGGGTGGCCCCGCTCAGGGACACGGTGCCCTGGATTGTGGTGGCACAAGCACCAACCCTGACTGCCCTGTGCTTGCTTTGGGCCGTGCCAGCCCCATCCCAGCGCCTGGGGCCCGGCTCCCAGCCCAGCTGGGCTCAGTGCTGGTGACAGAGTCCTGCTGTGCCAGCTGTGCCAGCCTGGGGGCACAGGGAGCAGCCCTCAGGGCCATGCTGGAGTGGCCATGCTGCTTCCTTCTCTTCCAGAACTGACAGAGATGCTGGCTGTGGAAATCTTAATTTTGTATATATGTTTTATAGGTTTTTCTTTAATAGTTTCCTGTAAATACATGATGAATATTGTTTTTCATAGAGCCTTCTGTAAATATGTTTTGGAGGTTGTTATTTCGTTGGGCCTTTTGTAAATAGCTTTTGAAGATTGTTATTACTTAGGCCCTTCTGTAAATATGTTCTATAGATTGTAATTATTATAATGATTCTTACCATGTAAATAAGTTTATTGTTTTCACTCCTCTTCTCTAAATAAATTGTCCTTGTTTATCACACCCCAGCTCTCTTTGCATTTGCTTTGGGCACAGGCAGCGTTTGCAGAGTTGTGGTTTCCACTTGCTCTGGTTCGTGGGGCTGTAGGTCCCTGGGGTGCTGGCAAGGCCACCCTGGGGCTGGGGGTCCCTGTGCACAGGGGTCCCGCTGATGCTGTTCCTGGCCCTGGGCACTGCTGCAGAACAGAGTCCCCAAGAGCAAGGCTGTCACCAGCAGAGAGAGGGCTCTGGCAGCAGCGGCCTGTTGCAGTGCGTTTTTATGTATTTTCTTTATGTTATTTATGTACTTCTCCTATGTTATTTATGTACTTAACCCCTATCCCCCTAAATCACTTATGTTGCCCCAGTTCACCCCCCTGCCTGTTCTGTTTGGTTTATCCCTAGATCGTCCCTTTCCCCTCCCTCACTCCAGAAAGTTCTGTCAACCCTGTTTCCCTGTTCGCTCCCTTGGATGTCACTTCTCCTCCCTCTTCCCCATTGGTTGTACCCCGATCGGCTCCTCCCTGTTCCACCCCCTTGCCTTTTCCCTGTTGGCTCCTAGATTTGTATAAAACCCCAATGCACCCTCAGATCCGTGCTCTTCTGTCACTGAACCTTCTGTTGATTAAACGCTCTGGAAGCCATACAGAAAGCCACTTTGTTGTTTGTAGATTTATTTATCACAACACCTAGCACTATGGTGGCAAGGATCCAACGCCGAGCTACCCAAACCTTTCCTGGGAGACACGTTCGCAGGGAAGGCGGTGGCCGACGCCGTGCCGCCGCAGCGGCCCCTGCAGCAGTGCCACCAAAGCAGGCAGGAAACCTTCTGCCACCCTTCCTGCAGGAGCCACAGGGGCTCCTGGGCCCAGCTGGCATCAGGCCACAGGGACGCAAAATCCACGTTCATGTACTGAAGGCCATGACATCCTTGGGAGTTGCTGGAGCCAAGATCTGGGGAGCAGCTTTTGCAGCTGCAGGGCCCACGTTAAAAGCTTGGAGCCCCCAAAGGCTCCGGCCTTTGTTTCCCCCCTGCTGCTTTGCACTGCCCTGTGCCTGGATTGTTCAAGAGACAAAAGCCAAGCGAGGGGATCCTCGCCCTGCGCTCGCTCCTGCTGCTGGCAGCAGCCACATGCCCCTGTGCCTCACTCGGGTGCCGCCTGCAGGGGCCAGCGCTGGCCGTGCCGGGCAGGGCCGGGGGCTCTGGGCCCCGCGGGGCTGGGGCTCTTTCAGGAGCCGGGGCCACTCCGCAACAAGCCCGAGGCCCAGTGGGCGCCCGAACCCAGCCCCTTCCAGGCAGCTTCCCGCAGCGCGCCACGCTCCCCGAGCATCCCCGGGGCCGGCAGGAGCTCCCCGGCAGCCCCTGCCCGGAGCGGCCGCGCAGTGGGGCCGGGGGCAGCGGGGGCTCGGCCCGGCAGGCGCTGGAGCTCCGGGGCTGCGGCAGGGCCGGCCCTGCGCCCTGCTCCCCTCGCAGCAGCCCCGCTCCCCTCACAGCAGCCCCGCGCAGATTCACTGCTGGGCCTTATCTGGAGTCCGGGGAACCAGAACCCAGCGCCGTCCTGCACTCGGCCCGCTCCGCTCCACCGCCCCAGCCTGGCCCATCCGTGCCACCTGCGAGCCACCCCCGGGGACAGCCCTGCACTGCCAGGGACAGCCCTGGGGACAGCCCTGCACTGCCAGGGACAGCCCTGGGACAGCCCTGCACTGCCAGGGACAGCCCTGCACCCTTAGGGACAGCCCTGCACCGCCGGCTGCTCTGGCACCAAAACGCTCCTGCTCCCCTCTGACCCTGCCGTGGCATTTGGCCCACAGCTTCCACGGTGGGTTTGCAGTTTAGTTAGTGAGACTTTACAAATACCCTGTGCCCCACCGTGAGAGAGAGTGCAAGCAGAACCCTCACTGATGTGGAGACCTTTAAGCCTATAAGGGGAATTTCTAGGGTAATGCCCTGGAAGAATCTGGCACAAGTTTAGAGTATGCCTCAGTGGTTCTGGTGAGAAAAAGGGGCTTTTCCCATGGTGCTCTGACGCACCGTGTTATCCTGCCCTTCCCCTACAGGTCACTGCCCTCTTTCCTGCCCTTGTAGTGGCCCTGTGCCCGCAGACCACTGGCCCCTGACCCCATACTTAACTGGGGACACTGCATCGTTCTCTTGTTTTCTGTCCCTGCACTCCTTCAGTGTGGCTCTACAATAAAGCTCGCTGGAACTGTATACAGAGACCCTTTCCATCATTCTTCACTGACCTGTATGTGGTGTGAGTGTGGATGGAGTGACTGTGTGTGCCTGCCTGAGCAGCTTTCTCAGAATTCGCTTTTGGGAGGTAGCAGCAAACACCATCCATGTGAAAGAAACGGGGCCAGGAGACCTTCTCCTGTTTGAAAGCTCTGGGGTAGGGGGCTCGGGGGCCGCGCGCCGCCGCCGCTGCTCCCTTCGAAGTTCGACGGGGAGGAGATGTCTCTGCAGATCTGTCCACCANGGAGCAGTGGCAGGGTTCCCGACACAGTTGGACATGGCGGAGGGTGTGAAAACAGGGGAATTACAACAGGGCAACTAACGCAACAACAATGAACTTAATTAACCATACAATTTCACATAACAGGTAAGCAACAACTTTAATTCTTATCACATGTACCACGCTGCTGCACATTGACTCTGCTCAGCCCCTGACAGCCTTTGGAATTGTGTTACAAATGTTTGAAACCATCGATGGCCAGTGAGGAGACACGTGTGTGATGCTTGCGTGTAGCCAACAGAACAACATCTGAACACCAGCCTGACATCTGCATCTTTGGCCTTCAGTTTTTACCAAAGCAGTTTTGGGAGTGGGATGAGTAAATTCACATATGATGCTCAGATCCTGCAGTCACAAAACTGAGAGATTTTAGATTATTTAATTGACTCCAGAGCACTGCCATTGGATACTCAGTTTTTCTGTCTGCTCTACCAGCAGGGATTAGCTGAGACATTCCTGCTGTCAGGGAGGTGTCTGGTCTCTAAACCAACCTCCTGCTCCAGTGGGAGCATCCCTAGAACAAGAACCGAGCAGCCATGGCTTTATTTAGCCCCACCTTCAGAATCTCCCAGGATGAGACCTCCCCATCCCCTGGGTGACCCTGTCCCAGAGCTATAGGATGTGTCACTTCCCAGCCTACGCGTCCTTTCCTCACTCAACCACAGACTTGCCGCTGACCTTAGGCCAGTGAATTAACCTTTGCATCAGTGTCCCTGCTGTCCTAAGAGTCGCTATTATTCAGCAGCAAAAGCAGCACCAAGTCTGTTGCTGCACTAGTGCCAAGCCCCACAGAAAACCCTTTGCCCCAAACCTGTCTGTACAGGAGGGTTCCTGACTCACCTAAGCTGCAGAGAGGCTGTGGGTGGATTAAGGATAACACCCTGGGGCAGCAAGGGAAAATCCCAGGAGGGCACTTTGGAGTGGGATGCCGTAGGAGGAGGATGAGGAGGCAGCCCTGACCCTGGGATGTGCCTCCAGCAGGTTGAACAGTGCCTGTTGTTACATTCGCCTTTGGTCACCCTCCAGGCAGGCTGGGGCATGACTGGCTCTTCATCCTACTACCTGTGCCAGGAGTTGTCCAGCTCATTTGGAGCCTTTTAGCTCTGTTCTTATGAAGAAATGAAGCTCTGTAGTTACGGCTCTCCTGGGAGGTTGGAGCAGAGCCACGAAGATGCTCCAAGGGCTGGAGCCCCTGTGCTCTGGAGCCAGGCTGGGAGAGAGCTGGGGGTGCTCAGACTGAAGAGAGGAGTGGAGAAGGCTCTGGGGACACCTCAGAGCTCCTCGCAGGGCCTAAAGGGGCTCCAGGAGAGCTGGAGAGGGACTGGGGACAAGGTTCTGGAGTGACAAAACCACAGGAATGGCTTCCCACTGCCAGAGGGCAGGGTTAGATGGAATATTGGGAAGAAATTCTACTTTGTGAGGGTGGTGAGGCCCTGGCACAGGGTGCCCAGAGCAGCTGTGGCTGCCCCATCCCTGGAAGTGTTCCAGGCCAGATTGGACAGGGCTTGGAGCAGCCTGGGATAGTGGAAGGGACATGGACATGGATATGGAAGTGGCAGGGACATCGAATGAGATGAACTTCAAGGTCCCTCCCAATCCAAACTGTTCTGTGGTTCTATAAACACCCACCCTGTGTGTTTTCTTGTTTCTGTTTCTCTTTTCTTTCTGCTGCCCCACCCATCAGTAACTGTCGATTCACACCTTAATTAATACAGATCCAGGCTGCAAATTTGACAACTGGTAATACAGTCTTATCTCACTGGAAAACTGCCCTGGGCCAGGATTCAGCTCAGACCCCACCAGAAGTGAGGAACAAATTTTAATAAGGGTGCAGAAGGACAAAGTTTTCTGAAACAGAAGCATTTCCCTTCTCAATCCTCAGTCCTGTTCAGGGTCCCGCATCTCCCCTACCTGATGTTTGCTCTCAGAAAGGGCATAAAAAGCTTTGGTTTCCAAGCAAAACATTGCAAAACCAGTCCAAGTTCATTGCAAAAAGCTGAGAAAAAAACCTCTGCCTTTCCTCAGGAGTTCCTGGAATGAAAGTACCTTGCTCAGAATAGAAATATTTTATAGAGAGCTGTGACTTGCCTTTTCTGTCTGTTTTCCCAATTGACTTTGGAGAATGAGATTTTTTTCAGAGTAATCCAGTAGCCTGGGGAGGATTTGCACATACAGATTGCTCATAATCTCTGCTATAGGGTCAGAGAGCTGCAAGCTCAGAGGAGGTTAAATCATAAAAAAATATGGCAGACATGGTAAGTATTTGGCATGTTCCATGCAACAAAAGATGAACAACAGCAACTGGGCTATTATCTTTATTTGCTAAAAATAGAGTCCCGCAAAGTTTAAAGAAAAGCATTTTATATTTGTAAACCTCTCCTCTCCCTGTTAAAGAGCCTTCAAAGATGGGCTTTGTGGCTTTGGGCTGTCGCATCCCCTTTCAAAGGCTGCCCTGCGCTCAGACAATTGAAACTCGAGACAACATCAGCCACAACCGGGAGGAGGAATGAATGAATAGCTGTGCCGTGAGCCCTCTTTTCTCCCTGAGCCGAGCCTGACGCCAGGATGGCAGCTCTGCAGCAGGCACATCCCCCGGGCAGCCACGGCCCATCCCAGCTCCCCCAGCCCTGCAGGGCACCGAGGGCACCGGCAGGGCCACCGGGGGCAGCAGCTCGCTTGCCCACACCGGTGCCGAGCTTTGCACGGGCATTTGATACCGTGCAGCTGCCGGTGGGCGCGGAGCTGGGCACTCGCTGCCCCTCCACGCCTCCAAGGAGCTGCTCATCACTCACGCACTCACTTCCCTGGTACCCTAAAATGAGGAAAAAAACCCCCAAAGCTCCTTTCGGTTCTCCTTTGCATTTGCAGCTGCAGAAAAAACAATTTAGCCCAGTCTGAGGTTTTGGGCAGCTCTGTTTTACCTCAGTATATTTGGGCATCAGTGCAGAAACCAGCGTTTGCGATAGAGCAGCCCCAAAGCCATGGCAAGAGGAGATGATGTGAAGCCCAGCACCAGACCCATAAAGAGAGAACAATAGGGCTGTTTTCATGGAAGAGAGTTCAGAGGTCTCCTTGGGGAGCCAAACCTCTTGCTGGCCCATCATCCACGAGAAAAACAAGACAGCTCTGGAGCCCTGGCTTCCCTGCGGTGTAAGCACCAGCTTCAGCCAGGGCGTGACAGAAATCTATTGTCTCTAAGGCTGTATTTCGATGCAAAATGCTGTGGTAAAGCCAGCAATCCTCCTCTCCCCCACATGCGGCTATTGTTTGAAGTGCAGAACAATTGAAGGGTGCTCTCATGGGCTAAAGATAGAACGGCAGCTGGTGCTGTCCTTTTCCCTGTAACTGAGAATAAAACAATGCCCGAGTATTGTCTGCATTGCTGGAGCGGTGACATTGGACTCTCTGCCAACGGAGCATCTCAGAGATCAATGAAACCCGGGGTCTATTTATAAGCGGGTAGTGTCATTTCTTCCCCAAAGTAATTTCACTTCCTTGGCTTTTCCTGCAGACCCTTGTGCGCAGTGAAGTGGCCATGGAGTGAGGTAGAAACAGCCCGAGCCTGGCTGCCAGAGGAGCAGCAGGACCGGGGGTGGCAAACGGAGCTGCCGTGCCAGGCTGCACCTTTGCTTCCCCGAGCTGTGCCCGAGCCTCCACAGCACCAGGGTGGGGATCAGCCACGGATGAGGATCCCCTTTTGCTGGCAGGGAGCAGGTCCCTGCAGGCACAGCCCCAGTGCTGGGTGTGCAGGGACCCGGCAGCTGGTCCTGGCACCAGATCCCCACCAACACCAGCACTTATTGCCTCGGGGAGCTTTTATAATATCCCAACTTGGGAGGGACCCCCAGGATCAGCCAGCCCAGCCCCTGGCCCTGCACAGACACCCCAACAACCCCACCCTGTCCATCCCTGGCAGCGCTGTCCAAACGCTCCTGGAGCTCTGGCAGCCTCGGGGCCGTGCCCATTCCCTGGGGAGCCTGGGCAGTGCCAGCACCCTCTGGGGAAGAGCCTTTCCCTGAGATCCAGCCTGACCCTCCCTGACACAGCTCCAGCCCTTCCCTGGGTCCTGTCTCTGTCACAGAGAGCAGAGATCAGAGCTGCCCCTCTGCTGCCCCTCAGGAGGGAGTTACAGACTTCTAGGGAGGGTTATTTCACTTACCAGCCACCAAGCAGGTGGGAGCAGGGACTCTGTGTGTGTGTGTGTGTGTGTGTGTGTCTGTGTCTGTGTGTGTGACTGTGTGTCTGTGCTGGGGTGCTCAGGAAAACCCTGAGCCGAAAAGCCATGGGACAGAGCCTTGTTTAGGGACAGGGAATGGTTTATAGGGGAAAGCTGCTGTCTGCAGTCCAGACTAGAGGCTGGATACCTGGAACCAGCCATTCACTGTGGTTTTGACACAGAAAAGCCCATATTGGCTGGTGTGCCATAGTGAGGTGAGAAGTTCTTCTGTGGTGATGTGAGGACATGCAGGAATATTCCTCCCTCCTGGGCTTGACAAAGGTCCAAGCTGAGCAGATCCCATAAAGAGCTCCCATGCCTGTTGCCACTCCCCTTTGAACAATTGTCCCCTGCCATGAGATGGACTGAGCTCAATATCATGTGAGGGTTGATGACCCAGAGCAGAGGGGAGGCTTCCCATGGAGTGAGGGAGAAGGTGCAAGAGGGATGGAGATAGCAGGGGGCTGGGATGGGATCGCCCCAGGAACTGCTTGTGTGGCCTTGGTGTGTATGTGCAGGACAACACCAACCCAGCCTCCTCCAAAAATCTCCCAAATCTGCTCCC
The DNA here is from genome assembly GCA_013396995.1 of Dicaeum eximium. NCBI lineage: Eukaryota > Metazoa > Chordata > Aves > Passeriformes > Dicaeidae > Dicaeum > Dicaeum eximium. The sequence continues at coordinate 105,884 of VWZP01002216.1, read as the reverse complement.
AGATCTCACAGCAGATGAAAAGTGGTGCAAAACCAGAGCAGCTGGGGCACTGCAGGGGCAGACCATGCCCACAGAGTGTCAGAACTGCAGCAGAGCTCTGGTTCTGATCAGCCTCTGCCCCTCCCTTGCAGACTCCAAGGCAGCTCTGGTCATGATTTCCAAAGGCTGCCGTGTTCCAGGGTCTGTCCTGGCAGGCCAGCTGCAATTAAGCTGCTCTTAAGTATCCAGTTGAACAGGGCAAGGTTCTCTTTACTCTCATTGTTTTGAAGTGCATTGCCAAAACCTCACCGAAGGCTCACACACTGCTGCAATTTTGCAGTGTTCAGTACAAATTTCATTCCAATGGAAATGGAATGAAATATCATGGCAATCCCCAGAAGAAAACCTCCAGAAGCTCAAAGCTGGAAAATTCAAGGTGAACAAACAAAACCTCTCCAATTTTCTCAGTGTCCAGTGACCTCATTCTCTCCATGGCTGTGTGTGACTTGCTTGCTAACTCTATACACTAATTTCTCATGCCATGTCTCTTCCAGGTACTTTCTCATTCCTGATATTCATTTTGGAGGCTCCCTTTGTGGAGGGTCAGCCACCAACATGCCTGTGCTGCCCAGGGCTCATGCCTGGTGAGGTGGGAAGATGCAGGAAGGTGCTGATGGCAGCAGCAGCTTTGTGTGTGTGTGTTCATGGAGGGTTAGAGAGGCAGCACTGCCAGCCAAAGGACAGCCAGCTCAGGATGAGTCCAGCACTGCCCCAGGGTGGGATATCCAGGCAGCACCCATGGTGGAAGTGCCGAGGAGCTGTGAGATGAGGGGATCCAGTGCTAACCCCATCCTAAACCCCACAAGAGCACCTAAATTTCGGGGTGCCCATCTTCAGCTCACTTCGAGGGGGCTGTGCTGGGCTGGTGGCTGCTATCTCTGTCACCCTGGTGGGACAGGGCTGGTGGGGGCTTAGGGGTTTGCCTTGGAGGGGGCCTTGCGTGGCCAGGCTGAGCTGGAGGGATGTGACCGGTCTGGCAGCACTGGCCTGTCACCTCCTGCCTCACTGCAAGCAGACATTCCCACTCCATGGAAATATGCCTGAAATAGCCCCTCTCCAGATTGTCTTTATCTAATCAGCTGCCTTTGCACCCCCCTCCAGTGCATTTCAGGGAGCTGATAGTGGGGATATGTTAAGTGTGGAAACCTCTAGTGAGCTGCCCGACACGGAGAGTAATTCTCCTTCCTGCCACTTATCAGAGCCTGCTAATGGGAAACATTCCTCCTGGGGGTCAGGGAGCAGCCAGGGGATTTCTCTGGAGAGGGTGGCTGAGCCCCTGGCACCCTCCAGGCTCTCCAGGGCTGGGTAGGAGCTTCTCTGACCCCAAAACATTCACTGGAGGGGCAGCTCTGCTGTCTGGTGCTGGTGGTGTCCTGTCCCATGGGGAGAGGCTTGTCCAGCCCTCAGGGGGCTGGCTGAGGAGCCCCCTCCTTTTCCATCTATCATGGGACACCAACACCAAGCACAGAGCCCAGGGGGAAGAACAGAGGTGTCTCAGTGGTCAGGGAAGATGATCTCACTGCTGAGGGTGGGCATTGGGGCTGGGGGATCATTTGGGCAGGCTGTTCACTCTGGGCAAGAGCCACCTAAAGAAAATTCCCCTCTGCTCAGGCTGAAGCCATGAGCTCCTCATTGTGCCCATGGGATTTTGTGGGAGGTCCATAAGATCCTACTGCTCTGTCCCACCTGCCTGAGGCAGGGTACAGCTCAGGCCTTGCCAGCCATACAAGGATGAGCTTCCCACCATCCAGAAAAATCACATCACAAACACCAGCGCCAAAACCACCCAAACCTGTTGGAAGAACCCTTCAGCAGCTGCTGGAGTGACCAATTCACATTTCCTCTTCTACGGATCTGCTTGGCCTTTGATGGACCCTGCTGGAACCTCTTCAAAGAGGGAGAGGAACCAGGGTGAGCAGAAGGAACTGCAGGAGGAATCTCCGAAAATAAAATCTCTTTAAAGATAAGGCAGGGGAGGGGGTGAGCAGAGTGTGGGGCGAGTACATGCCCTGAGAAGAATGTGTGAGGCTGGGCCAGCTGGTGGGTCTGGGCCAAGGGCTCATCCCACTGCCGGGGCGCTTGTGGCAAAGGTACTTGGCACAGCACCCACCAAAGCCTCGGGTCCCTCCAGGGAGTGGGTGGAAACCTGACTCCGAGCCCAGAATGGAGAGGCAGAAGACCACCAGGGCAACCTCAGAGGGACCTGTGGTCCCCCAGAGCCTGTGGCTCTTCAGGACACTGGAACTCTGCCATCTTGGCAAATTGAGCATGCCGTGGTCAAGAGGGACCTCAGGACTGGTGTCCCCGTGGTCTCCCGTGGGGGGTTGCAGCAGATACTTTGGTGGAGTCCAGCTCTGTAGCAGCTGCTCACAAATCTACATGAGGACCTGCACTTCTGAACACCAACCTGCTGAGGAGTGCCTACATGGGACATGGAGATGGGGCCCTGCACCCCGTTTTATCCTGATGTACCCAAAGGCCTTGTTCATGCGACAGATTCCCCTCCATGGGAGCATTTCGGTTCCTGGGGGAGTCTGGCACCGTGCAAAGCACTGACTTTGCACTGCACTGCCAGTGAAGGCACATCAACCCATCCCTGAGCCCAGCCATCCTCCCTGCTGGGGCTCAGCCCACAGGGGATGCCCTGGAGTCCTCCTCCACCCCAGGAATCTCCCAGACTTGTCCAAAGCAGGGTGGGAGGGCAAGGACCTTTCTGTTGGGGGGTGCAGAGATGATGGCACAGGGAGCCCAGACTGGGGGCGTGCAGCAGCAAACCTGTGAGCTGGATGGAAAGACTGACCGTGGCTGGGCTGGGATTCAGGGCAGGTGCTGGGGCTGCAAAAATCTCTCTGCAGCCTCGGCTGTGTGCCCAGGCTGAAGCCACACGCCCAAAGCAGCCTCTGGTGCTGCTATTCTGGCTGTGACAGAGCCTGTGCCACATCCAGCCTGGGCACAGCACTGCACAGCTGATCCTTAACCACTCCCTGCCCCACTTTCCCCCACTGTCAGGAGGGTGCAGCAGCCCCAAGTTACACCAGCGTGTGAGAGGTGCAGAATGGGGAATATCAAACCCTGGAGCCACAGGCCCTGGTTCTTCAGGGTAGAAACCTCATTGCACTTTGGATGCCAGCAGCTGAATGGCTTTTCCTTGGGCTGGCACGGCCCCAGGGTGTCCTGTTCTATGGTGGTGCTGCCGTGATGGAGGTGTGCTCCAGGCTGCCATCACCGTGTTGTAAACAGCACCTGTGGGTGCTGTCTGGGTAAAACGGTGTGCAGGAAACCCAGCAACCTCTCTGTTGAGAGGTTATGAACTTGGCCTAGCCACAAAACAAGCTCCCATGGCAAGGTGAGGAGTTCAGGGAGCAGAACCTGGAGGATCAAGCCTCAGGGTCCTTCCCCTTCTAGACAGTCTGTCTGGGAGAAGATAAACCAGAGCTAAATGAGAAGTTGGGGTGTTCCAGCTGGAAAACGAGCAGCCACACACATCCCACCAAGCAGCAGCTCTCCTGGCATGGTGCGAGGCAGGAGCAACAGGATCGAGCGCTCAGGTGCAGGAGGAACTGGCAGAGCTCTCATTCCTCAGCTCTCCCCACTGGAGCAGGCAGAGCAGGCTGGGAGAGCTTGTGCTGCCTTCCCAAGCTGCAGTCGCTCACTCTGCCTTTGTACTCGCCTGACAATACAGGAATAAAAATAACCAGGCTGCATTTGCAGAGAGATAAAAGTGAAGTTTGCCTTTTGTGTCTGTCCGGGCAGTGGGACAGCAGCACCAATGGAGCTGTGTGGACATGACACATGGGAATTTCTGACATATCTTTTCCCACTCTGACCTTGACAGACACAATAAAAAGGGGCTTTGCAGCATGCACAGAGCCACTCAGTCCTAGCACCAAGGTCAGTAATACAGAGCATGTCTGTGTGCACGCGTGTCCCTGTACTAACCAGCTTCACCCCTGCAGGGTGCCTGATCCCACAGGACAGGGGCTGGCTCTGGTGGCCCAGGGGAGGGTGGGACAGACCTGGATCATGAGCATTTTTGCTGAGGACTGTGTGTTTTGCCAAGTTGTGGCTCCATCCGTGATGGCTGCGGCGTTCCAGAGCTCTGCAGGGCAGCACTGCATTAGATGGATATTAGGAGGCACAGTCATAAAAGCCCCTTTCCAAGCAGCTGCCACACCAGCCTTCTAGAAGGGTTTTCTCAGGGATAATACATCCAGCCTGGCTTTCATCTTGCTGCAGTATCGCCCAGCAGAACAGCCCTGGGTCTCCAACGGGTCTGTAGATCTGGGATAGGTTTGAGCTGAGCTTATCCAGGAAAGGGGTGTTATTGACAACCTCACCTAAAGTGAGAATGTGGATTTTGACACCAAAGAGATCCTGCCTCACCCACCTGGGACTTCCAGTGGGGGGATGACAGCATCAGGAGGGGAAGTGTTCCGTAATTGTCTCATGAATATAATTTCTATCAGCTAACATTGTTGTCACTGTCTTCTCTCACTCCCTAAAATTAAAAGCTTGCTTGGTGTCCATGTCACTCTTGGTTCTCAACCCAGCGGTGGGCACTTTCCCCATGCACTGACCCCTTGTCCTTCCCTCCTCTCAGCACTCAGGTGTCTTTCATTCTCCCTTTGCTGCTGCCAAATCTCCCTCAGATGGACAAGCTGTCTCTGCTGGACATGAGCGAGTTTGGGGAGGCTGCTCCGTACCTCCGGAAGAGCTACACGGAGCAGCTGAAGCTCCAGACGGTCCCGTTCGATGGTAAGAGCCCCGGGCTGCTGAGCACAGCCCGAGTGTGCCCCGAGCCTGCCCCTCTGCCAGGCTCTCTCAGGAGCCCTCCCTGCCCCTCTCCCTGTGCTGCTCCTCAAGGCATCACAGGCACTGCAGAATTCCCCAGCACCCTGGAGGGCAGGAAGATCTCACAAGTAAGAAAAGCAGGGTTTTGACTTTCCCCTGGTTTGCTGAGGTGTGGGTGGAGGTGATCCTTCATCTCCCCTGACCCTGAGGGGCAGGAGGGCTGAGGGACCTGTGTCAAAGCCTTCTGCAGCTGTTTCATTTTGGAGGTGTGCTCTCTGTCCCAGCCACCCTGCTCCTCCATGGCTTGCTGTGCTCAGGATCCAGGGCCCAGCTTGCTCCTTGCAGTTTGGCAGAAGAGTTTTGCTTCCTCACACTGTTCTCTTCTCGTGATGGTCCGAGTGCAGGCACACATGAAGCAGCAGATTTCTGTCAGGCTAGAGGTTGACCCTACCAAAGTAAAAAGCTGCTGAACATGAAGAAGGCAAAGAAATCTCAGCTCCTATGACCAAGAACATAGAAAGGAATAATCACTGTCCTTCCACATTATCAAACTGCATTTATGTGGCTTTCAGTTGACAATTTCACATGGTCTCCTACATTTCAACCTGTCTTCCCTTCCCTTTCCCTTTCCCTTCCTCTTTTCCCTTCCCTTCCTCTTTCCCTTTCCCTTTCTTTTCCCTTTCCTTCTCCTCCAGGAAAGAAGCGAGCTTGGATCCCAGATGAGAAAGACGCCTACATCGAAGTGGAAATAAAAGAAAGCTCTGGTGGCAAAGTCACTGTGGAAACCAAAGATAAGGAAGTAAGCAAATACCTTTCCTTTTCCAAGGGAGAGCAAGTGTGTGTGGAGGGGGGATACGTGTGACAGGATCACGTCTGAAGCCATGAGCTCTTGCTGATAACCCTGATCAGTCGTGCCCCGGGGGGACACACACGGCAGTGTCAGCACACGTAGGCCGGTTCCTTGCCAAGAGTGGCACCAGTTCAGCATCTCCCACCGAGGGGTTGCTGTCACAGCCGGGGTGTCCTGCGGGAGGGCACGGTGGGGCTGGCCCAGCACAGCTCCTGGATGGGGAACCCCCCCAGCACAGCCCTTCGTGATGCTGAACCAGTGCCTGGCTCATCCTGGAGCCTGAAACAACAGGTAAGGGGCCAGTTGGCCAATTCCTGCTCCTTTTAACCCAGATTTGCAGTGGGGTGAGCTGGTGGGAGGACAGGCTGTGTCGGCGGAGGGGCTCCTGCTTTCCAGCAAAGCAAGCAAGGACCAGCTGGTATTTGTCAAGATAACATCCAGTGCAATTAGCTGCAAATGAGCTTAATTAATATTCCTTCCTTGGCTATGGGAGTCTCATGACCCTGCAACTTCACTGCAGAGCAGACTCATACTGGTATGAGACTGGGAGAAAGAACAAGCACCTCACCAGGCAGTAGATGATAGAATTTATTATTTCTATTTCTTCTCTAGTCAGAATAGCACTAAGAAGGGTTTGTGCCTGCTAAATGTGAAAAAAATATATGTAATTGTCTTTGAAAAGTGTCAAGGTTTTGAAAATATTTTTGTCTGAATTTTGGAAAACGAGTAAAGAGATTTGCCCTCTCCAAAGTAAAATTTGTTATAGACGAGTTATAAATTTTAGAAGTTTATTCTGATATTTAGAACACCTTCTGATTCTGAGAACAGAGCAGTTTCCAAACCCTCTTTTGCTGTTTCCTCTTGAAACTGTGTTTTTAATGATTTATCATGGATTAACAAAGTCAGAAACTATATCAGCTTTCCCTGGATAAGCATTTCCAGCAGAAAGCTTCAAGAGACATAAAGCCCTCCCTTATCCTTGTGTACCCTCCTGCTTTTAACACCTGGCCCCTTTTAACACCACACACTTCATCTTCACCCATAGAAAAGATAAACCTCTGAAAGATTTCATTTAATCTTTATTAACAAGACCATTTGCTAAATCCAGCTTCTCCCATCCAGACCAGATACGTAACATGATATTTTCCCCGTGCTTGGTCTCGTGGGATTAAATAAATCCAGTTTTAAGTGATGGGGTACAGGCTTCAGCTGTTTGCCTGAATAAAGAGGGATCTCTTGGAGCAAAAGACAGCACTGGCATGGGCTTTCAGGCTGGGAAGGAGAACACGGGATGGCAGTGTCAAGCACATTGTGGGGGAACAAATTGGACCCTTCTGCCAGGCTCAGCAAAGCCCCTCTCCCTGAGGAGGGAACAAGCTGGGATGGTTGTCCCAGCTGGGCTTTGTGGCTGGGTGCTGCTGGGGCTGTCACCCCAGAAGTTTGGGCAGCCCTGTCAGGGTGACAGCGGGCACTGGGGCCAAGGCTGTCCCCAGCACAGGACTGTCAGGGTGTCCTTTTTTCCAGCTGGCAGGTTTTGGGGCAGAGGTGGGTGGTGAGGATGGGGTCCCTCTGACGTGTCCCCTGCTCTGACAGACACGGGTGGTGAAGGAGGACGAGGTGCAGCCCATGAACCCGCCCAAGTTTGACATGATTGAGGACATGGCCATGCTGACACATCTCAACGAGGCCTCCGTGCTCTACAACCTGAAGCGCCGCTACTCCCACTGGATGATCTACGTAAGGCCACGGCCCCGTGGTGTGGGGAGGTGAGGGGGAACTGCGACACCCCATCCCTCATCTACCCTTCTTCCCCCTACAGACCTACTCGGGGCTCTTCTGTGTCACCATCAACCCCTACAAGTGGCTGCCCGTGTACACGGCGCCTGTGGTGGCAGCGTACAAGGGCAAGCGGCGCTCGGAGGCTCCCCCGCACATCTACTCCATCGCGGACAACGCGTACAACGACATGCTGCGCAGTAAGGCCTGCCGGGGACCCCGGCCCGGCACCGGGCTCCCGGCACGGGGCCCAGCTGGGCAGCGCTGCCCTAACGCCGGCTCCTTCTCTTGCAGACCGTGAAAACCAGTCCATGCTCATCACGTAAGTGCCCCTCCATCCCCTGGCCCCGCTGTGAGCTCAGACCCCCCGTGCCGTGTCCCTGATGGGCACCCTGTGCCCGGAGCAGCCCCCCCGCAGTGTCCCCTCCCCATGGCAGCTGTCACCCTTCCCGCCCCGGCTGCCGCCGCCACCGTGCCAGGTGCCAAAGCCCCGCGCGGGCCCGGCTCCCCCGCACGCCGACAGCTGCGGGAGCTGCGGCGGGGCGGCCGAGCAGCGGCACCGCCCGCGAGGGAGCGAGGGGAAAGCGGAGATGGAGGCCAAGGCCGCGGGGACATGGTGGCCGCAGGGGCGGCGGCGGGGGAGGAGGGTGACGCGGGAGGGTGGAGGCCAGGTTGATTTCAAGTGCCATCTAGATAAGGGCTATATAAAGGACTCTAAAGGACCCTTCGCCGCTGCCAGGAGCCACGGACATTTTTAGCCTCGGCCATGGCCTAATTAGGAAAGGCAGGGGCTGCGGAGAGATGCTTGGCGCGTGTCCGGTGGCGGCTCCGCTGCCCGCTCCCCCCGGCTCTTTGTGATCTGGGATTACAATGGGACAGCGGCACTAACTATAGGGATGAGCTCAGCGGGGCCCCCGCAGCGGGCACGATCGGCCCGGCACTGCCAGCCCGGGATGCCCCGCAGAGCCGAGAGCTCTGGAGCGCTGAGCCCGGCCAGGGCTGGCACCGCGGGGACACGGCCAGCCCCGAGCACAGCACCGCGGGGACACGGCCAGCCCCGAGCACAGCACCGGGGGGACACGGCCAGCCCCGAGCACAGCACCGCGGGGACACGGCCAGCCCCGAGCACAGCACCGCGGGGACACGGCCAGCCCCGAGCACAGCACCGGGGGGACACGGCCAGCCCCGAGCACAGCGCCCCGAGCACAGCACCGGGGGGTTGAGAGCCGCAGCCTCCTCGTCCCTGCGAGGCTTTGCTCGTCCCTCCCGTCCCGGCAGGGTGTCGGGGATGAGCCGTGCCTGTTCTTTGCCTCATGCCCTGATCTGTATTTCTGTTACTCTAAGCGGAGAATCTGGTGCTGGTAAGACTGTAAACACCAAGCGGGTCATTCAGTACTTTGCCATTGTCGCAGCCTTGGGCGACACACCGGGCAAGAAATTAGTAAGATCTTCTTTTCAAACAAGTTCTTGTTGTTTTCTTCCTTTCTTTCTTTTTTGGTTTTTAATTTTTTTTCCCCCTCCTTCCTCTTTCTTCTTACTTTTTCTTCCCTGACTTTTTGTGTTTGGAAACGTGTTTTGGTTTGACCCACCCAGGGTTTGGCTTTTCCCTGACTTTTGAACAAGCAAGGCTTGAAGTTATTCTGCTCAAGGGGAAATGGATTTTTTTTTTTTAATATGGCTGCTCAATCCCTGCAGCCTCGAAGAGGTGCTTTAGTTGTTCTCTTTCTCTTCCCTTCCTCCTTCAACATCCCAGTGATCTTCTTAAGGAGCATTAAATGGGTGAAGTCAATCTTCCATTTCCCACATTGCCTCTTTTGAGCCTTGCTTTTCAGCATTTTCTCCTTTTTTCCCTCCTTTTGTTAATTTTGACCCTTTTCTACCTTGTGCTTTTCTTGCTCTTGTTTTGAATCTTGCTTTTCTTTGGTGCTGGTTATTTTTGAGCTGCCCTTGCAATTGCTTCTTTCTTCTGGATACTTTGAGGCTCCAGCCTGCTTTCCCCTCATGGAAGCAGACTGGCTGCTTTAGGTATCAGACAAGCAATACTTCAGCATTATTTTCTTTCCACTTCTTTGAGTTTGAATTTAACTGTTCTTGCTTTTTGATGCATTTCTTTATTTTCTTGAGCTAATCCATTTAACAACTTTTTGGCCTCTCCTATAAAGTTTAATCCCATGAGTTTTTTTCCTCTTGGACTTTTTTTTGGCACTAAATGGTCATGCCCTGCTTTTCTGACCATACTTCTTGTGGTTCTTGCCTGGCTTTCCTGGATTTCTAAAGATAATTTTCTCTCCTTTCTCTAGGCAGCTCTTGCCACTAAAACTGGGGTAAGTGTTGTGGGCTCTTTAATGCTGAGGACAGAGTTCTGCTGCACCCCAGATCTGTGATGGGGTCATGTGTGAGGCCTCTGCCTTAGGTCTGGCAGCAGCACCTGGGCAGTGTTTAGCTCTCCACTTGGCTTTGTGTCTCCCTCCTGCCCACAGCTGGAAGCTTTGCTGTTTCATCTCTTGGTCTCCAACCTCTCCTTCAAGGGATAATTACCCTTCAAACATTCATTTCTATCCAGTGTTTGTATGGGAGTGGTGTGGGCTCCTCCAGAGGTGAGGTGAAGCCTTCACACCCTGAAGATCCTCCCCAGCCTCAAAGCCCAGCTGAGGGGCAGGAGGAGACCCTCCAAACACAGGCAGTCTTGTGCTCTGGCTGCAGACCAGTGCCCTGCTGGTGCCCAGACTGGCCACCCTCTGCAGTGCCCACCCCTGCAGGCAGCTGATGTCCTTGCCTGGGGGACATTTCTGAGGTGTTTGCTCCAAGGAAACCCAGCAAAGGTTCAGCTCCTGGGGCTCCCAGCACCCCAAGGGCTCAGTCACACATCCTTGGCCCTTGATTTCTCTGAGCCTTGGCTGGGGGATGCTTATTTATCATCACGAGTGACCACGTGGACAAGCAGAGTGGGACAGCTCAGGGGCTGGATCTGTGGGGCTGGGGGCTGCCCTCACTGAATCACCCAGGGCAGGTAATCTTAGGCCAGGCTGGATTTAGAGATAAGAGCTCAAGGGATACTCAGGTGTGTTGGCAGGTGTGTGATTCACAGCTGCTCCCTGTCTCTCTTGCCCTTCACATGCCCAGAGGTGCAGAGGTGGGGAGCAGCTGTGGTTCCAGCATTGGAGAGAGAGGGTGGCTCTGGGTGGGCAGCCCAGAGCTGGTGTTCCCCACCTGAGGAAAGCCCTGTGGATTGTAATGTGTCAGAGCATGGGCAAAGCTCTCATGAAAAATCCTGCAGGTGCCTGTGCCACCAAACTCTCTATGAGGTGTCAAACCCCACCATCCTTCATGTGGTGTAGCACCAGTCTCTTGCTCCTCTCCTCAAATCCTTGTCCTCCTTTACCTGCATTAGGCAGAGGCTGTCTCCTTATCTTTGAACAGAGAAACACTCATGGGAAAACAAGGTTAGGAGAGGATTCATCTTAGGGCTTGCTCAGGAGAGCCCCAATATTCCCAGCAGGTCATGCCAGCTGGGACTTGTGGTGTATTCCCATCACACTGGGACCCTGCAATGCACATTGTTGGTGTGGGGACCTCTTGTTTCACAATATGCTGTTTATGTGAGCTGTCCTAGACTTTGGTTTGATGGAAGAGGAAATGCCTGACGTCAGAGAGCCCGAAATGACCCAGACTGTTGAGGTGACAACACGAGCTCGCTCTTGGTTTGTGTAGTGTAGCTCCTAAGAAAAGGGGTAAGGACTGCTGTGTGCAGAGGGGACAGCAGCCTGAGGCTCCAGATTAGGTGAGGAGAAGGCCACAGGAGAAGGGAGATGCAGATCCCAGCTGTGCTGATCCCCAAACTGAGCTGCATGGCCTGGGCACACGAGGAGGTGCCTCGGGAGCAGCAGGAGTGCAGCGAGGAGCCCCTGGCTCTGCTCCGTGTTCTTGGTGACAGATCCCCTCTGCCTGTGTGCGAGCTGACACAAAATCCTTTGGTTTTGTTCTCCAGGGCACCCTCGAGGATCAAATCATCGAGGCTAACCCAGCCATGGAAGCTTTTGGCAATGCCAAAACCATAAGAAACGACAACTCCTCGCGCTTTGTGAGTGCCTCAGCAGGACAGGAGCTGTGGTTTGTGTGGGCTGGATGCACAGTGGGTGGCACTGTGGCTTTGTGCAGTGGGAGCCACAGGCACGTAGCAGGGAGCTGCATCTGCTTCCTAGTGGCACTGGGCTGCCAGAGCCAAGTTTTTCTGGTTACATCAGTGCAGCAAATGGTGGCCAGCACGAATGGCCCCGGTGTCACAGGCTGTGGCTGGAGGGACATCCCTGGCAGGACCAAAGCTGAGAGGGACAGTGAGCACAACCTGAAGTGCTCTGGGGCAGACAAGTGTGTCCCTTCCAGGAAGCAGCTCCATTTTTGCTGAGCCCAGCCTGGCTCTGCTGTGGCTGCAGAGCTCCTGTGCCTGGAGGGGAGGGGGGCACTGCTGGGGGAGACCCTGAGCCCAGCACGGAGCAGGGGCTGCAGGCAGGCTCAGTGTCTGTCACAGGGCCCTGCAGAAATGGTCAGTGGTAAGAATAGACCTGAGGACAGGGGTTTATCTGCTGTCAGTGAAGTTTCTGCCTGCCTGGTATTTAAACCCTTGGGCAATGCTCTTTGAGCTTCTTCACATTACAAACCAGAGATCTTCACCCCTTTACAGAGCCCAATAAGTTGCCTGGCATCAGCAGAAGCTCAAGAAGCAGAAAATAAATTCAGTTTCCAGGGGCTGTTCAGAACTGTACCTCTGTAGCTGAGCCCAGCACTTACCTCCTGTGTGTTTTTAGGGCAAGTTCATCCGGATCCACTTTGGTCCCTCAGGGAAATTGGCCTCTGCAGACATTGACATCTGTGAGTAGCTGCACTGGGGAGGGAATTCATCCCACTGTTTGTGCTCAGCTCTGGGAAGGAACAACCCCTGCTCTGAGCCCTCTGCCCTGTTTCATTCTAGATCTTCTGGAAAAATCCAGAGTGATTTTCCAGCAACCCAAAGAGCGAAGCTACCACATCTTCTACCAGATCCTCTCTGGGAAGAAACCAGAGCTGCAAGGTAGGGCAGCCAAAGATGCAGCACAGCCCTTAGAGCAGGATGGCCTGAAAACAGCCCCAGAGAGCTCTGTTGTCAGCTTGGGGCTCCACAGGAGTGAGCAGACCCAGCTCACCATGCAGGTTCTGCCCTTGAACGCTTTGCTAGCTGTGCAGGATCATAGCACTGGTGGATAATTCAGGGTGGAAGGGATTTCAAGAGGCCATCTAGCTCAGCCTGCGTTATCCTCACAGGCCAAGAAGCCAGACTAAAGCCCTCTCTGTGACTGTGTAGGAGCAGAGGTCACCCAAGGTCCATCTGCAAGGTGGGAATGTGCTTTGCAAAGCTGCCTTGCACAGAGTTCTCGTGGGGTGGTGGGTACAGCACCGACCTCAGTGTGTGCAGGCTGGAGATTTACTCATTTTGGGATAGAAGGAAGTGTTTTGCAGCCTCCTCAACAAGTGAGATGACGATCACTGCTTCAGGTGAACTTGGAAACAGCTGCCCAGCTCTCTGTGAGATGTGAGCCCCAGGACAGTCCCACCTGATCTGAGTTTGTGCTGGGGCAGCTCTGTGCTCTGAGCAGCCTCTTGGTGCCACATCACACTCAGGAAGCCTTTCCCCACACAGAAGGATGGCTGGCACAGCCTCCTGGGGTGGTCACCTCTTGGCTGAGGGCTCCTGAGCTTGGTGCTGAACAGCACCTTATTAGGCAGGTCTGAGAGAGCAGTAATCTTATCTGGAGTCACAAGGGCATGGTGGCCACTTCTAAATCAGTCTGCAGCCAGGCCATATCCCAAGATAGCAAGCAGGAGGCAAGCACAGAAGAGGTGGACCCATGTGTGGACCTGCCTGTGCTGGAGGAGGCTGTTCCTCCCCCAGCTGGTGCCCTCTAGTTGAGGCTGGGGAAGCAGAAACCTTCCTGCTCCATCCATGTGCAGGGCTGTCCCTCTGCCCAGGGATGTCCCTGCCTCACCCTCTGCATGTCATCCCCTTACAGACATGCTGCTGCTGTCCCTCAACCCCTACGACTACCACTTCTGCTCCCAGGGGGTGACAACAGTGGACAACCTGGATGACGGCGCGGAGCTCATGGCCACAGATGTACGTGCACAGCCCTGGGCCTGGGCAGGGCACAGCCTTCCTCTGGGCAGTCTGGGCGTGTGCCCTGCCTCTCTGTGTGTCCCTCTTTGAATTAGGTGGGAATTCCCTCTGGTTCAGTGGTGTTGAGCCTACAAGAAGGGGCAGAGTGCTGATCTCCAGCAACAGCCTCATCCAGGCAGGGAATGGAGAGTAATTCCCTGCATCAGGAAGGGCTGTGGCACAGGAGCACTTCCCATAGTGCCCATGAGAAAAAAGATCACAGATTCATTAAATTTGGAAAAGACCCCCAACATCATAGAGTCCAACCTGTGATTTATCCCACTGTGTCACCAGCCCAGAGCACTGAGTGACACGTCCAGTCCTTCCTTGGACACCTCCCGGGATGGGGTCTCCACCACTGCCCTGGGCAGCCCCTGACAATGCCTGACAACTCTTTCTGTGAAGAAATTCCTCCTGAAGTCCAACTTGAACCTCCCCTGGTACAACCTGAGGTTGTTCCCTCCCATCCTGTCCCTGTTCCTGGGAGCAGAGCCCCATTCCCCCTGGCTGTCCCCTCCTGTCAGGGAGCTGTAGAGATCACTCAGGTCTCCTCCTGAGCCCTCAGCTTGGAAAACCTCCTCCTTGTGGATGCTAGGCTAGTCCTTTTGCTTTCAAATAGGTCTTGTGGGAGCTGGAGCCACATTCAAACCCTGTGGACAGCATTCCTTGGTTATGTGCCCATCAGAGAGGACACCCTGCCCAGCCCCAGGACAGGGACAGGACCTTAGGAGATGGTGGGAGAAGGAACCAACCCTCACCTCAGCATAGTGAATTTGTTCTATCTCTGCTGCTTTGTGTCTCCTCAGCACGCCATGGACATCCTGGGCTTCAGCAGCGATGAGAAATATGGCTCCTACAAAATAGTGGGGGCCATCATGCACTTTGGGAACATGAAGTTCAAGCAAAAGCAGCGGGAAGAGCAGGCAGAGGCTGATGGCACTGAAAGTGAGTTGGGCTTTGTGCTCCAGACCTGCCCAGGCTGGGAGAAGTCCCCATGCCTGTGGAGCTCAGTGACCCTGATCCCAAACACCCTCGCTGGGGGTGCACCAAGGGCTTGTCCTTGAGCAGGAATATTTGGGAGGGTCTCTCTGCAAGGTGGTCTCATCTGCATCAGACTTGTCTCAGCAGCATTACAGGTGTCCCAGCCCTGCTGGGCTTCATCTTGTGTAGTCTCCTCCTGCTCTTCACCTCTTCTTGCACTTCACTGGACAGCATTCCAGGCAGGGCATCCACAGAGGATGAGCCAGGCTGGGAGCAGGATCTGCTCAGCTCACGACCTCCTGAAGAACAGTTAGGGTGGGACACAACCACTGTCTAACACTTTCCTGGTTTGTTGCTCCGCAAAATCCCATGCAATTCTCAGATCTCAGAAGAGTCAGGCTGCAGAGCAAACCTGAAGGGAGAGGGTGACTTTCCAGCATGTGAAAGGGTGAGAAGGGGGAGCTCTAGCACGTACTTGGAAGGTTTCAGCAGGGATCCAGCAGACATGGCTACCTGGGTCAGACTTTGTCACATTAACATCCATGAAGGAAAAGTTCTCTTTGCCTCAGGAGTGGCAACACAGGCTTTAGCTGCTACCTGGTAATTAATGAAGGTTTTGATAAGACAGTGATTTCCCTACAGAGGTGATTTTCTAGCTACAATCTGCTATTAGGAGTTTATGAAAGACAGTCACCTCTCTTCTGGTCAATTCAAATTTGCTGCATGGAAATTCAAACCTCCACTGGAACATGCATAGAGAATCCCAGATCAAGAAGACTAAAACCTGATAAGCGCTTGATAAGGTGCAGCAGGCCTCCAAACAGTAACTTCTCAGTCAGGAAGTTCAAACTTTAAAGCATCGTAGACTATCCAAATGGTCCCCATCATTAGACACTGGAGGAGACACTGGAGCAGGTGGAAAAACTAATGTGGTTAGCCCTAATCATCATAAGAGCAGGTAATTTCTTATTTTGGTTCGATTTTCCCTTCCCAGACCCTCCTTGTGCCTCCTCATGCCTTTGTGCTGCTTTCCAGGTGCTGACAAAGCTGCCTATCTCATGGGAATCAGCTCAGCTGACCTCATCAAGGGGCTGCTCCATCCTCGTGTGAAAGTGGGCAACGAGTACGTGACCAAGGGTCAGAACGTGGAGCAGGTGGGTGACAGGACAACAGGACACATGTCCCCTGCTCACACTGGGGTGCCACTGCTGCTTCACTTCCCTGTCTTGGGTGTAGGAGGAGACTCCAGAGCAGCAGGAGAAGGTGTATCCACAGTTCCTGACTTTTAAGAGCAGGGAAAATGGGTGGCAGAGCTGGCTGATAGCTTTGCACATTAACCAAGGCTGGAGATTCAATGCAGTGCCTTTGAAATGTGGGTTGGATTCCAGCCAGAGGAGGTCCAGCTTCTGTGGATGTGCTTCAGAGACAGTCACACTCCTGTGAAGGGTTCAGCCCTGAAAAGTAGGAAACTCTAGGTATCTAAGCACTCATCTGAGTTGATCTTGTAGAAGACTCAATGCACCAAACATGTGTCTTGTCAGATTCTCCAGCTGGGAACCCAGGCCTGGCCTGAATAGTGCAAGCCAGGCCTTGAGCACAGCTCAGGAGGACCTCAGGAGCTGCTGTCTTATCCAAAGCAGGCTGTAGGCTCCTGGCAGGGACAAGGCTTCTGAAAATGTCACTATAAACTGGATTTATATCCTGATGCCTTGGAGGCAAGATAGGCCAGGCAGGCAGGAGCACACTTGTGAGGAATGTAAAACTAATTTTGGAGCTTGTGCCGTAACCACGAACGCCTTGGATCTGCGTGTCCATCCTTTGTGTGCCAGGAGGAGCTCTCTCCCAGCCTGTGGCTCCTGCAGGAGCAGGGAGAAGCTGATGGTGTGCTCTGGCTTTGCCTTGGCAGGTGCTCTACGCTGTGGGGGCCCTGGCTAAAGCCACCTACGACCGCATGTTCAAGTGGCTGGTGACCCGGATCAACAGGACCCTGGACACCAGGCTGGCCAGGCAGTTCTTCATCGGGGTGCTGGACATTGCAGGCTTTGAGATCTTTGATGTGAGTTCTGCAGGCCCCTGCTGTGGGTTCAGGGCAGGGCTGTAGGGGCAGCTCAGCCTCCTGGTGTTTGAGAGCTCTGTCTCCTCTAAGAAGCTGCTGGCCTTGGTGAGAAAAGGAGTTCTTGCGTGAATTGACGTATCTGGAGCAAACAGCAGCTCCCAAGGAATGGTTCAACATTGCTGTGGGGACATTTCTAGTGACTGCTGGCTCCCTGCTGTGGTAGCCACACAGCTGAGCCTGGCAGGGATCACCCTTCACACCCAGGCAAAGCACAAGAGTGACTCCTTTCCCTTCTGGAGCTTCTCCTTCTGACTTGGGTCTGTTTTGTTCTTGCAGTTCAACAGCTTTGAGCAGCTGTGCATCAACTTCACCAACGAGAAACTGCAACAGTTCTTCAACCACCACATGTTTGTGCTGGAGCAGGAGGAATATAAGAAGGAAGGCATTGAATGGGTCTTCATTGACTTTGGCCTGGACCTGCAGGCCTGCATTGACCTGATTGAGAAGGTAGAGTGTGAGGCAGGGCACGGAAATGGTACTGCTGGGGGATGGTTTGTTTGCAGAGGCTGCAACAGAGAGGTACTCTGCTACCAAAATTAAATTATTCCCTCCCTGGTCAGTGGCAAGTGCCCAACTTTTTTTTTTTTTTCTCTGCACTTACAGCTCAGAGCCTCCAGTCCCTTGAGACCTTTTTGACACAAATTTTGACTTTATGAAAACATGGAAATTCTGTTCTACCCACTGGGAACCCACAAAACCTGGTGCAGCCTTTTCCTCCAGAGAGCAATCATCTCTTCCCTGTTTTTTCCTACCCACTTGCAGCCCACCAGTGCCTCTTACTTGAGCATTTGCTGATTCAGAGCAGCTTGTAGAAAATATCTCCATTGCATGAAGGAAACTTTTTTTTTGAAAGGAGCAATCCTGGAGAGGATCCCTCCTTCTCAATAATCTGTTGGACCAGGGCAAACTCCCATGTCTTGCAGTCCTGGCCAATCCCACATGGAGCTGTGAGGTCAGGTGCAGCCTGGAATAGGCTAGTGACAGCTTGGCCCTGTGGCCAGTGTCTTGCACCTGGGTTAGGATGGGATCTCCCAGGTCAGGCCCACGCTCAGTGCCACTGAGGATCCCCTGGTTTGGGATGGCAACACTGAGCTCAGTCCTCTTTATCCCCCCTCTCCCCGCAGCCCATGGGAATCCTGTCCATCCTGGAAGAGGAGTGCATGTTCCCCAAAGCCTCTGACATGACCTTCAAGTCCAAGCTCTATGACAACCACATCGGGAAGTCGCCCAACTTCCAGAAGCCGCGGCCGGACAAGAAGCGGAAATACGAGGCGCACTTCGAGGTGGTGCACTACGCTGGTGTGGTACGTCCCTGCTGGTCCCCTCCCAGCCCCCACACCTTCCCCTGGCAGGGACAGGCTGTGCTGACCTTCCTCTCTGGGCACAGGTGCCCTACAACATCGTGGGCTGGCTGGACAAGAACAAGGACCCCCTGAACGAGACAGTGGTGTCCATCTTCCAGAAATCCCAGAACAAACTCCTGGCCTCCCTCTATGAGAACTATGTGGCCTCTGCTTCAGGTGAGGAACTCCCTCACCATGCTTTTTACCTTGGTCTCTCCCCTCCTCTCCTCTCCTCCACGCCCAGCTGTTGGTGCAGCATCCCTGTCCCTGGCCGCCCAGGCAGAGGGAAAACCCACATTGATCCCTAAAATCCTCCCTGGCCTGAGTAGGTGGGTGCTGGTTTAGGGGCTTGTGTGGGTTATTGTGGTGGCCCTGTGACTTTGGGAGTGTGAAGAGGTGTCTTGCTGCCAAACACCCAGAGCTGGGTGCTGTGGGAGATGTTTTTGGTGGTCAGTGCCTTTGTTCTGCAGCAAGGCACAACCACCTCTGCTTTAGAGACAGCGAGGGCTGTGGGAATTTTAGGGGTGTTTGGGGGTCCTTCAAGGCAGGCAGATGTTTTGCTGATGTAAGTAATCAATATTTCAACCCAACAGAGGAACCTCACAAGCCAGGGACCAAGGAGAAACGTAAAAAGGCAGCTTCTTTCCAAACAGTGTCGCAGCTGCACAAGGTGAGAGCCAGCCCCTCATCCAGGGCCTTGAGGGAATCGTGCTCTGAGGGTCCCACTGGCACTCCCACTTCCCTGCCAGCACTCCTGGTTTCTTGCACCTCCTGGGGCCTGAAGGGCCATGAGAGCCCCTGAAGGACCACCAGAGCTCCTGAGGGACCACCACTAGGCCAAAGCCCCCAGCTCCTGCTCCTCCCTGGGCAAGGGGCCTGTGCCTGGCAGAGTCCCAGCCCTGTCCCCGTGCTCCTGGGGCAGGACACGAGGCTCCAGGCTGGGAGAGCTCCCTTGGAGCTGGGCTCCTGCTGCTCCTGCCCTCGTGATGCTCGCAGCAGCTCCTCGCCTTTGAGAGAGCGGCAGTTAAGACTTGTAGTGATGTTTAGATAATTAATTACATGAACATCACTTTAAGTCTGTGCTACTTCTCTCCTCATTCCTGTCAGCGGGAAGGACAACCTTTGGGCAGAAGACAATGGAGGAGGATCTTGCAGGTCTCTGAGCAGGCAGCTCCCTGTCCTGGGGGTGACCTGACCCATTTTACAGCTCAGGATGTCACACAGCTCCATCCCATGCTCACCACAGGAGTTACTTGTCCAACCCAGAGCTCAAGCAACTGGAAAGCAGCACAGAGGGCTGTGTCCTGCCATGACAGCCTTGTGGTGACAGGGCAAAGGTCACAGCCCTGAGGCTGCCAGAGCTCCAGGAGCGTTTGGACAATGCTCCCAGGGATAGGGTGGGATTGTTGGGGTGTTTGTGCAGGGCCAGGAGCTGGACTGGATGATCCATGTGGGTTCCTTCCAGCTCAGGATAATCTGTGATTCTTTGCCAAGGTGCTTGAATTAGGCAGCTCTGTGGCAGAGCCCCTGTTCAGGGAAAAGTGTGACTTTCTTCCTTCTGGACAAGTCACAGGCCTTGGGGAAAGGTGTCTGTGGTGAGGAGTTGCCCCATGGTGATGTGGAGCTGTGGGAAGGTATTCCCTTCCCTGAGCTGCTCCTGGACAGGCTGAGCCTGTTCAAGCAGGGGAAGGCAGCTGGAAAGATCAAGGGTAGAGTTGCCTTGGAGAGAAAAGGAAGTGTAGTCTGGCTCAGCAGGGCCCTCTGTCATGGCCAAAGGAGGTGAAGCTCTGTGGAGGTGCAGGGAAATCCTGCATATCCTAACATTCTGTGTCTGCAGCCAGTGTGAATACCAGTGCTGGGATTGCAGGGTGCTGAGCACAGAGCTCTGTACCAGGAATAGGCTCAGTCCCGTGTCCCTGGCTGTTCCCTGCAGCAAAACTTTACCTACAAATGTTTGGGAAGCATCTGGCACAGCAAACTTGTGCAGCACAGCAAAACCTGCCGGTGCCATTTGGCTGTCTGCCAGCCCAGTCCCCTCTGCCATGGGGACAGTCTCCCACCTGGCAGGAGGCACTGACCCTGCCCCAGTGGGGATGTCCACTGCCAGGGTAGCAGGAGGAAATTCCCCCTTTCTCATGCCATAGGGGCTCTCAGGGTCTGCTCCCTCTCTGCCTGTGGGGGAAAGGGGCTGGAGAGAAAGAGAAGCATTGCAGGGAAGCAGAGCTGTCCCCTCACCCCCCGTGTCTGCCCTGCAGGAGAATCTCAACAAGCTGATGACCAACCTGCGCTCCACCCAGCCCCACTTCGTCCGCTGCATCATCCCCAACGAGACAAAGACCCCAGGTATGGGACAGCTGGGGACAGCCACATGTAGGAACTGTCAGGGATTCTTGTACCCAACCCTCTTCATGCTGTCACTGAGCCCTGACTCCATCTCAGTGTTGAAACTCCTGTGACCCACATCAGCCTCCTCTGCTGGGGAGAATGAGCTTTGCCAGGCTCCCATTTTGGCTGTGCAGCCTGGCACTTGTAGAACAGCAGGCCTGGATGAGCCTTCCAGGCTGAGTTCCACCATCCAAGGCCCAGGCTGCAGCCCTGGTGCTCAGCACAGCCTGCAGGACAGGCTAACAGCGCTGCTCAAACCAGGGGATATTCCCAGTGTTCAGACCCGGCCTGCAGCTCCATTTCCTGTGTCTTTATGAGCTCCATGTGTGTCGTGCCCGCAGGAGCCATGGATTCCTTCCTGGTGCTGCACCAGCTGCGGTGTAACGGCGTCCTGGAGGGGATCCGCATCTGCCGCAAGGGCTTCCCCAACAGGATCCTCTACGCGGACTTCAAGCAGCGGTAACCCCCTCTTCTGCCTCACCCAGCACGTGTTTCAAGGGCAGACAGACTTGTCCTGGCTCCAGCCTGCTCCTCTGAACCCCCCCATGCCCCCAGTGCCTGTCCAGTTTGGGACAGCTCTGCTGCTGGCTCTGGAGTGCCAGACATGGAGAGTTTGGGATGAGATCTGGATGTCTGAGGTGCTGGATGCAGGGCTGGTGCAGGGGGAGGGTGGCAAGACTCAGGCCCCTCTGATCCTGGCTCAGATTTCTCTCTGCCCTTGGCATGGATCCTTAGGGTACTCACCTTAGGGTCCCATCCATCCTGTTTAGTCCAGGCCTAGTGAGGCCAATGGCTTCCTTGCACAGTCTCCCTGATGTTCAGGGACTAAAATCTGCCAGGGTTCCCTGGTGCCTGCAATCCTGTGCCCTGGAGCAACTGGCTCACACACAGCTCCAGGCTGTGGTGCAGCCCCATGGCTCCAGTGGGAGCTGGCATGCCTGGGGCTCTGGGGTGATGGTGGTGCTGCAGTCCTCTGGCACAGCCTCCCTCTGCTTTTCCCCACAGCTACCGTATCCTCAATCCAGCAGCCATTCCAGAGGACAAGTTTGTGGACAGCAGGAAGGCCACAGAGAAGCTGCTGATCTCCCTGGAACTGGACCGTGCACAGTACAAGTTTGGTCACACCAAGGTGAGAGCGGGCAGCTGCTCCTTGGGAGGGAGAAATTTCCACTCCTGTTACTCTCTGTGCCTGTCCACAGCCCTGGTCACAGCCCTGCTGTAGCCCTGCACTCTGCAGGGTCTGTGTGGCCCTTGAAGGGACTCAGAAGGGCAGAGGAAGATGCAGGTTGGGAAGAGAAAGAACAGCTCTGAGCAGGTCACTGCTGCCTGGCCTCGTCCCACCACCACATTATCTTGTCCCTGCTGGAGAGCGTGATATGCTCAGGGCAGATCTGGTCCCCTGTGCCATGTGTGGGTGCACCTCCACGTTTCCCTGGCAGGCTGTGTACCCCTGAGCCCCTCTGTCCTTCTGCTGGTGACTCCACTCTCGTGCCCACAGGTGTTTTTCAAGGCTGGTTTGCTGGGCTTGCTGGAGGAGATGCGAGATGAACGTCTGGCCAAGGTCCTGACAATGCTCCAGGCCAGGATCCGTGGGTACCT
This sequence comes from Dicaeum eximium, assembly GCA_013396995.1. Classification (NCBI taxonomy): domain Eukaryota; kingdom Metazoa; phylum Chordata; class Aves; order Passeriformes; family Dicaeidae; genus Dicaeum; species Dicaeum eximium. Next base: position 83,817 of record VWZP01002216.1, on the reverse strand, counting down.
CATGCGTGTGGAGTATCAGAAGATCATCAGCAGGAGGTAGAGCTGTGGGGGGAAAAGGCAGAACTTTGTGTCTCCTTGTCTGTTCTGCATGTGTCCATGGGTTTGACCTGTGGGGTTTGCCTGTGTCTGGCAGTGATTGGTCCTGAGGGATAGAGGCAAACCTGGAAGAGGTCTGACACAGCCCTGGTAGGGAGGATCTAGGTGTGGGGAGCCTCTGGTTTCCACTGGAGGATTCAGAGGGAGGCAGAATGAGGAGAGCTGAAATCCAGGCCACCCCACCCATCCCAGCAGGGACAGTACAGTGTGCAGACAATGTCCCATTCATTCACCATTCTGCCATTTGTCCTGCTGGTGGAGAATGGAGCCATATCCAGGCCTGCAGAAGCCAGGATGGGACATGGGGAATGTCCACCCCTGATGGTGCTGTGCTTGTATTCCCCCAGGGAAGCTCTCTATACCATCCAGTGGAACATCCGTGCCTTCAACGCTGTCAAGAACTGGTCCTGGATGAAGCTGTTCTTCAAGATCAAGCCTTTACTCAAGTCTGCTCAGACTGAGAAGGAAATGTCCAACCTGAAGGAGGAATTCCAGAAGCTGAAGGAGGCTCTGGAGAAGTCTGAGGCTAAGAGAAAGGAGCTGGAAGAGAAGCAAGTCTCCATGATCCAGGAGAAGAACGACCTGGCTCTCCAGCTGCAGGCAGTGAGTGCCTCACCCTCTCTCTGGGGGTGTTAAGACAATGCAGGGTCCATGGGTAGAAGAAGGAGCAGAATATCCTAGAACCCTCCTTCAGCCTTGTGCAGTTCTGAAGCTCCCTCATTGCCACGATGTCTGAAACAACCTAAGAGTGCAGACTTGAAGTACCATCACATCCTGGAGCTGTCACAGGGGTGATCCTCTGGCTCTGGGAAAGCTGCTCTCCTCACAAGGGAGTGGGAGGGGATGGCAGTATTTGCTTGCCAAATTTTGTGCTGTTTTTCATGCCAGCGTGTCCTTCCTCTGGAAAGATTGAGTTGCTCTTTGGCCCTGGTTAGTGTGAGTGGTTGTCCTGCAAACCTTGATGACAGGCAGTGAGTGGAGCTGTATTTTTTATACACCTGAGCACCTTGGGCTTGCTCTGCCCCTTCCACAAGGAGCAGGCAGGACAGCAGGGCTGAGAGCAGAGTCCTGGGGCAGAGGGTGAGCACTGGCTCTCCTGTGCCTCTCCCAGGAGCAAGACAACCTGGCAGATGCAGAGGAACGCTGTGACCTGCTCATCAAGACCAAGATCCAGCTGGAGGCCAAGGTGAAGGAGCTGATGGAGCGTGTGGAGGATGAGGAGGAGATGAGCTCAGAGCTCACTGCCAAGAAACGCAAGCTGGAGGATGAGTGTGCAGAGCTCAAGAAGGACATCGATGACCTGGAGATCACGCTGGCCAAGGTGGAGAAGGAGAAACACGCCACGGAGAACAAGGTAGCCAACCCCTCTGCAGGGTCCAGCCTCACTGCCCTGAGGCCTCAGTGCTTGTGGGGACACCAGAGAAACATCTGGGAGAAGGCTGCTGGTGTGGGGAAACTGAGGCAGGGCAGAGGGAAAAAGGGGGTGTGAGAGGGAAAAACCCTCTGTGTCCTGCCTCATTGCCCAGAAGGCTGTGGGCAAATGGTTCTGTGCTGTGGCAAGTGATCTGAGGCATGGAAAACCCACCTGGTAGGGCCAGCCTGGCCAAGGAGAGAGGGGCTGGCTGCTGGTGAGGAGCAGAGCTGCTGTTGCCCATGGATGGACTCCTGCCTTGCAAGGGCCAGGCTGCTGGAGTAGCTTTGTACCCCCTCCCTCTTACATGCTCTCTACTTCTGTCCTCACTGATCCAGGTTAAAAACCTGATCGAGGAGATGGCTGGTCTGGATGAGATCATTGCCAAGCTGACAAAGGAGAAGAAAGCCCTGCAAGAGGCCCATCAGCAGGCCCTGGATGACCTGCAGGCTGAGGAAGACAAGGTCAACACACTGACCAAAGCCAAGGTCAAACTGGAGCAGCAGTTGGATGATGTGAGTCATAGGCCAGTGAGAATAAAGCAAGAGAGGTTTGAGTCACATCTCCAGGAGAGCCCAAAGGCTGTCCCTGAGTGTGATCTGGAGTGTGGGATCATTACCAGATCCCCCTTTTAACATGGCCAGTTGATGAATAATCCCACAGACAAACTACCCCTGAAACAAGAGGTGGTGCAGAGCACCTCATGGAGAGCAGTTCTGGGCTGGGAAAGTGGGACTGGAGACCAGCTGGGAAACACCTCTGGCTCCCAGGGCATTGGTGAAGTTCCCACAGCAGTGGACATGGGTAAGGGTGGGGCTACACAAGGTCCCTTCCCTCCCTAGCCCACCTCCCTTCATTCCCCAGCTGGAAAGCTCTCTTGAGCAAGAAAAGAAGGTCCGCATGGACCTGGAGAGAGCAAAGAGGAAGCTTGAAGGAGACCTGAAGCTGTCACAAGAGTCTGTCATGGATCTGGAGAATGACAAACAGCAGCTGGATGAGAAGCTCAAGAAGTGAGTGTGTGACACATGCCTGGGCCCTGGGCTCGCTCTGCACCTCTAAATCCAGATGTGTGCTCTCTGCAGGGCCAGCTGGGCTGGGGCTCTGGGCACTGCTGTGTGACCAGTCCAGGCACAGTGAGGGCTTGGTTTTCCTGGGCACTTTGCAGAGAGGCTCAGGAGCTGTGACAGGCTCACAGACCAGGGCATGATAGACCTTCCTTTGTCCATGGGGCTGGAGAGGAGGGACCTGCCTGGCAGGATCCAACACACTGCTGGGGCCTCAGCTGCAGTTACAGACTTCAGTCATGTCCCAGTCTCATTGGGGAACTGCAGAACACCTTGGGGACCTTGGAAGGAAACCCTCAGAGCCATTTGTCTGCCAATGTGGCTACTTCAGCCATTCCTGTGAGCCTTCCATGAGCTGCTGCTTATCCCTGCAGTTCCTTTCCTCTGGCCTGGGTGTAAGAGTGCAGGGAAATTTAGGAGCCAGAAGGACCTGTCAGGGCAGTGTTTGTCTGACCAGAGGTTCCATCTTCTGTCTGTACAGGAAAGACTTTGAGATGAGTCAGCTGAACTCAAAGATTGAAGATGGGCAAGTGATGGAGGCCCAGCTGCAAAAGAAGATCAAGGAGGTCCAGGTATGGTGGGAAGAACTGTACTTGCATCCTGGGAGTCCAAAATTTCCATTAGATGTGATGTGCAGGGGAATCTGCATGAGCCAGTCCCTCTCTGAATACAGGGGCATCTCCTTGGGAAAAGCTGTCATAGGCAGCAGGAGCCAAGCCCTCTGCCAAAATATGATGGGTTGAAAATTAAAGAGTGAGCTATTGAGGTAAACACTATTGCCAGCCTGAGGAACAGCTTCCAGGATGTAGTTCTCTGTCCAAAATAAAACCTTTAATCCAGTAACCAAACTCGGAAACCTCAAATCCAGGACACTGGGTTTCTTCCTATCAATGACAGGTCCTCACAATCATAAAAGTTCCCATGAAAAGAAGTTAATGCCAGCTGGATCCTGATGGCAGGGACAGAGGAGAGCAGGAGCTCCAAACATGCTGCTGAGGAGCACCTGCCTCCCAAAACAGCCCAGGACTGGTGGCTTTTTGCTTCCCATCATCATCAGAGATAGATGTGGAGAGCAGAGATGCTGGAGCTTCGCCCAGAGCTTGGAGCATCTGCCCTTTTCTGCGTGTGCAGGCGCGCGTTGAGGAGCTGGAGGAGGAGCTGGAGGCCGAGCGAGCCGCCAGGGCCAAGGCGGAGAAGCAGCGGGCGGAGGTGTCGCGGGAGCTGGAGGAGCTGAGCGAGCGGCTGGAGGAGGCGGGCGGCAGCACGGCCACGCAGCTGGAGCTGAGCAGGAAGAGGGAGGCAGAGTTCCTGAAGCTGCGGCGGGAGCTGGAGGAGGCCAGGCTGCAGCACGAGGCCACGGCGGCCGCCCTGCGCAAGAAGCACGCGGACAGCACAGCTGAGCTGGGCGAGCAGATCGACAACCTGCAACGCGTGAAGCAGAAGCTGGAGAAGGAGAAGAGCGAGATGAAGATGGAGATCGACGACCTGTCCTCCAATGTCGAGTACATCACCAAGAACAAGGTGGGTTCTGATTCTCCACAGGCTGGTCTGTCTCTCCTGTGGACACCAGTGTGACCAGCACAGCCACGGCCACGGAGTGGTGTCTCAAATAGCTCTTTGCCATGGCCAAGTCCTTGTTTGACCTGTAGCTTGTCACTGTGTCACTACAGGATGCTTTACTTTCCCTAGTTGGGTCTGGAGGCTCTGGGAAGACATTTCCTGGGAGGCTTGACTGCAGAGAGCCACCGTTAGCTTAGCAGCGAGCTCTGGCAGGCTCCTGCTCTCTGCCTTGGGTGCCCATAGGATCCACCAAGCAGGGCAGGGTATCCCAGGGTGGGAGACAGGTGCTCTGTGGCCAGAGCTGAGCTCAGCCAGGTTGTGCTTGGTGCCTGCAGGCCAACGCTGAGAAGCTGTGCCGCACCTACGAGGACCAGCTGAACGAGGCCAAGGCCAAAGTGGACGAGCTGCAGCGACAGCTGACAGATGTGAACGCCCAGCGGGGCCGGCTGCAGACCGAGAACGGTGTGTGGGGCACCAGCCAGGGGCACCCGGCTGCCTCAGGGGTGCTCTGCCTCTGGGTGTCTGGCTGGGGGACTGGGGCTGAGCCAGGCAGACCATCCTCCTCCTCCCACGGAGGGAAAAATTAGTTGTGTCTCAGGAGGAATTCCTCACTGGCATCCTTTGCCTTTAACTGGTTGCACCTCTGCCCATGGCCCAGCTTGCCCTGATGGGGTTACAGCTGGAGGCCACAGGCTCTGGGGGAGTGTGGGCTAGTGCAGATTGCAGGCCTACAGCCCTGGAGCAGCTGTTTTGGCTCTGTTTGAACCCAGGGGAGCTTACTCGGCTGCTGGAGGAGAAAGAGTCCTTCATCAACCAGCTGAGCCGTGGCAAGGTCTCCTTCACACAGAACATTGAGGAACTCAAGAGGCAGCTGGAGGAGGAGACTAAGGTGAGGTTTCAGGGCATGGCTGGTCTCAGAGTGACACTGAGCAGTGGCTCAGACCCTTGGACTGGGGAGGTGGGACATACCCTGCACACAGGGCAGCTCTTCACCTGAGCAGAACTAAAGTTCCCTGCTGCTGCTCCCAGTCCTGGTGCCATGGCCTGTGTCCTGGAGCTTGGAGTCAGCTGCTGCTCTCTCTTCCTCAGAGCAAGAATGCCCTGGCCCATGCCCTGCAAGCCTCCCGGCACGACTGTGACCTGCTGCGGGAGCAGTACGAGGAGGAGGTGGAGGCCAAGGGCGAGCTCCAGAGGAACTTGTCCAAAGCCAATAGCGAGGTGGCCCAGTGGAGAACCAAGTATGAGACCGATGCCATCCAGAGGACTGAGGAGCTGGAGGAAGCCAAGTAAGTCCCATGGCACAAGTCAGTTCCGCGTAGGCGGCAACTTTCTGTTCAGCAGTGGGGCTCTCAGAGACCTCGGGTGCCACAGCCCATCCTGCCTGGATCAGAGGCTGTGGGTGAGCGGCACGGGGCAGGGAGCGCTCACCCCGGTGCCACCGGCAGGAAGAAGTTGGCCACCCGGCTGCAGGAGGCACAGGAGGCCGTGGAGGCCGCCCACGCCAAGTGCTCCTCGCTGGAGAAGACCAAGCACCGGCTGCAGACCGAGCTGGAGGACCTCTCGGTGGACCTGGAACGCGCCAACGCGGCCTGCGCTGTCCTGGACAAGAAGCAGCGCAACTTTGACAGGATCCTGGCCGAGTGGAAGCAGAAGTACGAGGAGACCCAGGTGGAGCTGGAGGCGTCGCAGAAAGAGTCGCGCAGCCTGAGCACGGAGCTCTTCAAGCTCAAGAACGCCTACGAGGAGTCCCTGGACCACCTGGAGACCGTCAAGAGGGAGAACAAGAACCTGCAGGGTAGGACTGGGCTCAAGCACTGTCCTGGGGCTCCACCCAGGCTCCTGATCCTGCTCTGTCCTCAGACATGTGGGATTGGGTCCCTTGTTGGCCAGGAGAGGCTTTGCCGCTCAGCCCATCCATTGGAGCGATGCAGCAGCCCTGCTGGGATGCCAGCATGTCCTGCCCTTATGCTGGGGATGCTCTGGAAGGACAGGCAGAGCCACTTGGCTCCTGTCCCCACACGGCTCCGGTTCCCAAACGGTGCTGCCGAGTGCCAGGGCTGTGGCATGACACTGCCTTGGGGGTGTTGCTGTTGGACAAACAGATCTCCCCAGGTCCCTAATGCCTCTTCTATGCTCTCTCCCAGACTGCAGGAATGTTCCCAAGCACAGCCTTGGCTGCTCTTCAAGGGTTTGGGGGACATCAGCTGAGCCTGGGCAGGGGGATGGGGACGTCACTTGTGCAGGGCTGGCCCCGCGAACTCCTTCCTGACCAAACTCCTTCTGTCCCTGGCAGAGGAAATTGCTGATTTGACTGACCAGATCAGTCTGGGTGGCAAAACCATCCATGAGCTGGAGAAGGTGAAGAAAATGCTGGAGAGTGAGAAGAGTGATATCCAGGCAGCTCTGGAGGAGGCTGAGGTAAGTCCTTGTTTCCCATATGTTCCTGCTGCCCCCAGGAGCCACTGGGCAACCCTGCAGCTCTGGTTGGATGCTGCTGGGGGGTGACAGTCCTGAGCCAGGCTGTGACCCCTGGGAATCCCATTCATGGGGGTCCTGTAGCCACTGCAGGCACTGGGGTGGCTCCACCTGGTCTGCCCCTCATAGCAATGGGCTGGGGGACAAGGCCAGAGTGGGGTGGGTGGCCAGGGAGAGCCCCCTTCCCAGGAACCACCTTGCCATGGCTGAGCTGTCTCTAGGGAGCCCTGGAGCACGAGGAGAGCAAGACCCTGCGCATCCAGCTGGAGCTGAACCAGATCAAGTCTGAGATGGACAGGAAGCTGGCGGAGAAGGACGAGGAGTTTGAGAATCTGAGGTGTGAGCTGGCACCGTGCCCCTGGCAGGGCTGCCCCAGGCTGGCTGTCCCCAGGGGCCGTGGCTGATGATGGCCCCTCCTGCAGGCGCAACCACCAGCGCGCCATGGACTCCCTGCAGGCCTCGCTGGACGCCGAGGCCCGGGCCAAGAACGAGGCCGTGCGGCTGAGGAAGAAGATGGAGGGGGACCTGAACGAGATGGAGATCCAGCTGAACCACGCCAACCGCCAGGCTGCTGAGTTCCAGAAGCTGGGCCGCCAGCTCCAGGCCCAGATCAAGGTTGGGACAGACTCGGTGCTGTCCCTGCTGCCAGCCCAGCCCCGTGCTGTCCCCGCTGACCCCACACTGCCCACAGGACCTGCAGATCGAGCTGGATGACACCCAGCGCCACAACGAGGACCTGAAGGAGCAGGCGGGTGCCCTGGAGCGCCGCAACAACCTGCTGCTGGCAGAGGTGGAGGAGCTGCGGGCAGCGCTGGAGCAGGCGGAGAGGAGCAGGAAGCTGGCAGAGCAGGAGCTGCTGGAGACCACCGAGAGGGTCACCCTGCTCCACTCCCAGGTGAGGCACTGCCAAGTCCTGTGTCTGCTCTGGTGGGAGAACCAGGAGTCTGTGGTGAATGACCAGCCCTGGTCACACTGAACCTGCTCTGTGTGCAGAACACGGGTCTGATCAACCAAAAGAAGAAGCTGGAGGCAGACATCTCCCAGCTGAGCAACGAGGTGGAGGACGCGGTGCAGGAGTGTCACAATGCCGAGGAGAAGGCAAAGAAGGCCATCACGGATGTGAGAGAGTGGTGGGGACTGTGCTGCGTGGCTGGGGAGGGTCTCCCAGCATCTCCACTGAGCCCCTGGTCTGGCAGGGCTGCCTGGCCTTGAGGTGATGTCCCCCTGCTCTTGGCCTGGCAGGCTGCCATGATGGCAGAGGAGCTGAAGAAGGAGCAGGACACGAGCGCACACCTGGAGCGCATGAAGAAGAACATGGAGCAGACCATCAAGGACCTGCAGATGCGCCTGGACGAGGCAGAGCAGATTGCTCTCAAGGGGGGCAAGAAGCAGATCCAGAAGCTGGAGGCCAGGGTGAGAAAGTAGGGGCAGATCCCTGGTGTGTTCTTCAGGAGCCGACTCCGGGAGCTGCCCCAGTCCCTGTGGCACCAGACTGCCCCATCCCTCTGAGGACAGGTGGTGCCTCTGAGGGACCAGGGGACAATCCCCAAAGCCCTGGCAGGCTGGGCCCAGCTCAGGATGGTTTGAGCGTCTGCTGTGGCTTCTGTGAGCTGGGAAAGTGGCTTGGCTTTAGCTGGGCTGGCACTGGTGCTTGGGAGCCAAGTGCTGAGCCAGTCTGTGCCCCCTGCAGGTGCGGGAGCTGGAGGGAGAGCTGGATGTGGAGCAGAAGAAGATGGCAGAGGCCCAGAAGGGCCTTCGCAAGTACGAGCGCAGGATCAAGGAGCTGAGCTACCAGGTACAGCAGCTCTGCAACAGGTCCAGCCCCCGTTCAGCAGCACCTGGCACAGCTCCCTTTGCTTGGCCTCACGTTACCCAAGAACCCATCTGCCAAGCCCAGCCCAGCCTGCGCTGCTTCTGGGCTCTGTGTGGGGAATGACAACTGCACGAGCTTCTCCCTCGAGGATGTCACAACATCCTCTCTCTGCTCTGGGTACTTCTGCCCATTTCCCAGCACCTCCTGAGCTGGGTGATGGGACACAAGGTGGGGACCAAGGGACAGGTGCTGTGACACAGGCCTGGGTTGGTGGGGCAGGCTGGTGCTGTGTTTGTGACCTGGCCCCCCTGGGATTCTGATAAAGGTGGAATTGAGGGGCTTGGCTGAGGGAGCTGGGGCACTTGCAGGCTGAGGAGGACAGGAAGAACCTGGCCCGGATGCAGGAGCTGATTGACAAGCTGCAGAGCAAGGTCAAGAGCTACAAGCGCCAGTTTGAGGAGGCAGTAAGTGCCCATCGCTGCTCTGGGACAGGGGACAGCGCTGTCCCTCCCTGGGACTGCCTGCCATGGCTGCCAGGACAGCAATGTGGGGAGCTCGGAGCCTGCTGTCCCCCATGCCCCATGCACCCTCCCCTCCCTACCCAGGAGCAGCAGGCCAACTCCAACCTGGTGAAGTTCCGCAAGGTGCAGCACGAGCTGGACGACGCCGAGGAACGCGCAGACATCGCCGAGACCCAGGTCAACAAACTGCGCGCCCGCACCAGGGACGTCGTCATCTCCAAGGTGGGCGCTCCTGGAGCGGAGCAGGGGAGGTGGGCAGGGGCTCCTGCCAGCCCCACAGCCAGGGGGTGACCACACAGCACAGTCACATCCTGCTGTGGCACTCCCACTGGTGCTGGAAGGGTGGCAGAGGGCTCCCTGCCTCTGGATCCCCCTCTCACCAAAGCTCTTTGGGGATTTTTTCCAGCATTAGGAGCCTGGCTGTCCTGTCCCAGCTGTTGCTGTAGGTTGGAGGCAAGTGGCTGCAACAGTCACTGTCAGCTTTGCACTGCATGAATAAACGTAGATCTGCCAGGACTGGCTCTGCTGTGTGTCACAGGGTAACCGGGGCCTTGGCCTCTGCCCCTGGGGTCTTGGGGAGCATTTCTCACAGGGAGACACAGCCAGGAGAAAAGCTCAGTCCTGTCTTCCCACATGGCCCTAGCTTGGGATGGGTTTTGGGAAAAGAGCCCTTTCCTCATACCTCCCCACCAGAACACATCTCTTAACTGCAGGGGATCAGGGCTGAGGCAGGAGGCACGACAGACCCCAGCCACTACTCCTGAGAACATGAAGCCCCCTAGCACAGCCCTGGAGGGGGTTATGGCTTTGGCAAAGGCACTGGAAAGAAAGACATTTCCACTCATTTCTTTAAAATAGATTTCTTTAATAGTTTCCATTTAATCTGTTTATTTGCAGTTAGCAAATTGCCATTAATCAGGGCAGCATGAACCTCAGCAATCCATGGCGACAGTGCAGACTTCCAGAGGTATTTGTTAGTGCCAGGGGTCTCACCTCCCTCCCATCCCAGCCCAGAGCCTCCTGCCACCTCCATGGGTCTGGTCCCTCTCACCATGAGATTCTTGTGGCATCTGGCAAGGACAGACACCCCAAAGGAATGTGGCCCCAGCTGGGATTTGCCTGTGGCCCTCTGTGCACCGGGGCAGAGCCTTTTCCCTGAAGCCCAGCATGCTCCCTCCCTGGAGGAGCTGCCAGGGGTTTCTTCCCTGTGTCCTTCTCTGCTGAAACAGCCCAAAAGCAAAGCCCAGCCTGTGCTCCCAGGCCTGGGAGGACCCCCAGGGATGGTGTGGGCTCAGCTCAGCTTCCCCCAGGCCCAAGGGCAAGGCCAGAGGCAGCTGGGCCCTAAGTTGTCTTTAAAACACAGAGGGGGGAGTGAGACTGCAGGGCTACAGCAGCAATCAGTGGATGTACCAATTAACTACACTGTGGAAAAGGCATCCCTTAACTTAAAAGCCTTTTAATTTGAAGCATTTATTTTAAGTGTACATCTATTACAGTTAAGAAGAAGCAAAGATACACCAAAACCACAAATACCCAAGAACAAAAAAAGTACAGATGAGAAAGAAATGAGCTGAGGGAGGGAGGGAGGGGCAGGGTGGGGGTGACCTGGTGAGGAACAGAGGTGAAGCTGCCATGGCAAGAAGCTTCCCAGAGTACCCTCACCAGAGCAGATGCAGCTCCCAGGAAGGGACACCAGGATCCCCAGGAGCTCCTGCAAGGCTCCAGCTTAATGCACAAGCTCAGCAGCTCTGACCACCCTGTGAGCCCACAGCGGGACACTGAGGTGTGGGAGGAGAAAGGAGAAGGGAGATGTTCAGAGACAAGTCCTGCTCCTGGGGTTGGAGCATCCTTCACTCCTCCAGCCCCAGCACAGGGAGCCTCAGGGTGGGTTTCATGCTGCTAGCAACGAGGAGACAAAAGGCTGCAGCTCTGGGACATCCTCACCCCTTCAGAGCCTGGACAGAGCTGAAGTCATCTCGTCAAATAAATTAGAAAATATTAAAAAAATTCAGATGTGTGTTTCAAAACTGGTTTCTTTTAGCTGTAGCTGCAAGACATGTTTCTGACTTAAATGTAGTGGCTAAAGTGTAGTGTATCTCATTCCTGGGTATCTGAATGTGTTTTGGAGCAACATGGTCTTGGTGAGCAGGCAGGGCATGTGCAGGCTTGGCAGTCAAGGCTACCAAAACCCCATTCCCCCTTTCCCAACATATCCTACAAAGTTACTTTCAACCAGGAGCATTTATTCCCAGCATTTAACACATTCTGATTAAAACAGATCCAGGAAAAAACGGACATCTCCAGTAAATATTGCACTTTCAAGATTAATGTGTGTGTTGATAATAAGGGCTGAAAGCAGAGACTGACATAAGACTTCCAGGCATAGCAGGTTAACATCAAGAGCAATGGTCCTGAAAAGGATTTTAAAACCAGATTAGTTACCCAAGAAGGGACAAGCCGCAAGTTTAAAAAATTAGTACATTTTAATGCTAGTGCTCCGTGAGAAAGCCCACCCCTGTTGCAATTCCACCACTGCTGAAATGTCTCTGGTCTCCAGCACTGCGAAACGCCTCCAGATGGGAAGGATCTGCAGGAAGGACAGCAGGAGCAGAGGTTCTCTCCTAATGCACAGACAGATTTAGTACCAAACGATCCAAAAGGAGATGGTAAGGAGGTGACTGGAGCTGGGGCTCTCAGGAATTAAAAGCACACACACGCACACACACTCATGCTCTAACCAACCCCAAAGCCCTGATTCCAAAGCCCAGCGGAAGAGTTACACCTGCAGGGAGTCCTCGTGGTGGCTTTGCACGTGGCTGGTGGTGGGGTCCCGCTCAGATGGGCTCCTTGGACCTCACACTTGGAGGGCAATTGCTGTGCTTTTCAACTTGCTTGTCCTGGCAGCCCTCAGAGAGCCACACCTCAACCGGCACATACAGAAAAGAGAGCCCTCATGTCAGCAAAACCCCTTCTGCCAGCCCCGCCGGACTGGGAGAGAGGAAAAAAATAATACAGGCTGGTTTGTGCAGGTGATTATTTTTATCCCAGAACAACTGGAAGATACATCCCTGAATGTGTTGCCCAGAGAGCTGTCCGAGTGTCAGAGGTCAGAGCTGGGGGCCGGCAGGGCGGGGTGGGACGACGCTCCGCAGCTCTGCGCTGCACACACACACTACAGGCGGATCCCTGAAAATCCCCGGCTGCGAGGGAGCCTCCGAGCTGGCCGTCACAACCTGGAGGCGGGAATTACTCCTCGGAAAAGTCTCTGTCAATGTCCATGTAGGCCTCATCGATGTAGCTGACTATGGCACAGGGGGACGTCCGGTCCGGACTGAGCAGTATCGAAACAGTCTCTTTCCAGTAGGTAAAACTAATACAGGAGCTCTGTGGGCACAGACAGCAGGGGGGTCAGTGGAGGCACAGCAGGAAACCTCCCAAAGCTCCCTCCCAAAATCACTGCCTGCTCAGCCCGAGCTGCCCAGCCCCACTGTGTGACCAACACTTCAGATTCCCCGCTCTGCCCTCCCGCCCTGGGGCCCAGCAGAAGGGCTGGGTGTTGAACAGCTACACCCTCTACAACCAGCTGCCCACTCTCCAGATGCAGACAAGGACTCCCAGTGCCTCTGGCAACTGCTAAGAGCAGCACAGGGTGACCCCAGCCCTGCATGGGCCAGTACACTCATAATCCCAAACTCCTCCTCTGCTGTCCAGTCCAAACACAAACTGGGACCTTGTGGTGCTGCAGATAAGCCGAAGCTGGAAGTAGCTCCCATTCCTGAGGTGACACAAAAACCAACACACTACCTGCTCACACCCCTCCTGCATTACTCTGTCAAAGCCAGAAGATCACCCCAGCAGCCTAACACCAGACTCACATAACTGGATGGTTGGTTATTTCTACCCACCAGTGACCCAGGACAAACCAGCTCTGGCACAGAAACCTGCAGGCTGCTCCCTTGTCTTCCTGCACTGTTTGCAACACCAGGAAGAGGGAACAGTCTGGCTAACGTGCTAACTACTCTGGGAACTGGATTCTGTCCTTCCTCCCCTTCCCTGGTCATCCTGCCAGCCCTGCCTCTCCACCCCACTCAGCACTGGCAAGTCTCCCTTCTGTGTGCCAGAGCCAAGAGCTCAGGCTATGTTTACAGGGAAGCCCAGCACCTGCCTTGTGGCAGCTTGACTCTGAGGTGTGAAAAGCACCTCAGAGTTACACTGGGGGCAGAACTTCCTCTCTTCTTTCCCTTCCCAACCTCCCATATTTGCCAGGGGACCGGCAGGCAGGTGTTGCTGTGATCGACTCCTGCCATGCTAAGAGGGACACTTACATTTTCTAAGCAGGTGCTGTCTTTATCCTTGTTGAGGTAATGCTGCTGCCAGAATCGCAGGAGACTGTGGAAGTTGTTCAGGATGAAGCCAGGGTATTTTTCTGTGTATTCCATCTGTTGCAAGGTATGCAGATAAAAAGGGAGCTTTTCTTTCCTTCGGGCCAGCATTAGGATAACTAAACTTGTGTTCAAACAACTGACATTTTCCTGGAAGTAAAAATGACACAGCAAAAAAATCTAAATACCAAGATACCTGTTGTATACACATCCCTACAGAACAAGCCTGTGGAAGGCACACAGTGGAAGTGTTCCTGCACAGAGCAAGGGAAAAGGGACATGGGTGTCCTCCAGGGAAACCAGGCTCCTCCCTGCTCCCAGCCCTGCTCCCCAGCAAGGCAATTGCAAGGTCCCTGGCAGCTCTGTACCTGTGTCAGAGTCTGTACGTGGATAATATTAATGAGACGGAAGAGGAAGGACATTCTCATGGACATCTGGGACATGTAGGACAAGAGGCGGCACTCAGACAGGACTTCTGCAACTGCAGCGAGAGGAGAAACACAATCACCAGGGGCTGGAGGTTCAGACATGCTGACCCAAGCACTGGGGCAGGAAGAACTCAAACCTTCTGGGTGGCATTTCCTTGTCTAAGCCCCAAACTGTCAAAGCCCAGATTTAAATTAACCATGATCTCCACTGAACACCCCCAGTCCCACCCCACTGCTTCCTGTTCACCTTTAGCATCAGACTGATTCTCAAAGCGGTCCAGGGACAGCGTGATGCAGCGAACGAGCATGTTGGAGTCCACCAGAGAGCTGTTGATCTGATTTAAAAATATCTGGAACTGAACAGAAACACTTTTTAGTGTTGAATTTAAATGATTTAAATATATTAATACTCAGGTCATTACCAATTTGTTATCTCTAACAAGGTAAGAGGAGACATCACTCCCAGCCCTGCCTCACCCAGCCCAAGCCAACACTGCCACTCAGGGCTGATCCAAGGATCCCTTTAAAACACTATGGAATGGAAAAATGCCATCCTGGCATCCCTAAAATCGCTTTTGAAGCTATGTCACTCCAATGAAAGTGAGATTTCATACACTATTTGTTTGTGAAAGGGGAAATTCCTGCAGCTCCATGTTTTCCTAAACTGATTTTGTACAAGCAGACAGCGCTAGGGAGGAATACAGTGAGGGAGTCACAGAGAATGAGAACTAAACCCATTTAGAGATCAATAAACAGGAAGCACATAGGAAATATGAAAACATTCTCTAGAATGTTTGAGTTAATTTACTAGAGAAAAAACCCAAATATAAATACAGTTTTCTTTCAAATATATTTATACATCCCTTCTCCAAGGTATACGAGACCTAAGAGCAATGAATGAAAAATTACAGTAACAAAAGCAAGAGTATAAGGCCATTCAGAATCTACCCACCAGCTGATGTTATATGTCCAAAGTGTACAAGAGCATGAAACCACTTGGCATAGAGTTGTCCACTGATGTACAGCTCAATTGTATAGTTAATTACAAAAGCCATGGCTTCTTAAAATGTCTCTAAATTAAAATAACATCAAATATCTACACCTGTTTGCAGTATCAAGTATTTTAGGCCTTATTCATGAAGGAATTCCCACTGCAAGCTCCAGTAAAAGATTTTTTGGAGCTGTCTCAATGTCCACAACTATCACTTAACTGCAAATCTGGTGACCTCACAGGAAATGTTCTGCTAGCCTTGAGCCTGACCTTAGACCTGCCTGATCATGGAACAGGGCAATGTCTGCTGACCAGCCCAGCACTCACTGACTCAGGACAGCTGGAGCCCTGCTGAAAACACTGAGGGACTTTGGCAATTCACCCCTTCATGTTTATTGTGCCCCAAGCTCTAAAACCACACCAAACCCAAATGAATCCAAGTTTTAGTGCTATGTTTGGTTATAGAAGGGTGTAATTTGAGCCACAGGGGGCAGCTTTTAATAATATTTACCTTCTCATCTGTGTTGATGTACTTGTTGAACCTCTTGAAGGCATCAATATTGAATTTCATCAGCTCTCCCAGAAGGTCAAAGTAACTCTGAAGCACATCCCGTGACTTGCACTCACTATCAACAATGCAGTAGAGAATATGCTGGCAGGGGAGGAAAACATGTTATTACCACAGCTTAGTCCAAGCCAGCAGCACAACACAGGCTCTGATTTAATCAGTATTTAAAGCATTTATCTGCAAGTTCTTGGGTGACAGAATGTCCCAACACCAAACTAAGGACACCAATTCAGATGAGTCTCATGTTGAAATGACTTCCCACTGATGAAGGTCATACAAATGGCCACATCTGGCTGCCACAAGCAGAATTCACAGGTATTTTTAATAAGTGTTCCCAGTATTTGTCATAATTACAGAGGAATAAGGAGCAGTTTTTATTTATTGTTATTGTTGCATTTATTGTGATTTCTCCACTAAATTGTGATCCTGATTTAGCTCTCTGAGTGCTTATTCTCCACTACTGCAAGGGGGCAGCTTGAGTGGCCTTCATTTTTCTGCTGAGCTTTAAACCCAGCATAGTATTTAACACTACATTTTTATCCACTTTTGGTTCACTGCAGATAAATCCTTCCTGACTGCTATGGAGGATGCCTGACATAAACTTACTGACCTCCAGGAGTCCTCTCTTGAGGAGGAACATCTGGTCTGCATAGGAGGTGGTGCCTCGCAGAAAACTTTCAACTGCTCTTGCTTGCCAAAACCTGAGAAAGAGAAGAAAGGAGGTGTTAGCTTTGGGCCAAGGAAGTACTTGATCACAATTGTAATTTAAATCCAGTTTCCTGATCTGTTTCATTCCACTCTGAAGCTGGGGTCAGACCTGTTGATCCTGCAAAAAATCACTGGCTGTGATTTCTTCACACCTGCACTGCCACCACAGCACAACAAAGCCAGACCTTTCCACAGCTTATTCTCCAACATTCTCAGCTGCTCTGAGCTGGATGAAACCAAAGCTACATCCCAGGGGTCTAAAACAGCTCATCAGAGGCAAAGTGAACCCACCTGAAGGAGGATTCTGCTGGCTCCTTCTTCATGACCTGAAGCAGTCTGGTCAACAAACCTCTCTTCCCATCACAGACAAGGCTCCTGCAGCAGGTGGAGAAATGACAGCTGAGTGGGAGGGCTGGGCAAGCACTGAGCACTGAATCCAATCATTGCTCCAGAGCTTTTGATGATCAAAATCTCAGTATTGAGGTACACAGTACAAATATTGTGCTAGTTCTACCAGCAGAAGAGTTCTCCTCACTGCCCTTGGTAAATATCTGCAATATGACTTCTAAGCAAGTCCAAAAGAAAACCTTTCTCTCAGAATTTTAGTGATTTCAGAAATACCAATTCACACCTTGTATGAATCAAGAGATAAGAAAAAAAAAATACTACATTTGAGCTTAGGAATGAAAGAAACCCCCATGGCCCCCCTTTAAACAATGTAAAAGAAAGTCTAAATTCCATTTAGGAGGCAGAGCAGAGTATGGAAAGCTGGATGCTACATGAGGCTGTAGTAAAAGTATAGAGGCTGTACAACTGCAATTCCACTTGTATTAAACAGCACCTTCAGGGAGTATCCTCCTGAATTAAACTCATACAGAAGTAATGCCTTGATCTCACATATGAAGAAACATGAAAATGAAATGCTAAGGGTGAAAAAAACCCCAAGTTCTTCCCAATTAGACATAGTATTATGATAATAACTGTAATCTATAAATCCTCTTACAGATTCCCTTTTGGAGTGAGGTAAATCTGCTCTGTGCAGACCAAGTCCCTGCTGATACCCTGGGAGTATTCTGACAAAATAAATTCTGCAAACAACCTTCCATCTGCTGAGGTTTATACACCAGAATTGTGTATTAAAGAGATTATTAGATCAAAACAGTCCATCTAACAGATATTCAAATGTAACAGAAGAGATTCTGTAAGTGGTTTAACATGTTAATCTAATTTAGCTTGTTCTGGTTATTAGCTGCTCTTAAAATACTCTGAGCAGACACTGGGATGTGTTCATGCAGCCTGGAAATGGACATTTCTGTGTGCACACACTGCTCCTCAATGCCAGAACTAAGATTTAATAGCAGGAGCAATTAATGCTTTGAGGCATCAGAGTTTACTTTCTAGGTCTGTCTGCAATGCCTGACCTGAGGAGGGCCAGACAGACAGACCCAACACATCCTAGTGAAGTGTGTGCCATGAACTCAAACCCCTCTTTTTAGGGGGTTTAAAGTTGCTTTTGTTTTTAAAGCACCTTATCTGAGCACAAGCACACCTCAGATTTGCTAATGACCATCAACATCCCACAAACCTGGACACCTCCCACTGAAAGGAGTCACTGAAATGAAAGTGTGGTGGACAGACAGAGGTCAAACAAAACAGCTGATGTCAAACTTCCAGTCCAAGTGTTGCCAAAACTCTTAAATTGCTACAAAAACTCTTAAATTGCCAACCTACACCCTCAGTCCCCTCTCACCTGTCAGTGTTGACAACTGCATCCACCTCAGGGATGTTGGCTTTATGGGAGATTGCACTCAGCTCATTCAGTTCCTGGCTGTTCAAAAGGAGATACTTGTTCCTAAAGCAAGACAGTGGGGAGCAGGGGAGAAAAGAGGATGAATTCAAGAGGCAAAGATGCAATTCCATGAAAAGCAGAGCCTACCAGGGCTGCAGGACTGGGCAAGCTGCCTTCTCCAGGCTGCTCTTCACAGCATTCCCACTCTGCTCCCTGTACCAAGCCAGCCAGCTGCAGCTTGGGAAAACCTCCTCTAAAATGTACCAAATGCCACTTCCACCACTGACCAGCTCTGAAGTGATGGTTCTTTGCTGACTTGTTTGGGATCTTATCATTTGTAAATATTTTCTTCTGGATAACACTCATTTTTAAAAAAAAATCCCAGCAACATTTTGCTGAATTTCAGACCAAAATCAATATTGAATAGCAAACTTTTTCACAGCTTCCTGAAGTTTTTCTCCATCCTATACTGATTATTCGTTTTAAGTAATAAGTAATTTTCTAAGTAAGAAAGCAGAAACTGTAAAAAAGGACTCAGTCATCCTGGCATTTTATTATCTACAAAAACTTTACCCTGGAAATAATTAAAATCATCATAAAATGTAAAATGGATATAAACCCCAGGAATGTACATGCATTCTTTATCAAATACTGAACTTTTCATAATGAAAATGAATTGTCTGTAAAGTGAACTAGATGCAGAATAAATCTGACAGAGCTCAGTCCTGGGGCTCCCTTTGCCCAATGGCAGTGTGCTCCCTGAGAACCCTTCTGCTCCCAAGTGCTCAAAATCAGACAGCAAAGATTCCTTCTCAGGAAAGCTCAGGGAGCAGAGGATGCAGTGATGAGTGTGAGGTTCATTCTTGCTTCTAACAGTCTCATCAGGTTAGTGCTCACTGAGGCTCTTGTGTAAAGCTTCCTTTGATGTGGATTGAACAGGTTTCTGCAATGAGAACAGAGCCCTTCTCTCCCTGCAAAAAACAGTTCTGCAAGTCTGGTTTGGACATAATTTCACTGAATTAATATCAGCATACAAGTACTTTGCTCTCATCTTGCCCTCAGTTAACTCAGCTTATCTGTGATTTCATACAAAGTTCATGTAATTATTTAAACCCCCCAAAGAGATTCCACACATTCCACTTGCTCAAATGTTACAGCTGGGAGCTGTTCTCTGCTCAAACAAGCCTGAGATCTTTGCAGCAGCCACTTAAGTAGCAACATCACCTGTAGAGATTTTATTGGGAAACCTGGAGCAATTCCCAGGCAAACAATGTCTTGCATGAAGGATTTACAATCTGTCAGCATTCCCTCCCTGTCTGTGTCCAGCAGCTCCCCATTCTCAAAGCTAATATTCCACAATCAAATGGGCTGATGTTTGAAATCTATCCAACAGGACTAAAATCCTGCACAAAAATATCAGCCTGGCTCTAGGAATGAGCAGCACCTGAAGTGCACATGCCTCTACCACAGGAGTTTGTAAGGAAGTGGACACCATCTCCCAGCACACTGATGGAATGCAGGATGCAATTCCACAAATCACAAATACCTCTGTACCAGCAGCACAGCATTAAATGACCCCAAGCAAACTGCACCACCCCTGCAACTATTCCAGCAGAGCCAAGTTTTCCTAAGGATTTCTTTTGAAGGTAGACAGGAGATTTCTTCCTATGTCCCTGGCTCACTGTCAGCTCTCAGTTGAAGGCAAAAAAGAGGAAAGCTGCCTCCTTATTCCTTCAGCCAGAAAATGTTAACTCATCCTGTACATGTTCTAGCTCATCTCAACACAAGACAAAATGGGCTGGGTTTAACCACAGCAGACAAACTCAGACATGCCCACCACAGAGCAAATTCTTAGGCTGTTTCAGCAAGAGCTGAAAGGAACATGAAGTTTAGGGACAGTACAACATTCCCTTCAAGTGGAGCCTGCCCCATGCCCAGGACACCTGGAACCACAACCAGGCAAACAGCACCAAGCCACAACCCACCACAGATTCTCATACTCACTCATGGTGGTCACTGAAGCTCTGAAGAAGCCTCAAGAATTGTATTTTTAAAGTAATGTCCTAAAAGGAGACAAGAAAAGTAAAAAAAACATTATTACTTCAGTATTTTTGGCTATCATTAGTTACCAAGCTGGCATGAAACAGATAAATGGAAAACCTTCCCAAATCAAACCCCTTTGGACAGCAGAGCAAGTGACTTGCATAAATGAAGAGGCTGCACTTCCCAAAATAGAAGTGGAGATTGCCTCCAAGCCTATACACATAACAGGTAATAATTCCTTCTCACAGCAAAGGCAAAAAATTGAATTTAGAATTGTACTCATCAATTCAGAATATCTAGGTTTGGAAAGAAAAAAAAAATATATAGAGTCAAACACAAAATCCAACCCCCCCTAAACCTGACTGTGGCACAAATTGTACTCTGTGCCTCTCCTAGGTATCATTTCTTTGAATTTTGGTCGTCTTCTACCTCTGGCCTCCAGGGTCCAGAAATTTACTCCTTTCTCAGTTCCCAAAATGGCCATGTTCCTTAAAATCACCAAACAAACTAGGAGAGAGGGGAGAGGCTGAACTGGCCCTGCTAAATTGCCAGCATGAGCCAAGGATAGACTTCAATGAAATCAGTAAGCCCTCAAAAACTGAATGCTCAAGTCATTGATTATACAATTGATTACACAGTTCCTCAGCACTCCTCAGGATTGTGTGCCAGGATAAAAACCCACTACAGAATTCCAGGAGTTCCTCACCGGGCTGCAGTCACAGTTCTGGTTGTGTCCGTGCAGAACCAGGGCTGAGGCTGAGTGCTTCCTCCAGATGAGTTTGTCAAACAGGTTATTGAGGCCAGGAATGAGTCTGAACTCTGCTATCATTTTATGAACCTGGGGAACGAGAGAGGTACAAACACGTCTGCTCCAGCCTCAAACACAGATTTAATGTAGTCTGGAAACAGATGGGCACAATGATGTCATTCTTTGACAAAAGGATGTGAATTCTTGTCTCAAACACCAAGTGTTTGTGTTAACCACAGTGCAGCAGTTTCCTTTTGGTGGACATGGATAGAAAACAGACTTTATTTTGGGATAAAGCTCTTCACCAGTGCTTCAATTAACCACCGTGTCTCTGGAAGCAGCTTTGGGCATCAGGACAGCACTTCCAGCACACTGAAAATGCATCTCCATCAAACAGCTGAGCTGGGGATATTCTGCAGCACCTCAATCCCCTGAGTGTCCTTTCCCTTTCCAGACACACAGCTGCAGCTCAGGCAGCTGAGGACAACAAAACCCATCAATACTGGTTTTGTTCACGTGACCTGAGCAGGAATCCTGAGCAGAGTCCAGCAGTAACACAACCACACCACACTGCTCCTTCAGGTTAAAGGGAAGCTGACTTTTAGAGGAAAAAAAAAAAGAGTCAAATTGCTCAGATTAATTTATCAGTCTGCCTGGTACATCCTTTTTATTCATATAAAAAAACTACTAATTTTGGTGTGAACAGCTGTTTAATACCTTCAGTCCAAGCTGGGATACTTCTGATGTAAGGAATTTAGAAGACGAGGACTAAGGGAAATAGAAAGTGGGATTTGTATCAGCTGCAGGCCTAGGACAAGCATTATTCCTTGAGATGTTGTTACAAATGAAAATCACACGACTGAAATGTCCAACACTGCAAAAACTACGTGCCCAAGTAATGGACATGTTCCTTAAAATCAACAAACAAAATCACTCCAAAATACCCTAGGTTGTCCCAAGATCCAGAACGGTAACCAGCAGCATTTCAAGCAGATCAATCTCCTCTGTGCTATTTAAATTCAAATACCTGAATGAATCAAAATATCTGAAGCTGATGCTCTTTTACAGGTTTTAGTTTGCAGCACAGCAATGGCTTTTTGCACTGCTCCTGGCTGTAGCCACCAGCTGTCCCACCTTTCTGGAAATCACATTCCTGTTGCTGGACACCTGGAATACACACCTGAGGAGCACCCAGCTCCTTCCCACCCACACAGCCCTGACAGATTGCTGAGCTTGGAGCCCTCTGGTGCTCCATTATTTTGAAACACTCTTGGGCACTCTGGTTCAGTCACAAAGCAGCTCTGAGGAATGTCTGAACAAAGTGCTCCCTGCAGTGCCCCTGTCCCTCCATGGCACAGGCACAGCAGGAACAAGCCAAGTGCATGAGCTGCCTGCAAGAGCTTCAACCCTCACTAAAGGAACAACTCCCTACACTCAGTTTAACTCCTCAATATGCTCCTTTCCACATGACTCAGACTGCAAATCTGTGCAGTTTAGTTTGCTCAGTTCTGAATTCTCACCTGACTCAGCCCCTCAGTCACGTCACTGCCTCTGCATCTCTCTCCCAGAGCCCAAACTCATTACAGTTTCTCTGCCTGAGGATGCCAAGACAACCCCTGCTCTATATTCAACCTTCAAGCTACTTTGGCTTTTTCCTGCTACCATCCAACTTCACAGGAATTGCTCTATTGCTTTCTCAACACTAAAACTGTCTCTGCTAAGCTGAGTTTCTGTGTGTGTGCAGTGTGGCTCCCTACAGCAGGAGCAAGGAAATCAGCTGATGGCTCTTCACCACAACACAGACATGCAAGACAGCCTAGAAAAAGACATAAGAAGAGTAATTTAGGGTGTGACCATAATGAGAAGGCAGCAAAGGCCCAGATCTGCAAAGAAACACCACTTACTCCCAAGGGTGAGATTAACCCCAACATGGCAACAGGAGGAGGCAAGTCACAGTTATCAATTTATGCAAATTAGCCAGCAATCAAGTTTAAACCAAGCATTCATAGATTCATTTGGGAACAAGTTGAGTTTGGGAGGCTGCACCTTGCTTCAAACAAATGCCAGACCATTATGTCAATTATTACAGCAGACTGAAGCAGGTTTGTGATGCCCTGAATAAAATTCTATGCAAAATGAATCCAATCTAAAACCAGCAAGTCCTTTGGCTGCTCAGACTGGTACCACAGATCCTGTGCTTTTATTCCTTCATAGAAAAGAGAGACCAAAAAGCAGCTGAAATGCCTGTCTGAGGGTGCTATTGCACACTGCTGTGCCAGCATTCCAGAGCTTCCCATGGAGAACAGCTCAGCTCCAGTCCTTCCTCTGCTGGCTCTCAGCAAGGGCAGGGGATTAACAGCAGCCACACAAATCTTATGCAGATTAAGGAATGAAGGATGTAGCATGTGTTTTAAAGGCAGAGGATTTCACAAAACAAAACAAAACAAAAGGACAAAAAACCCCCAAACCAACTTCCCCAAAAACAAACAAAAAAAAAAAAAACCCTAAAACAAACAAAAATATCCCTGGGTCTGGACAAGAAGTGTTTGGGAATGCAGTAACTCAAATCCTTCAAGAATTCAACCCCAGTCCTGAATCAGTCCTGGGAAGAAATGAATTGCAGGTCCCCTTTATCCTTAGCTTCCCTATCTGCAAGGGGGCAGAAATGGCAGATGAAGGATAAGAGTTGTGTTCCCAGGAAATTAAAACATAAATTCATCTTCAAAGCCAGCTGCTTCAGCAGATTTTTTGCCTTATCACATTTGACAGGAACACACCAGAACTGACCCAAGGAGGGAAGGAATCCAGCAACTCCAGCAGCAGCAGGATGAGTGCAGGCTGTAAGCAGCTTCTGCAGAATCTATAAACCTGCCTTCTTGTGGGGAACTCAGGCAGGGATGAATTATCTGCCTTGATACAATGGAAAAGAAGAAGTTCTCCTAACAGATCCATGTTCTGGTAGTTTCAGTTATGTTTTGGGCTTTGTTTACATTTTATTTCATGCCTAAGAGAAACAGCCCTTCTAAAAGGAATGACAACATGATTAGGAGCTGTTTATGGTAGTGACTGTGGTTTCTGCAAGAGTTACTGGTTCTCTCTGCTTCCTCTTACACAGAATCTGCTTCTTTTAATGCCAAGTGTCTGCTTAGAATCACAAAATGCCAGGATGGTTTGGGATGGAAGGGATGTTAGAGCCCATCTCAGTCCCCTGCCATGGGCAGGGACACTTTCCACCAGACCAGGTGCTCCAAGCCCCAGCCTTGAACACTTCCAGGGGTGGGAAGTCCACAAGCTCTGCTGTAGCTTCAGAGGGAACAGGGCAGTTATGTTTGGGACTGAACTACAAGTGCACCTGTACTCAGCCTAAGAGATTTAGGAGATTGCCCTGAGGAGTGTTTGAGACTGATACCCTGGGAGGTTACTACCAGAGAACAAAATACTCCAGATGAATGTGCTCCAACCCCTGCCCACAACACAGCCTCTCCTGCCTAACACAACAGCCTTTCAGTAACTCACAGCAGTTTGGCTCTCCCAATATCCAGGACACCTGAATGCCCCTGCTATCCCAGGCTCTGCTGAGCTGAGCAGACTGCCAAAGCTGGAAACCAGTCAAAACTGCACCAAGGATTGCTTTGCTTTTCCCTTCACAGCCTGCTTTTGACCCATTTAAATCAAACCCCAGCTGAGCTGCAGTGACTGGCTCTTCATAAGCCTGTGTGAGGTAGGGAACAATTTTTTTTTTCCATTTGAAAAGAAAGGCAAAGGAACAGATGAGTGGGATTTCCAGGCAGTGACCAGTGCAGACAGCACTGAAGTGCACCTTCCCTGCTGGGAGTTTAACAGCATGCTCACACTTTGCCAAGTCATGGCAATATGCTGCAAAAATCATCCAGAGCATTTCCAAAAGTGAAAGCAGCCAAAGAAGGCTAAGGCCTGAAGGGGCTCCATCCAAACTGGTCACCAGAGTGCCAGGAGTGGGGAGAACACCTGACTGCAGCTCCTGCAGCACCAGGTACCACACACTTCCTCACACAGGAGGCCTCCTCCTGCATCCCCCTGCACCCTGCAGAGCAGGGTGTGAAATGCTGCCTGTTTTCTGGGCAGGGCTGCCAGGATGGGACTGTCCAGCTCTGTACCCTGAGCTTTGTCCTGGTGTTTCTGTGTCCATGACCTCATTCAAGAGCACTCAGGTTTAAAGAGACACCAAGTGTGGGTGTGAGCATCCACTGGGGCTCACCTGATTCCTCTGCCTGCCCATGAGCAGCACACAGAGAACATAGAGCACCTCCAGCTTGTACATGATCTCGTGCATGATCTTCATGGACTGGGGCAGCTGTGTCCTTGTGGACGTGTTGGCAAGTCCACTCTCATCTGAAGACTCTGAAAAAGATGGCAAAGATGTGAGACTGAGGCAGCTTCAACAGGAAAGGATTTGTTACAGCTGTGACTTTTACACTGAACAGTGCAGATGCAGGAGCAGCACATCTGCTGGAATTTTATGATTAACTAAAAATAGTATTGTACAGCAAATAACCAATTTGAATTACAGGCTAGAGAAAAAATAAAGCTGAAAATTTAGAGGAGATAAGATCAGATTTTAAAAATTCTTTTTCCATAAAGAACTAAATGGCAGCACCTCCCTAAAATAAGTAGGCTCACCTAAATGAATTAATAGACTACTGCACCAGGCACGGCAGAAAAGTAATACAAGTAGATGGGAGATTATCAGAAGCACTTACTATTAAATCTACTTTCATTTCATATCTCAGTACCAGTATTCTTAGGCCACAGTTAAATAAATTTCATAACCTTAGAGAGAATTACCCTGCTAAGAGCAGAAACAGGAGTATGAAGTACTTTGAGTTCTACCAGACACATACTGCATTTATGTCATACCAAAGGGTGAAGAAACAAACCACCAATGTGCTCAAAAGCATTTTCCTAAGGTTGTATTAACACTTCCACTGGAACAATTATTTTTTCCAATTAACTTCTTTAATTTAGCTGTAACTACCTTTCCTTTTTAAAGAAGGGGCCACTTGCTCGGTGTGAAGCATTCGAACCCAAAATCATGAGCCAAAGTTTTAGAGTAAAATGCTGGTGAAGGCACTTTCCAGGAGGTTTATTTTCATCACTCCAGAGGAGGTTAGGGCTGAGGATGCACAGCATTTCAGTGTTAGCTAGGCATGCAAAGGCCACACACAGCTGGAGGATCTCTCCTTTGGCTAATTTTAATTCAGTTAAAAAAATCAGTGCTACAAGAGAACAATACAGGAGTCAGACCTAAATGTTGGTATGTGAGCCCTCCATGCAAGAAAAGGGGAATCAGAAGCAGATGAAAGGAAAAGCAACACGTGGCAAACCCTAAGAAAGGTTAAGACGTGCATCAGCTGCTGGTGGGTGGAGAGATGAGAGCCAGGTACCTGTGCTGCTCTGCTCTGCCTCTTCGTTTGCCACTCTCATCAGGGCATCCAGCACGAGGGCATTGTCCAGCCAGGTGTACCACTCCTCCAGCTCCTGCAGGAAGCTGGAAGTCCCTGTTGTTTCAGACACTTTCCGTGTGGCCAGTTTGCACAACCGCTCGATGAAACCCGGAATATTCAGAAGTGTAGCTGAAAGAAAAAAAAAAAAAAAAAGAGAAATAATTTTATTACAGTTAAAGATCACCACAAGGTACCAGCACATCTACTTCAGGAATACAGGTATGTATGGTTAAAAAGATGTGGTTAAAAAGGTCTGAAGATGGAAGAATTCAGCGCGCTCTCCTCTTAAGGACTGGAAGAGAGCATCCGCACACCAGGAATAATTCAGTGTTATTCTCCAGTCTTATCAAGGAACTGATCTGTCTGGAAACAAAGCTGGCAGAAATAAAGCAGCAGCCTTTGGAAGGGGCAGCTCCCCCTCCCTTTTCTTCCTTCATTTTCCCTCCTGTGGTGTTGGTCTGTAGTGACTGAACCAGCTCCCTGCAGTAGCAGGGAGGAAAGCTGACAGCTTTTCAAGTACTAGGTTCCCTGAATTAGCTCCTCATGGAACAAAACAGGTGGAAAACACAGCACAGCAGCCCCAGGTGTGAGGGTTGTAACTGTGGAACTGCACCCTTAGAGCAGTGCAAGGACAGAAGTCACTGCTCTGCAAAATGTTTGGGGAGGTGCATTTTGTCCTCAAGAATAACTTAATGACAGGACCTGTTTATTAAAGATACATGGCTAAAGCTGCACTTCCCACTTGTGGGGGGCAAGGAGAAAGGACAAAGAATTTGGCCATGAACAATACATGAAGAGTTGAATCTCTGAAAGAATAAGCTCCCTGATAAAATTTAAAAAATAGAATATATTGTACAGCCTTGGAATCAGTCTCTGACTGTGCCCATAAAAAATCTTTAGCTAACATTTGCTTGGCATGGGCCTATGCAAATATCTGCTTCAGAAACTCAAAAGCTTTTCAGCACAGTAAGAGCTGAAAACAGCAGATTCTACATCTGATGGTACTTTAACTTTCTCAATTCCTTCCCATCCTTCTAGCAAGACTTCTGCACCTGAGAAGTACTCAGCACAATAAGGAAAGCTGCACTGTGCCCAAAGTTAAGGCTGAGATCAGCACCACAGATTTTCAAGGCTGGTTTGGTAACACTGGGCAATATAATTAATATTAAACACACTTCTCTTTTTGATTGAAGACATTCTATTCAGGACAACATCAGATAAAATCAGAGAAGGAACTGCTCCAACAGCAACCACACTTCAGGCAGCTTTAGTTCAGGAATTCATATTTTATGGAGGACACAGAATTATTGAGAGCTGCTAATGGGAAGTCCGTGGATGTGGCTGAGGCACAGAAAACAAATCCAATTATTTTAAGCCACTCAGGAAGTGCTGAAATGACAGAAATTAACCCACCTAATTAGCAACACCACATGAAACCAAAAGCTACAAAGTTTCACTAACAGGAAACATTATTTCCAGGAAACAATCTGAGGGGAGTGAATCAAGAAAAATGCTTTCTAAGATACAACACTTACAGTATCTTTTAGAAACATAACACTTGTGACATTGAGAAGAGGAAAACGTTATGCATTGCTGAGATTATTCTGATTTGTCCACAGCACAACAATTACCTTGATTAATTTCAGCTCGGGAAGGGCCCAAGTTTTTTTTCTGCTGGGCATTTTTGGCCAGAAGTGTGTGCTTGTCATCACTGCCTGTGTCGAGCTCTGAGATGGTGACAGCCAAGATCCTGCAGAAGTTGGCCAGCTGCTGCTGGTCAAAGCTGGACACCAGGCTCGCCAGGTTGGGAATATCATCCAGCTGGATCATTTCCTGCAGGAGGCAAAACCAGCTCAGTCACATGTGATAGTCAATAAGTGGACACAGGCAGATCCTCCCTGGGGAGCCCTCTGGGTTATTCCAGTGTTAGCAAAGGAGAAGCAGGCTGAAAGCAGCTGGGATATACAACAGCTGTCAGGCTCAGCAATTCCAAAAGTACAGATATCTGTATTTTAAATACTAATTTTATATTCACAAAAAAATTGTGGGCCTTTTTTAACAAAAAAACCCACAAAACCACAACCTAACTTAATACATAAATTATGTTTAGGTATTAGAAGTTTCAATTTTGTTTTCCAATCCTGTCTTTTCTTTGAAACTCACAGGTAAGAACTTTGAAATTATTTCTCAGTCTTTTCATCAGAAGTTCTTTTTAATATGAAGATGTTGAAAAGAGCTTTCAGAAAAAAAAACATTTTTGCCCAGATAAACTAAGGTTGTTTCCTATTTCAGGAAGTACATTAACCTCAATCTTATTCTAAATAATAAAGCATCAGGTTACAGACTCCTGGCCTTCTTCACAAAATGTACACAGACACTTTCCCATCAAGGTTTTCCCAAGGTTACACCTCGAGTATTTTACTTGCATCACATCAGGGCACTGAACTGCAATGATGCTGGTAAGTAAGTTCAATAACCAGGTTTGTGCAGAAGATTTAAGTGTCCTGTGTCCCCAGCCTACAACTTCTCAGAGAGGTAACAAATGCTCAGGAATACACAGGAAACCTCCCAGATGTGAGGAAGGCAAGTAAAGTATGTCAAATACAACCAGCAGGCAAGGATGAAAACTGAATTTATATGAGGTTCATTTTCTTTGTTTGTAATATTGTCTGTTCTTTAATGACACTGAAGTACTCAAGATCATGGGGACACAGCTCCCACCATTCTCTGAACTGGGTAAAAGCACTACAAGTATGACACCACAGGAATAGTTTGGCTTCTTCATGAGAAGTGACTGAAGTTAATTACCACTGTGAAGAGGCAGGTTTCAAATAAGCTACAAGAAGTGACAATGGCAGCTTAGAGGACTATCCTCAGCAACTCTTCAAAGAAACAGCTCTCTTTCCTCCACTGGGCTGAAAAGCCATATAAATTGTATTAAGAAAGCAGTAACTAACCTTTTTAACTCCCAGGATATCTTCAATGAGCGTTGCAGTTTGTAGGAATGTCTTTTTGTTTGTCATCAGTGTAAACAGGAACAACACAAAGTCGTTCCTCTCTGCCAGCCGCCTTGTGACTCCTTCCGTCTGGAAATGAGCACACACAGAGCAGTGAGAGCCCACCCCGAGCAGCCACATGGCACAGCACATGCAGGACAGCCTTACAGATGATGTGCTGCTGAGCCAGCTGCTCCTGAAACCAGGGAATGTCATGTTTGTGGCAACCAAAACCATTTGCAGTTCGTGTTTGAAGTCACCGTGGCGCCGGCAACGCGGCGGGGCTGAGAGGCTTCACCTCAAGGCAGCTGTTTCCTTGTCTGCATCTAAAGCCAGCCCTGCCTGCCTGGGCACACAGCACAGGGGCTGGGCTCTGCTTTGCCACACCAACTGTGACCAGCTCCATGCCATGGTCTGCACACACAGCAGGTCCTTAACCTTCAGCACTGCTGGCTGAGCAACCCGGATCAAGCACTGGCCTAAAAGAACGGGGTGATGAACCCTGAAGTCAGACTGAGGTATGAAAACCCAAGTTTAAGGCTGCCTTTCATGCTCTGAGCTCTGCTGAGAGCACAGCCAGGCTTTCCTGGAACTCACAACTACATCCTCACTGCTTGCAAAGTTGTGTCTTATCCATGAGACATATTCCCAGTGCTCACAGAACCAGACTAGCAAAGATAATTCCTCAATATTTACAGATAAGGATAAAAACAGCTAATATGACCCACAGACCATTTCTGTGATCCTGGACACTTCTCATCCAATCCCAGCAGTAATACCAAAGTGAATTAAAACAGAGTAGCTAGTCTAGAAATTACAAACTTGTTTTTTAGCATATCATGCTATTACCAGTTTGCAAAAGTTGCATTACCTGCAGTTAAAAAAATAAATCATCCAAGCCAAGGAAAAAAGTATTCCCTCTCTTCCCCCTCCCATGTGTACACACATCCTTATCACTGAGACATGATCTAGTAAGACTCAAACTCTGGAGATTAGACTGATGTTTTTGGAAGAGCTCCAAGCCACTAACTGGCTCTTTTTAAAATTTTTGTTAAACAATGTTCCCTAGGTTATGGCATAATGAGGTGTGTGATGAAGTAAACAATCCTGAGGATGTTCCCTGCATGCATAATCCGAGGCCTTTGCTTTTAGCTTCAGGATTTTCATGACGAGGTATTTCCAGAGGCCTTTAACCCAGCACCTTCCTTTGCACTGATCTGCCACCACTGAACTGAACTAAAATCCAGCACATGGAGTTGCAGGATCAGATTTAAAACCCTTTGCCAGCCCCAATTCTGAACAAGACCAGCTGTAGATGGGCTTAACAGGCATCCATTCCCAGCCTCAGATTTTAAACTGGAACATAAAGGCTGGCACAGCTTTCCTATGGAAACACAGAGACAGAAAGATCCAAACAAGGGAACTTAAGCTTGACAATGCAGGTCAGAAAACAAATTATTTGAGCACACATCAAAAAACAGAGTGATCCTGTATTTAACTGAAGAAATTTTACGTAAACCTTCATAGTAAGTTTAAATTACACTTAAAAGAGTCTGTTTATTGTCTTATCAAGCAGCACATGTAAGAAGTGACCAGAAGAGTTGTACTTACACATATACAGGTGTTGTACAGTATGCTTAAACAGTCCTTGATGAGGTCATCACTTACTGCAAAGGAGAGAGCAGACAGTCAGCAGCCATTCCCTGCCAAGGCACACCAGTGGCCATGGGAGGGACATGGAGAGCTATGGCATGGGTGACAATTCAGGCTGCCAGCTCAGAGCATACATGCAAATGCCTTATGGGGTAGAAACCACAAGAAACACTCTACACCCAACCTGTTCACATGCTAAATTATTTTTGTATGGGGTAAAAAATGACAGTTCATGCAGTTTTCTCCACTGGAAACTCATGCGTGTTTTCTCAGCACCTGGACTTCATAGAAAAACTTTCAATCTGCTTTGCCACAGCATTTTAATATTTAAAATATGTTTTCAGTACAGGTCTTCAATTGCCTAAAGCTCCAGTTCAAGTCACTTCACCTTTGAAGTTCCCTGGCTAGCGGGCACAGGGTGCAGCATGACATTCCTTTCCCTCAGCTGGGCTCAGGGAACCAGCAGAATCTCAACCAGGGGAAATGAAAACACTGCAGCCAACCTGCTCCAGCAGGAAAGTTGAGCTGAAACCACAGCACCCCCTCTCCTTACAGCACTGTGGAAATGAGCAGTCACGTAACAAAAAGTGTGCTGTTTTCCTGAACTACTCATCTCACAATCTCTGTAGCTCCCATTACATAAACAATGTGTTGTGGCTTATAATTAGGAATTTTTCACTGTAGCTGCAGCCACAGGAACAATAAGAGTTTCCAGTGATTGCAGATTTAGTGCTTTGAGTCAAGTGTGCTGTGCTGAGTGCGTGAATCTCCGGAACTGTGCCAGAAACAGGTGACACTCCCAAATCCCAGCACCAATCAGTACCACAGAGAACAAAGAAAGCAGTGATTCACTCCTAAATGAATCAACAGGAAATTGCTGGGATGGAAAGCGAATATAGAAAAATAGAACAATTTCTGTCCAGAACCGAAATACCAGGAAAAATTGGGGGAAAGAAAAAGAGATAAACCACCTATTTACTTACTTTTCTGCTTCTTTTTCTGTGTAATAAGAGTTGGTCTCATGAGAATTTCTACTAAAAGCTGTAAAAATAAGACAAGGAATTAAGGGAATGATCACTGAGATACAAATAACCAGTTATTTTTTCAGTGACAAACCCAAACCTGTTTCTGCTGAAGTCACAGAGGTGAATCATGAAGGCTCTACAATCAAATCCCTGCTGGTGTCAAAATCATATTGACAAATAACAGTTGCATTTACCCTGAAGAAACAGTAAGAGCTGTGCAAAATAATCTCCCACTGGCAAGTTTTAAAGAATTTGAGCTTGCAAGGAATGTAATTTCACATGCCTCCAGATAACATCAAGGATGGTGATCACACATCTCTTAAAATAAGGAATCTTTAGCAATAATCTGCAAAGAGATGCACATTTTGCAAAAACTTTTCCTAAATCTCGCTGAGCTACAAAAACATTTCAGGTCCAGACAGAACTTAGCAGCTCCAGATTTTATCTCAGCACCAAAGAGCCACTGCTTGCCTACAGGACCCTGTATGTGTATTTACATTTGTATTTCTATTTAAGGAATGTAACAATCAGCTTTCCAACACCAGGACTGTGGTTCTGACTGATGTAGAACTAATCTTTAGATACTCTAGTCTGTACCACTGGTTTATCTTAACACATTTGAAAAAACAGCACATTATTTAAAAATGAAAGTCAGCAAACATAAGGAACTGATGACTTCTGCAAGAACTATGCAAATGCTGCTGGGTTTAAAATTCAGTTTAAAATTGCTAACAGCAATGCAGACATCACCCAGTCAGTGCCAACTCACAAGGTATTTTAGAGTCTACAACTTGATCTATTTGTCCCACCTTAATGTTACTTTTCTTTTAATTAACTACTGATCCAGATACAGAGGAAACTACCTTGACATCACTGGAGGCTACATTAAAAGCACTGACATATAAATAAATAGGCAGCTTTTAAGAGGAATATACACTTTCTGACAGTATTTGTAGTAGTAGCTGTAGCATTAATAGGGTAGAGAAAAATGACTGCAGTAATACACATCTCATATTAATGGCTTGTGTTTTAGGAGAAGAATGCACACCTCAAAGTTTGTGGTTTATGCTTTAATTCTTGGGTTTTCTGCCTCTTACCAGAGGCAGAAGGAGCAGGAAGGGAATTATGAGATCATGTTTCTTGGGTTACATTCAGGTATAAAATCCATGAGGTTTGTGTATTTGCACTCTCAGGTCTTATTTTACATGGATTCATATAAAGGGAGGAGTCACCAAGCTGCTTTTGTTCTTCCTTGATGTAAAGGCCATCAGAATCCAAAAATATTTTAACTCTCACATATTTTAGCCTAGAGAGTACACTGCAAACTGAGTGTACTTCAAAGTTACTCATGTTCCACAGCTCAAAATATTGCAACATAAATCAGCACATGGCACACACAGCACCAGCAGATCAAACTTCTTCCCTTTCAAATCCTAGAGCAGGATTTTTGAAAACATACAGCACTGGTTTCTATCACTGCCTTTAATCACATTAAACCCACCTCTATCAGCCAAATCTCTGACCATAGCACCAGGTAATTACAGTGGACCTGATATTTACCATCTTCAGCCCAAGGGAAAAAAACAGCCAAGCCCAACCAACCAAACCAAACCAAAAACTTGTCCCCAACACACACAGATTCTGTGCACTATGTTAAGATCATTTATACAGGAGTACCACTATTTCCCTTTAAAAACAAGGGAAACTTAAAACATTTTTATAGTGTTCTCATTTGCTTGGGTAGCTGAAGGCTTTTGCCCTGAACTGACAGCAGCAACTAAACCAGTGCTCATCTCAAAACAACACAAACAGCAGCTTTCAGTAAAAGCAAGCTAAGTGTGACAATAAATAAATAGTAAAATCTGTGTAGTTAAACTAAATAAAAAGAGAGTGTCAATTAGTTCACTGGAAAATACAAATCATGCATTTCTAATGAAAGTCAAGCCAGAGTCAGGCACCATAAAACTTGAGCAAATGGGTATTTGTGCAATGTAGAATTAAAGCAAATTAACAAAATGATAAATTGCCACAATGTCCACAGAAACCTTCCAGTTCTGCTTAAAAACTTTGCCACAGATGAAGCAATAAACACAGACAACCTGGTTAAGACAGAGCCCTGGTGTTAAGTGAAATCCTCACCGCTCCAATGCCAATTGTGTTATTTTATCTCAACCAGGAATCATTTGAAACTGCCTTCATTCAGAACTGAAGGTCTAATCTTTTTTAAGGTAAAAACAGACTGACTAAAGAAACAGCCAGGTATTCTATATTATATAAGAACAAAACACCTCACTTTGGATGTAATACCTTGAAAAATACACCTTTTTCCTATTTTGATTATCAGAAAGTGACACAATTCCAATGCATAACATGAAATTGGTAAAGTAATTCTGCAGCTTGCATTTAGAAGCTTCGAAGACCTCACTGAAGAGATTTTTCAGTGGGATGATTATCATGCAGATCTTTTGAGATTGAAAAAACACACTTACATCGACTCCTCCAAATAAGTCAAATGTGTATGTGTTTGGGAAACTGGACTCTTGAGCAGCTTTTCTGTCTTCTGTAACATAAACCATGGCTTCCATCGAGAGCAGTGGAGAAATTTCCTGCATGTAGGGAAGAAATGAAGAGATGGTTCAAAAACAAACCTGTTCATCAGTATAAACATAATTATCTCCCACTATCTGTGGACTAATCACTACCTGCATCCCCAGCTCTTAGTTACCAGCCAATTTTTGACAGATACCATCATGCAGACAGCTTAAAAAATTAACAGAGTATGATCACAGTAGACTTTAAAGAAAGGCACAACAAAATTATCTCAAGCTTTAGGAAGAAGGATGCAGCCAGTACCTTTAGGATGCTTTGGCACTGGGAGAAGTCGCTGTTTGGGTGGCTGTGCTCATACAACTTCTGCAACAGCAAGGGGATCCCATTCCATTTTGCTTGTTTATCTCTTTCCTTCAACAAGGCCTCTGTGATCTGCAACGAAGGAAGAACATGATTCCCATCTGTCCAATGCTTCACAATCAGGAAAAATAACCTTATCACCTTCCTGGAAAAAGAGCTCACAAAATCCAGTACCTCTTTCCATGCAGTAATTTATCCAGGACAGGTAGCTGCAGAATTTTACAAACCCAAAATATCTTAAGCAGCACAGGGCTTAAAAGAGATGTCATTTAGAGTACATAATCTCATTCTGTATTTTTATATTGTGTATTTTAAAATGGGAACACATTAGACTCTGAACAATTCCATTAGCAGAACTCCAATTGACAGGTCAGTGA
This sequence comes from Dicaeum eximium, assembly GCA_013396995.1. Taxonomy (NCBI): domain Eukaryota; kingdom Metazoa; phylum Chordata; class Aves; order Passeriformes; family Dicaeidae; genus Dicaeum; species Dicaeum eximium. Next base: position 48,776 of record VWZP01002216.1, on the reverse strand, counting down.
AGGAGGAAATGGGTGTCCTGCCACAATCTCAAATTACACTGCTCTGAGGTGTAGAATGCTGAGGATGGTAAGGCTTCATTACTTGATGCATTCAGCTAGAAAGGAGTATTTCCTCAGCCAAGTCCCTCGAGTTATTATTGGTCACAGCAATGACCCAAACTATGAAGGTTTACAAGCAGGAACATATCAAAGAGAGAAAATTCCCTCAGTAGTCTTGGGCTGGTTGTAAATGGAGATCACCAACTAAATCAGCAGAACAACAACTCTGGCATTATCCTAAGAAACAGGCTGCAACCACAAAAAAAGAACACTTGGCATCTGCTACTAAAGCTGTCCAAACTTTCTTCAACGTTCCTCCTTTTTCCCTAAACTAAAAATAAAATCTTAATATTCATCACTGTGTTTAACACCTAAAAAAGAAAAGAAAAGAAAAAAAAGAAAAAAGAAAGAAAAAAGAAAGTAGCCGCACAAGACTAAAATATTCTGCTTAAAATCCACAAAAGATGCTTTGAAGCCTGAACACTTCCAGGTTAATGCCAGGAGATATGTCAAAGAGGAGTTTAGGACATTCAATTAAAATCCACCATCCAGTCAATGGTGACCAAACTTTAACTCCTTTCCTCTCTGACAGTTCAGAGGTACCTACACCAAGCTCAACACAGGGACTTATCCTGTACACAGGAGAAGGTAAAGCAGACAACAATTCCAGCAGGATTTTTGGCTGGGTTTACAGATGTTTTATGTACCCTCCAAATAAAAACAACAGAATAAAGAAAACCCCAATCCTCTGGTCAGCACCTCAAGGCAAACATTAGAAAACAGAATGTCCTGAGCTGGAAGGGACCCCCAGGATCAGCCAGCCCAGCCCCTGGCCCTGCACAGACACCCCAACAACCCCACCCTGTCCATCCCTGGCAGCGCTGTCCAAACGCTCCTGGAGCTCTGGCAGCCTCGGGGCCGTGCCCATTCCCTGGGGAGCCTGGGCAGTGCCAGCACCCTCTGGGGAAGAGCCTTTCCCTGAGATCCAGCCTGACCCTCCTCTGACACATTTGTGGGTTTGTTCTTACGCTCAGGCCTAAAGCCCTAAGCTGCTCTCATTCTGCACCTTTCTGTGGTTAAGTGACATTCCCCTCCCACCTGCTTAAATCTCCCTTCTTATTCTTTCAGCCAAGACATCATTCTCAGACACAGCTCAGTGCACAATTCCAAAGGGCCATTAAATTCCTGATTAGACAATTATATGCAAATATACTCCAACTCCTGACTGAGAACTTAACCCTTTTCTCTGCTTTTTATACAGGAAGAACAGAAAATCAATTCAAGCTGAGAACTCAGCCTGGCAATGTAGCTAACGTGGGTCCTCGCTCTCTTTGTAAGATTCCCAAGTACTTTGGATTCTTTTCCTGATGAAATGAGTCAATTTTTAGGTAAATAAGAACATCAAGGGTCTTGAAGTATGAGGTTTTCTTACTACAAGCAGTGATTAAAGCAGCATGAGCACACCTGGGACATAAAATTCTCTTCAGTTTTTAACTCTTCCCTGCCTTCTGATTTCTGAATCAGAGCAACCAACCAGCACTGCTGGAGAATGACACAGTTTCCTTACAAGCAGGAGAAAAAGCAGAGGACCAAAGCAGAAAGTCAAAATGCCTTCTCATCATCTGGGCTCTGGGTCAGCTCCTTGGAAGTCACAGATTCCATTTCCCCTTGAGACACCGAGCACAGAGTGAGCCAAAGGAGATCTACCACTGCTCCATCCCAGTGTGGGAGGAGGACAAACCCACAGGCAGTGGGAGGAACGGGACTAATAGCCGGGCAAAGTGCAAAGAACACACAGCAAAATGCCAGGGAAAGGGTCCAACTCTCCAGCTCCAGCTGATGTGGAAGATACCACAGGCAAGGATGACGTTCACAGGCTGCAATCTCAGGCTCCAGTAGCACAGAGCAGAATTCAGCACTTAAATGCTCTCAGGAAAGGCCAAAACCCTTTAATTAACATTAAAACCTTGTGCTGGGTTTAACACCACGTTGCTAATCACATGTATACTTCTTGGTTTGGGGCAGGATCCATCTGAGCCATCTCCACTCCCATTTCTGTACTAGCAGGGCTTCCTCTCCCTGCCCCAGGCTCTGAGGGGCAGACACAGGAAACTTTCAGAACTGAATTCTGAAAGAGTGAAGCAAATGTTTCCTTGCTCTCATCATCATTTAACTGCTTTCAAAAGAAAAAAAAAATTAAAAAAAGGTTTTCTTTCTCTTGATTTAACACATCTTTGGTTTCACTGCAAGCTCTGGCTTGTAGTCCCTGCTCTGTATTTGAGGCTACCCTGGCTCTGGATATTTCCATTGTGGCTGAGTGGTATTTGCCAATGCAAAGATTTTGGATTCTGGAAAGGGATTAAAATTCAATCAGACTTCGTGGAGCTGTCTTTCTTCACAGCCATTTTGGTTAAAAACTGCATCTCCTGTTTTCCATAACAGCAGCTAGTCAATGCTTTTCATTTATAAGCAAAAGTGGTTTACTTTTTGGGGAAATTTTACTGAATAGTCATCAAAATCAGCACTGGGTCTTTTGGAGCTCCTTTCCTCTGTGGAATTTTCTGGTCTCATTCAAGCACAAAAAGTGCAATCCAACACTGATTTTCTTCATTCACTGAAAAGCTCTGGATAAAACACCTGAAATCTTGCAACAAAACTTGAGAAGTTAGGTAGAATCTAGCAAGAAAGAGAGGCTGGAGCAGCCCAGCTGGAAAAGGTATCCATGAAAAGCCAGGACCTCCTGAAGTGCTGGCAGCTGGGTTTGGAACTGTCACACCTTACTAGAGTTAGGACACAACAGAATAAGGATCACTTCCTGGGAAAACAAGAGCAGGAGTGTACAAACCCCTGTAAGAGCCAGGTACAGCAAACCAAACTGGTACAAAGAGCAGGACTGCACACAGGCACTTCCCAGACTGCTGCAACACATCCCAGTTCTGGCTCACAGACAGACAAACCCGAGGACAGCACATGGGGCTCTCTGGAGTGGCTCTGCTCCAGGCTGATCCCTGAAAACACAGCAGCACACAGCAGCTCATCCTGAGCTCCCAAGCTGGGTCCCAGTCCAAAGCTGTCTGTACAATGCTGGTTTTACACCTGTGGTTTCCTGAATGCTGTTCCCCAGCCAGGCGATCACCACCCTCAGCCGGACCATGCACGTCCCCCTTCTCCAGCCATGCCATGAGGCCGTGGCAGAGCGGATTTGCTGCAAGGGCAATCAGAGACCCTGGAGAGGATTTAAATTCAGAGATAAAAAATGTGTCACCAGCCCAGCCATGAGTGCAAGGTAGAACAGACTGAGTGATTTTCTCTTTAAAGACTCCCAAGGAACTGGAGCTCAGGATTTCCCAGGAGATTACTTCAAAGACTGATAACTACCATAGGAACACTTTCCAACTACACAGTTTAAATAACTTCTGTGAATAAATTTCCTTGACAGTATACAAAGGGCTGAAAAAAGACACTGCACACAACTCTAAGTACTTATTTTAAATTTCTTTCTAATTCTACCGTCCTTTAAATCCTTTCAAAAATGACAGAATAAGCAGCACAGAATGTCCCATTTTGGAAGGGACACTAAAGGACTGTCAAGCCCAGCCCCTGGCCCTGCACAGACACCCCAACAACCCCACCCTGTCCATCCCTGGCAGCGCTGTCCAAACGCTCCTGGAGCTCTGGCAGCCTCGGGACCGTGCCCATTCCCTGGGGAGCCTGGGCAGTGCCAGCACCCTCTGGGGAAGAACCTCTTCCTAATATCCAGCCTAAACTGGCCCTGACACCATCGATTTGCATGATTGTCAATAAATAACTATGAATAATACCTGCATCTTAATGAAGTTATACATGAATATTTGCCGAAATCCATCCCTTGATCAGTCTAGTTTCCTTTTCACTTGTCCCCTGCACTTTGCTCATCCTCCAGGCACAGCAGTTCCAGCAGCACAGAACAGCTCTTCCCCCCTACTCTGTTCCATGCCCTGCCAATGCTCAGCATTGACAAAACATTTCTTACTGCCCTGAGATCTCTTGGAGCTAAAGTTGCTCCCAAATCCCTTCCCGTTCCAGAGAGGATTTTCCTTCTCACCTCTGTTCCTGCACTGTGACAATTTTCCTTGTCCTACAAAGTAAACCTCTGATTTTCCTAAGCTTGCCTCCACCCCTGTGCTGAGCTGCAGTCACTCATACCTCTCTGTGTCTTCCCAAAACTGCTGACCACCAGCAGTGGTGACAGCAGCAGAAATACCAGGAGCTAATCCTCACTTTGCTCTCCAGGGCAGGGCAAACAATTTCCTGATAAAATTGTGTCTCTATTTTACATTTTACCCTTCAAACATTACAGTGTCTTGCTGACTGCTCGCTACAGGATGGCATTTGCTGTCATCTTTCAGAAAGCAAAACCAGTGACTCAGGTGTCCAGGCATCCTTCACAGCACTGATGGGTTCCTGCTGTGCCAGACTTCACAGCTATGACACATCACTTAGAAGGTTTTTTTAATTCCATTTCTCATTAAGACTGGAAGTGCTTCTAAAAAAAGCAGAATTTCCATTCTTGGGATTTTCCATGACCACTTCTGAAGTATATATTCAAATGTCCTGAAAGTTTAAAAGGAAACAGGCACAAGATTATGGATCTTGACAAAGAGATGCAAGCACAAGGTCTCTATGTGTTTTTAATAAAATTGAAGCCTTTCCATATCCTTTCCTTCAAGCCTTTTAAGCTGTACCTTTAAAAAAACCCCAGGAAACTAATATTTGTGCAATTAAATGTTTAATTTTCCTCTGAACAGTACTAACTTAGGAAGTCATCTCTGACAGACTGCCAGGAGAATGATTCTTCAGGATTTTGGGGAGTGCCCCACCATTCCAGCTCTGTATTGCACTTTCCTTTCCAGTCACTAACAGCCATCCATCAGCCTGGCTAAGCTGTCTCCTTCTTCACACAACTTTTCCCACAAAAGTCTGTAACCAAGGCAAATGACCCTGCAAGTTTTGGTTTTAACACAAGAGCTTCTGCAGGAACACAGCTGCTGGCCCGTGGAGCGATTCTGGAAAGCATTCCAAGGGAGAAGCTGAGCCCTGCAGCCCTGCAGCTCTGGGGCAGAACACTCTGTGGTCAGGCACCAGCTGAGCCCTGATCCAACACAGGGCAGAGCCCCACAAATATTAACTCCAAAAGGAAACTCTGCTGCAAGAAGTCCGTGTAAAAGCGCTTATTCCAGCCTCTTTCCAGCTCCTTGATTCCTCAAGTGCAGATCAAGATTCCCTTAGCCAGATTCCCTGTTTCTCCATCCTGCCCAGCCCTGCATGGGGGCCCCCATCCCCTCTCCTGCCAACCCAAAAGCCAGGCATGAACCCAGGGACACACTGTCCTAGGATAAAACATGCCATAGCTTCCAGCCAGGCCTAACCATTCCCACAGCTCCCAGACTACAGCTCTGCTCACCAGAACTGGAAAAGGAGCTGGTCTACCAAGACAAGGAACAGGTCTCCTGAATCTCCAACCTCCAGAGCACGACAATTCCATCACAGACCTTTGACACCAGTGGTGCTCCAAACCCACTGCAGGCTCTACCAGATCAGAACAGAGCTACTAATGTTTGCTTTGCTGACCTTACTCTCAGAGAAAGATAGATCAACTAAATGTATAATTATATTAAAATTATATTAATTTCTCAGTTACTACTTTCCCTTGGAACTTCCTAAGTTTCTTTAATTCATTTTGAGAGAAAACAAAATCTTTAGGGCTATCTAAGAAAAAGCAGAGGGATAAGAAGTACCACATATACATTTTTCTTCACACTCATCTTCAGCCACACAAAAAAATCAGACACCAACACAGTTTAAGTCCAACACAGCTACTTTTTGAGCATTTCTAGTGCATGACAGAGCTCTGGTCCTGTTACATAACAAAAGTCTGTACAGGCTTTCCAACACTCCCTCACTGTCCCCCCCTTTAAGAGGCCTAAGCCTGCTAACACCCACACAATTAGAGCTACTCAAGTGGATTATATTCACGTGAATGTTGTTTTGTTGGTGCTGTTGTAAGGAGGAAACAAAAAGCTGACTCAAAACCAAAAGCTTTTCTCAGGGTTAGGAAGCTACTCCTGCTGATAACCTGCAATGGCAGGAGGTGGAAATCTGAATGTCTGAGGAAGAAAATGTTTTCCTTCCACAGAGCTTTTTTTTTAGAGTGGATAGGGACTATCCTGCTAAGGGAAGTGTCTGCTCCTAGGGATAGTAAAGTATGAAATACACTTGGAAAAAAAAAAAAAGCCTGAGATATACTGGAAAAATGGACTCCTTTTTTTCCATTGTGATTGTTTCAGCTAAGCCCTGGCAATCCTGTGAGGGTGAGAGCAGTGCTGACACTCAGCTCTTGGGACTGCAGCAGGAGCATGTTAGTTTGCCAACAAATCCCTGGTCAGTCCATTATTACACTGCTCTATCTACAGGGATTCCCAGAGCTGTACCTAAATATCTTCTGGTTTCATGCCACATCCATGTTGCTTACAGCTGGCCTGCAGCAGATGAAGTGTGTACCTTCTTGTTAAGCAGATTTGAGCTTCATCAGCTGAGCCAGAGTGCTCTCAGCTTTCAAGGAACAGCAGCACAAACTTGTCCCAGAGCCTGTGATCCGTGGCACAGCTGTGCCCCAAGGACAACACAGCAGGTCCCTCACAACCAATACTCCTCCTTATTAGAAATGTGTCACTGCTGGAAAGCTGTTCTGCTGCTGCTTCCCCAGCACCTGCAAAGCCCCTTGCTCTGTGCCCCCTGCCCCTTGCACTGGCTCTGCTCAGGGCAAATCCCAATCCAAGGTTATGCAATCTGATACCAACACTGAGGCTTGTGTGCAGGGCAGCAGCTGATGCCAGCAATATGGATAAAACGGACACAGGAACAAATAATGGCACTATCTCCTGAAATCTGCTTTAGCTAATCAACTTCTTATCACACAATCATTTAGATTGGAAAAGACCTCCAAGACCATACAGTCCCACCTGTGATGGATCCCCACCTGATCACCCAGGCCAGAGCACTGACTGCCACATCCAGTTGTTTCCTGGACATCTCCAGGGCTGGGGACTCAACCATCTCCCTGGGCAGTCCCTGACAGTGCCTGAACCATCCTTTCCATGGGGAAATTCCTCCTGTTGTCCACCCTCAGCCACCCCTGGCCCAGCCTGAGGCCGTTCCCTCTCCTCCTGTCCCTGTTCCCTGGGAGCAGAGCCCAACCCCCCCGGCTGTCCCCTCCTGTCAGGAGCTGTGCAGAGCCACAAGGGCCCCCTGAGCCTCCTTTTCTCCAGGCTGAGCCCCTTTCCAGCTCCCTCAGCCATTCCTCATATGACTGACTCTCCAGCTCTCTTGCCCTCCTCTGAATAATTTATTATTAATAATAAAGCAAGACATCACCTGGCAAGGAAGCCAAGGGCTTTGAGTAGATGAGCACAGCAGGAACAAGCAGGGATCCGTATTTCAGAGCCTCAGCTGACCTCAAAACTGCCAGATATTCAGGGGGCTGTTGCTGTCAAAAATACTTTTATGTCCTTGTAAGATCAGAGTGATGAACTTTTAGATGCAGGCCTGTCAACAGTGATCCTTCCTAGCTCACAGCTAAGCCCCTACTTTCCTCATACAAAAATGGATCTTGAGATCACCTAAGAATAGCACACAAAGCTTTGTTCAGGGCTAAATGCCACTGCTGCCCACGGCAGGCACCCCAGCACAGAACCGTGTTCCGCCATCTCCCTGAATTAACACCTTGACAAGGGTTTCCTCTCCCTACAGGACACCAGCAGTGCAGTCCAGGCACATGACCCAAAACTTCCTTCCCAAACACAGCTAGGAAGTGCTTCAAGGACACTCTTATGACTTGCTCTACACCCCAACACAGCAACCTGACCTGCTCTCAGGCTCTGCAGGAGCAAATCAGTTGAGCAATGTAAGCAAGGGCTCCCACGCTGCCACCGAGGAGTCAATTGCAGGAAAACTGGGAATGTTTAGATAAAAAATAGAACTTAAAAAAAAGAAAAAGCAGCCAAATCTGCCTTGTGCTTCTCTAAAAGTTACATCAAAGTGATTTATATTTAGATCGTCTACAAACAAAAAACTGATTCAAGGTAAAAGAGACACGGAATTCATAAAGTTCAAAATCATTCAGGGAGTTGTTATTCCCCCTGCCTTAGCTTAAGTGAATCACAGAATGGTTTGGATTGGGAGGGACCCTAAAGCTCATGCAGTCCCACCCTTTGCCATGGCAGGGACACCTTCCACTGTCCCAGGCTGCTCCAAGCCCTGTCCAGCCTGGCCTTGGACACTGCCAGGGATCCAGGGGCAGCCACAGCTGCTCTGGGCACCCTGTGCCAGGGCCTGCCCACCCTCAGAGGGAAGAATTTCTTCCCAATATCCCATCTAACCCTGCCCTGTGGCAGTGGGAAGCCATTTACCCTTTTCCTGTCACTCCATGCTCTTATACAAAGTGATTTAAAATACCCCCCCACAGCATTTATGAAGCTGTGGGAGCTCTGTGTGTCCAAGCTTTAACTCTCAGGTTGCACAAGGATGCCAAAATTTTTCAAGCAAAACCAAACCAAACCCCAGAAACAAAAACCCCACTTCAATTTTGGGCATTATTAAGGAGGATGCAATCAGCAGAAGTTTCCTTGATTGCTATAAAAGCTTAAAAGCCCCAAATGAAAACAGTACCCTGCATTTTTCAAGCAAACCAAAGCCCTAGAGGTGGAAGCAACATCCTGCAGACAACAGAGGTGCATAAGGTTGGTACAGCTTTACCTGACTAAAATTGCAGTGGCTGGGGAGGTGCACGAAAGAAAGAGTGCAGAGGTGGACAGGTAAGGCAGTGAGATAAAGTCTGTCCACGTGCTGTAGGAAACCCACTCCTAAATCAATCCCAAGGAAAAGAGTCAATACAGGTTTATATTGATGCAAATTACTGTCTCTTCTTAATGATTAACCAAACTAGCAGCAGAGGAAGCAGCAAAATAAGGACAAAAGAGCTGTAAAAAACCCCTGCTCTTTTACCTCTGCTACAGAACGGGCATTCATGATGAACATGATGCCTTTGGATTTTAGCTTTTATATTTTCCATATATTTGTAGTCCTGCAATTCTTTGGTGTACAACTCCAAACTCCACACACAGTGTGAGCTGCTGCTGTCCCATTTTGGGCAGACACAACAATTCCTCTCCAGGCCTGGCAATCAAGGACCCCTCACTGCCTCAGGCCTGAGAGATGGAAACAAAAGTGAGTTGGGGGGAGCAAACTTGAGGTAAATTACTTCATTACCTGAAGCTGTAATTGGCAGATTAACCCCCAATATGCAAATGGACCAAACTTATAGAAGTGTGAAATCCATGACCCACTGCCCATTCTGGGTGCAGCCCCTGGGGGGCTTTGCCTGCCCTGGATGTACCTGAAAGCCCTTCAATAAACAGAACTGCTTTTTATTCCCTTAACTTTGTCTGGCCTCTGTTTTTAGGTACTCCCAAAAAGGCACCAAACAATTCTTCTCTTAATAATTGCTCAGAATCCTTGTTTATCAAGGAAAATGCTGTTGTCTGCACTAGTAAATTAGAGAAATGCCAACTTTTATTCCTTCTGACCTCTTGGAAGATACTTCACCTCAATAAATCAGCACCTGAATGCAAGCTCTTTATCTCACGTTTCATTTTCTGAGTCTTTGCACCATTTTGCATTTAATCTGCAAGAAAAATGCCAATTATTCTCCATATAAAGAAATTAAGAGTCCATTATCCTTGAGCAGCTTTTCCAAAAACGCCAATATCAGCACACGACAGGCACAGGCCTGGGGTCAGGAGCTGACTTCATTCCTTGGTATTTGACAAATACGAAACAGACCTGGAGCAGTTTCTCATAAAACCACCTGCGTTACAGAGCTAAAATGTCTCCTAAGCCCTACTACCACGAGGCTGCCTTTGTCCAGGAAATACGTTTAAATTTCGATGCTGCATTGTTACAGTCCCAGGCAGAGCTTCCTTTCTTTGCAGGGAAGGCCACACCGAGCGAAGAGGCGGAGAACGGCTCGGCAAACGCCTGTGCTGCTCCGCGGTGCTGCGGGGCCCGGCCGAGGCCAGGGAGGCGGCACACGGAGCACGAAGGCACCGGGCCACCTTGTGCCGCCCCTCCGGCACCGGGGCNCCCCGCCGGTGCCGGTGCCGTGCCCCGTGCCGGCCCCCGCCACGGCCGCCATGGCCTCCGCGCTGGGGACACAAACAGCGAGCCCTCCCCTCGGCCCGCTCCGCCCTGCGCGCAGCCGCGGGCCGCGCCAACATGGCGGCCGGAAGGGGCCCCGCCGTGTGGGAGGGAGCGAGGGGCGCCGCGGCCTCTCCGCGCTGCTGCTCCCGCGGCTCTGCCTCCCGCCGGCCCCGCCCTGCTTCCACCGNGAAAAGATGACAAATACGAAACAGACCTGGAGCAGTTTCTCATAAAACCACCTGCGTTACAGAGCTAAAATGTCTCCTAAGCCCTACTACCACGAGGCTGCCTTTGTCCAGGAAATACGTTTAAATTTCGATGCTGCATTGTTACAGTCCCAGGCAGAGCTTCCTTTCTTTGCAGGGAAGGCCACACCGAGCGAAGAGGCGGAGAACGGCTCGGCAAACGCCTGTGCTGCTCCGCGGTGCTGCGGGGCCCGGCCGAGGCCAGGGAGGCGGCACACGGAGCACGAAGGCACCGGGCCACCTTGTGCCGCCCCTCCGGCACCGGGGCAAACCCGAGCGCCTCCGGGGAGCTCCGGAGCGCCGAGCCCGGCCTGGGAGCGCCCGTTCTCCCCGAGCGGGCCCCGC
>VWZP01002216.1:6566-37886 GCA_013396995.1 Dicaeum eximium | reverse complement strand
ATGGCGGCCGGAAGGGGCCCCGCCGTGTGGGAGGGAGCGAGGGGCGCCGCGGCCTCTCCGCGCTGCTGCTCCCGCGGCTCTGCCTCCCGCCGGCCCCGCCCTGCTTCCACCGGCATGTCTTTATTTCCATCGGCATGTCTTTATGTCCGCCAGGATAGCTTTATTTCCCTCAGCAAGGCCCAGCCACGCCGTTTTCCGTTTAAAGAAAAGCTCACCGATTACAGTTCGTTTTTGTTAAAATAAAGGCTTTGTAAGATGGAACAACACTAGAACGAGGAACGGTTGAGGCTGTTCGGTGTTGTTCTGAGTCACCCAGCCCACAGCACTAATCTGGGATTAGCTCAGTTGGTCATAATACCGAAGTTTCAGTTCCTGTCTGGGCCACTGACTTGGACACTCATCCGTATGGGTGCCTTCCTACTCAGACGAATCTGGGAATTTAATCAAGATCTATCTAATTATATACAGTAGCCATGCACAGAGGACCATGCTGAGGAACAACCTCATCTCCCAGGCCTACATCCCCTTGTTCTGCTGCTGAAGTTCCTGGATGAGGGTACCAAATGCCCTGGGCAGGAGGGATCCAATGAGTTGGAGATCTGCCCCCTGTCCCTTTATTTTCCTCTGCCTCACAGCTGGGACAATGCTGAGTTTCAGGACCTGCCCCAGCACTGAGTAAAGCTGTTGGATAAGGCCTGGGGTTTGTTTTGTGCAGATTAAACAGGGAAGACCATAAAAAGATAATCTATATTGAGAGAAAGGAGTCACAAGAACTTCATCGTTGTCCAACAGTGCCTGTTGTTGGGTGCTCCTCTCTCAGAAGGGCTGCAATGGCTGTGTCAGTGTAGAATTCCTGCAGTCCCAGCTGGAAAGGATACACCTAGAAGCTCTGTAGCTTACCAGTCCTTCCAATATGCCTGTCCAACACTGCAAGCGTCTCTTACCATAGATCATTCACAACTGCAACAGGATTTCTACCCCAAAAGATAGAATGCAAATTTCATTTAACTTACAGCACATTTACAGGTCAAAACAACAAAAAAATTACTTTATCAACCACTCAAAGCAGCACAGAGTGGGCACTGGTACAGCTGTATTTGAGTATTTCTCTGTTCACAGGGATTTATTTATCCTGTAGCCCACTCAAATAACTGTAGCTTGCTCGAGACTCCTCACTTTCTAGCAGGCTTGAAGAAAGTCCACCACTTTTCTGCCCCCTTTTTCGTTTTCCTTTAGGAGGAAAACCTCTTGGTCACACTGATTCCTCCTTTCCTGGTCACAGCCCACACCTGTTGCACTAATAAGACACCAATAATGTCTGTAAAGGTTTGGATGTGCCGAGTCCATGCACATCTGTTCAGCTGCTTGCTGCACCAAGGCACAGCTGCAATTTCAGCCTGGGCTGAGTCCCCTTCCACCCAAACCTTGTGCACAGCTCCTGTTCAGCTCAGCTGGAGCACCCCGGGGGTGGCTGCACACACTGAGCTACAGTGAAACACTGTACAGTGGGGCCCAAAGGGAAGTTAGAAAGAGGAAGGAAATGGGGAAATAAAAGATAAGCATGTTCGATTCTTTAAAAGGAAAGCAAGCTACACTGTGGCATCCAATCAAACATTTCCCAGTCCACCTTCCAGCTCAGTTTTTTTCCAGACATTACCCGGGCATTTACAAAAGTGTTTTCAGGCAGGAGGTACTGACCACACTGATCTGAAACCGGGGGACTGAGCATTTTCCCATGTTCCAAGTGCTCCTCTCCCCACACACCATCCTTCATGCCCAACAGAACTGCCAGAGCTAGAAATCTGAGCCTTCACCTCAAAATAAAATAGGTTTTCTCCACTGGGCAGCAATTTTTCAACACAAAGTACATGTTTATGAAGTGGTTTTTTACAGATAAAAGACAGAGCACACAGAGCTGTAGTGAAGCTGCAGTAATTCCTTCTTTTCCCCTCATGACGAGAAACTCTGGCTCATTTTTACAGAACAAAGCAAGCTGGGGTCTTTCTGTAAGCCTGTAAAACTCACAAAATGCAATAAAAAGGTACATTTAACATGTAGACCTTTCTTTTTCTGGACACCTGTTTGATATTCAGGCAACCAACTGCTTTGAGGTCAGCAGCTCGACAGCATTAATAGCTGGTATCTCAGTCATGGCTTAGAAAGGAGTGGTCGCAGAATTTAATGGAAAGTTCTTTCAGTTCATAATAGAATTCACATTGTGAGGTACCACACTTTCCATTATGAAACGATAAAAATATATTCCCAGAATCTGGAACGAGTTCAATAATTTAAACTGATGATGCAAAGAGGATCAGGTGTTATCTAGGAAGACCTGTCCCAGTACTGCAAGCTTGGAGTTAAAAGATTGACTGGGGCAGCTCAGGAGGGAGTGTGAGCTTTTCTTAGAGTTTCTCTTCTCTCCAGCTTTCTCTGAAGAGGCATCTTCAGGGTCTTTCGCATTTTCCCCTTCCCCAGAGTCAGGAGCTCTTTTTAAAGTGAATTTCTTGGTTTTCTTCTGTGAGTAGAATTCCCTCATCAAGTCTTCCACCTCCCACTGCTCTTCCTTGCGCTTTCTACAGCAGTGCAGGGCAGCAGGGTCGATGGGATGAGCCTCTGTGTTGAAGATGTACCCTCCAGCATAGAGCACACATTCCCCATAGGCTGTGGCCACCACATCAAAGTCTGAGCCGTCATTGTGGATGAAGTTGTCTGGGTCAAAGAGCAGGTACAAGTATTTGATTGTTTCAGCCAAGAAGAAGGATTCCATGCGATTATCCAGCCTGTGGTCCCTCAAGTCTTTGATCTACAAGAGAAGAAACAGAGTAGGTTACAGTTACATTGAATTCAGTAAGTTATGAATTTAAGGAGAAAAACAAAACCAACTTGGAATTCATTTCAGTTGAACAGCACAGTATGACACCAACTCACCCTATATCTTATCATAGAATGGTTTGGGTTGAAAGGGACCTTAAAGCCCATTTCATTTCATCCCCTGCTATGGGCAGGGACAACTTCCACTGTCCCAGGTTGCTCCAAGCCCCATCCAACCTGGCCTTGGACACTTCCAGGGATCCAGGGGCAGCCACAGCTTCTCCGGGCATCCTGTGCCAGGGTCTCAGCACCCTCACAGGTGTGAGGACACCTGTGAGGACAATTGTTCACAGGGAACAATTTCTTCATAATATTTAAACTCACCCTCAGATCAGTCTGGGCAAGGAGAAGAGATTCCCATCATTTCCCCACTAAAGAAAAAAAAAATCCTAAGGCTTTTACCTACTTACTCCCAATATTTTTAGAGTTTTTGTAAAATAGAGCTTGATAGCATGTTTGAAATCCTCTATTAAATACCTATAGAATCATGTGTTTGACCAGATTTTCAAGGCATAGTGGGAAGCAGAATCACACACCTGGCAGGAGGAGCCTGCACAAGAGCCTTCCTGCTCATCTGCAACACCTACTAGAAATGCAGGAGAAGCTTCTGGTGCTTTCCCTATGTTTTGGGCTCTGGGGCAATTGCCCATGATAGATTTGGCCCAGTGTGAAGATCAGCAACATGACCAGCAATTACCAGAGCAGCTTCACCGAGAAATACAAGGGCCTTATTGGAAAAAAGTCATGTTTTGCCCAAAATGATTGCTTGAATCAATGGCAAAACATCACTCATGGGAACACCTTCTGAAAGCTCATTTTTAGCAGCCTTTCAGCTGCCATGGCAGATGATCTAGCACTCACAGTTGCAAAGCCACAGTCCACCTTGCTGATTTTCTCTATGGACTCCACGGCGTCTCTGCCCAGCTCCAGGAGCGTGGGGTCTCTGGTGGCACGGTACAGATACATCGCGCTCTCTATCAGCTCTGCAAAACACCCAAATGTTTGCCAGCACAAAGATTATCAAACCATACACACAGTGAAGATAAGCTACTCTTTGAACTAATTTAAAAATACTTCAGCATAATCAGGTGAACAGCCTGGCTTGCCTGGCTCCAAGCACAGATTTTACTTTTCCTAAGGATGTGCTACAAAGAAATTCCCTGTAACCAGCCTGCAGCAGCTCAGGTAAGAGTGACTAATGTTCCCTCCCACATTCAGCAAGTGGGAGAGAAGCAGGAGACAAAAAGATTAATACTCAGTTGTCAAAGTTAAAAAAAAAACGCTTCTGGAAAGGATTACAAACAAGAAATTCAATCCTCAAAATAGAGTTTTTAAACAATACAGTGGAAATACTCTATACAGACAATATAAGCACCATGCTGTGTTTACTTACTAAAGAAACAGGTCTTTATACTTTAACACCTTTGATAGTTAGAGCTGATGAGTATTTTTGGTAGATTTGTCCAGTGTGGATGTCACCTGAACACTCAGGCCAAAAGGAAGTTAATTACTCTTATTTACATTTATGGATTCACTAATCAGGTTGAATTTTTTTTTTTTTTTTTTGGGTCAAAGTTGTGAAAAATTAGAAAAAAATAGAGATAATTTCTTTACAGTATCACAGACAAGACAGAATCCCTCCTAGATGCAGAAGTGGAACAGTCTATTCACACTCAGCTTTCACTTCTTAGACTTAAAGGACACAAGCAGTCCCTTTAACATTTCACATGACTGAAGCACCCCATGCCAGACAATCTAACACTTAAACATGTCAAATCCCACACTGTGAACAAAATTCATTACCAGGCCACCTTTCTATAGTAGCACTATGGTTTGCTTCCTGTTTCCTTCCTGTCTTTGTAAGTGGGGGAAAACAAAACATGCAGCTTTAACTCTGGAAATCCCTGCTCAAATCCTTGCAGGAACTGAGTCAGAGCAGAACTGCGGAGGAAATTGTGGTGTTACTAACATTTGATCTCCCAACCAGACCTAAAGCAGGAGTTCATGTCCCTTTTAATTTCAGTTCTGTTTACCAGGCCTGAGTGGATATCCTTCTCTCTTGTCCACTGTGTATCCCTGGGGAATGTTGTAGAACTCGGGCAGGCCCCCAAACTGCTTCCAGACCGTGTAGTAGTTGAGGAAGGTGCGCATGGCGTTATCTACATCCCCAATGAGGCTCTGAGAGACAGGAAACAGCAAAGAAACATGGGAGCAAAGAAAAACCAGCACAGGAATTGATGCAATAACACTGCTCTAGGCAAAGAAATACCCAGTGACAGAAATGGTATTTCAGCAGGTCTGAGTGGTGTGACTGCCTTAAGAACAGGTAAGACTGAAAATGCTGCTTTTCTGGTGGATCACATTCCCACACCTGAAATAATATGAAGACTCTGATTTTTTTTAAAGAAGGCTGTGTTTCTTCAGTCAAACGTTTAGTCAATCACAGCATCCAATCTCTTAGTCAGGGAAACAAATTCTCAGTCCAAACAAGAAGACTAATGAGAAAGCAAAGCTGTTGATGGGAAAAAGTTCACACCAAAAAAATTGTGAGGTGATAGAAAAAGAGGTGTGAGTTTCTTTTTCCTCACATTCCCAATTGGATTATGGGACCACTGGCAGTGGAGTTTGCTACAACAAAAGTGCCCTCCCATCATGGCTGAATGGGAGACTGTAGATAAAAATCAACATTTTCTTCAACATCATCTTCTCAGTAGACTCAGGCTACTGCCAATTTCACCAGACATCAAACCAAACTTTGAAACCTGCACAGATGAGGGTGATATTTGTAACTTTTTTCCTGAAGACCAGCCTCTGCCAGATGAACAGAGTTTCCAGATGCTGCTGGTATGACAGCTCTTACCTGCAGGCCTGGCCAATAGGCCTCCAGGGACTGGAACACAGGCATGGACACGGTTCCTTTGTACATCTGAACCCACAGGTACCAGTCATCAAACTTGGTGTAATTTTTGATAGCTTTGTTATAGTCTGTAAAGAAACAGATGGGTAGGTAAGCTNAAAAAAAAAAAAGCTTATTTTTAAGAATGAGAGAAACCCCCTTTTCACTTGAGTCATGTTCAATGACTTCTCAGGGTGCTCACTTTGTTAACTCTGTTATCACAGACTGTTCAGGGGTATTACAGCAAAGTCTTCAGAGCAGTCTTAGATGTGCCCTGTTAGATCCTTCATCTCCTCCTGCCACAGGTGCTGGGCCCTTTCCCACAGAAACAAACACTCACCTAAAAACATGGACATCAGCTCCTTGTCCTGCAGGAGGATGGCTCCTTTGACCAGGTACTCAAAGTAGGAGTCCACCCCTGCCCCAATCCCAGCATCCTGGGCCACCCACTTGGCAGTGATCACATCGATGTGGTTCCCCACCTGCAAGGAGGAAAGGACAAGGAGAAAGGGACTTAAAGTGACACAAGAAATCCTGGTCCTTTTTTCAGACCATCAGTTTCACAGATCTACAATGTCCACTCCAACCAGCATTTTCTCTATTACAGGACACGTTTATCAGCATCAGAGAAATACAAATTGTAGAAAATACAACTGTGATGCTTATATACAAACTGTAGAAAATACAATTTTCATGTGCTAATGTATTTTATATATCTAATAAACATTTTATGCTTCCAGTATCAATGCTTCACTGACCAAAACAACATATTATAATGCTACTGTAAAAATGCACAATTTCAACATGAAGTATCTGGTCCTAGTTCTGATCCTACAAAAGAGTACAGAAGGATGGAGAGGTGCAGCTACAGAGACAGAGGCCAAGAATGTCAAAGGGACAGGAGCTGCCATGGTAATATTTAAATAGATGCTGGCACTCTTCAGCCTGTGAACAAACCCAGCTGATGGAGAATTAAATACACAAACATGTCTTTCTTAGCAAACATGAAAAAAAGCCAGCCATGATGGAAGATTTGGGGTATAAATCAAAAATAAACAAATCCCAAAGCAAACAAAGGGAAGCATTTCTTCATATAGCCTGTGGATCATTTGTAGCAATAAACACAGGGTATAAAAAAATCTGTTTCACTTCACAGAGGTTGAAAAAGCAGCAATAGGAAAGAGCAGGAGACAGTGAACACAGAGATAGTACTGCCAGCTCTGGGTATTCCTGAACCCCAGAGCTGTACAGGCTGGTAATATCCCAGTACACTTGCCATGCTCTTGTTCTCTTCCCTTTGTCCCACCAGGCATCAGACAGACCTTTCATTTAATCTGCTACAGCTGCTGTCACAAGAGCTGCAGCACCCAGGAGGAGGCATTTGTCTGCCAGCCACATCTGGAGTGGCCCAGAACAATGGGATAATGTTGGGCTGCTGCAGTAAAGCAGGGATGTGGATGCTGCAGGTGTTCAGGAACAATGTCAAACACGAGCCTGCAGCCCAGTTAGGAGCACTGTGGTTATTTATCCAACTCTGTTGATGCTTTTTTATGCCTAGAATTGCATCCACAAAGCTACCCAAAAAGCAGCCCAGCACACCACAAGTCCATTCCTCACTCACCAGCCCAATATCCGAGCGGTTTTTCCACAGTGCCTTCAAAGCCTTCCTGGCAACGTCCTCGAACACTGGGTCACCAGTGAGGTGGCTTAAGGTGGCAAACTCCACTATAAACGTGCCAATTCCAGCAGTACAGGTGACTGGGGTCTCCCCAGGGTTTACTCCATGCAGCAGGTTCACTGTGCCATAGGGCATCCCAGTCGGGGTCTGGAAAGCTGAAACACAGAATTCTGGGGTCACAGGAGTGCTCAGGGTTGTGTTTAACAGACTCTCAAGCAAACATGTGCCTCACATCCCACTGCACATGGGCAGAAGTGGTCTGGAGTAACTGCAGAGAACAAAGTGAGGACTATGATCCTGGGAGGGTCAGAGAGGGTATCCCAAGATGCACACAGTCCTGGGAAGGTCCTGGGGATCTCTTCCACCTTGCCAGAGCAGCAGACTGCATCCCCACATTTTGTTACAGCACAAGCAGGGTGGTCACTAAACCCACTGGCCAGCAAAGTGCCAACAGTGAGGATATGATCACTCCATGGGTGCACACAAGGGAACAGTGCCATGCCACAAGGGCACACAGCCCAGCTGCAGCCCCCAAACAGCACATGAGGCAGCTTCTTGTCTTTACAAGCTGCTGTTTCTCAGCCTTTATTTATTATTTATATTAAATATACTTCCCCTCAACAAGAAACAGCCACACTGATGTGTTAAGCACACACAGCACTTGGCAGGCCCACATACAACAACATCTTCCCTACAAATGAAACCTGAAGCACTGAGCTTGGAGCTCAGGGACCACAGGACTGTTTTTGGAGCTGGCTCACCCAGCAGTGCATCTCCCATCACAGGCAGCAGCCAGCTCATGATCCCCAGCACAGTGAGAGCAGCAGACAGGGCTCACCTGGCAGCAGTTTGCGAGCTGCTTCCTCAGCCATCCTCAGGAGAGGCCCTGAGCACGGCCAGCCTGCTTCCACTTCAACCCCAGCCTTCCTGGAGAGCAGGTGAGCAGAGAGGAGCCCTCCCACCACTGCAAGGACACAGAAGCATGCATTACACCAGGAATGTGGGGAGGAATGAGGCTAATTCAAATCCACAAGAGAACAGGGATTTGTTTCTTGCTGCTTGTTTGCAGGGCAGCAGAAATGTGTAGAGTGACAGGACAAGGGGTGATGGCTTCAAATTGACAGAGGACAGGGTTAGATGGGATATTGGAAAGAAATTCTCCCCTGTGAGGGTGGGCAGGCCCTGGCACAGGGTGCCCAGAGCAGCTGTGGCTGCCCCATCCCTGGCAGTGTCCAAGGCCAGGCTGGACAGGGCTTGGAGCAACCTGGGACAGTGGAAGGTGTCCCTGGCCATAGCAGGGGGTGGAATGGATGATCTTTAAGGTCCTTTCCCACCCAAACCACTCTCAGACTCTGTATATTTCCTTTTTCTAGGAAGAATCAAGAATTTCTGTGTGACAGCAGCTGTGAATTATTACCTATATTTAGCTATTAGCTATTACTATTAATATATAGCTAATACAGCTATATTAGCTAATATTAGTTATTTCATAGGCTTGTCTATGGTCACATAACCACAGAGAAATTACACAGCTGCAAAAATTGGCAAAGCAATATTTGGCAGGCCAAACAACAAAAGCATAACTAGTAATGTTGTGCCCTGACAGTGTTTTTAGTGTTTTTAGATGGCACTGAAGCAGTCAGGCATTCAAGGTGCAAGACTCCAAAAGCCTTTGTGAATTTGAAGAAAAAAAAAAAAAAAAAAAAAGAAGAATCCTAGAAATTGATACTCTCTACTCCAAAACAGCATGCAAAAGACAACAGGATGAAATCTCTATGCTTTCAGTGAAAATTTTATTTATTTCAAAGGTGAAAACCTCACAAGAGAATACTGAAAGTGCCACATCTGCTTCTGCTTGTGTTGAGACAGGAAGCAAAAAGGGATGTGCAAAGACTGAAAGGAAGTGACGTTTGTTTGGGGTTTTTCTCTGTTTTTGTGTCCTCTTACTCAGCATCCCAAATTCCCTCTGACCACCTCCTCAGCACTACCTCTGAGACTCGGACAAGCAGGAAACCCAACATGAACCCCTCAGAAAACCCCACCTCACCTCGAATGTTTGTTTCAAAGACAGATGCATTGACATCAATATCAAAGTCCACCCCCTCCTGCAGCACATTGACAACTCGCTGGAACTCAGAAACATTTCCCAAGATCTGCAGGGAAACAGAGAATCAGGATTAGAGTTCGTGGAAAAACACAGAGCAGTTCAATATTTGGGAGTGATTTTAGTTGGTTTTATTATTTTGTGAAATCACAGTTAATGATAACAGATATTACTAAAAAACTGACAGTTTCATCTTGTTTGAAAATGCTTTTTTCACACACTTTAGGTCTTTACTCCAGAGGGTGTCAGGGAAGGGGTGCTCTGCTGCCTTTCCCAGGGGTGATGCAAAGGGAAACGGGAAGTTCTCAGGTCAATCAATAACTGGCTTTTGGCACCACCACATAAAATCCAGGTGCACAGGTGGCACACAGGGCCCTTGAGCAGGCTGCGGGCACTCAGGGCTGGCTCCTACTCACCAACAGCGTGTCCAGGGCATCGATCAGGGTCAGGGAGAAGCTGCGGAGGAGAGAAGCGAGGTGAGACCCGGCGGAGGGTGAGACCCGGCGGAGGGGGAGGCCCATCCCCGCCCCGGGGCCAGCCCTTACCTGCCCCAGGTGTCCTGCCCGTCGCACGTCAGCGGCCGCAGCTCGTCGTAAGGGAAGGCGCTTTCCAGGTAGTGTTCGTAGGCGTGGTAGAACATGGCACGCACCCGCTCCCTGCGGCACAAGCACGGCGCGCTCAGCCCCGGCCCGGCTGCGTCCCGCACCGCCCGCTCCGTACTCACCGGTAGGAAGCCACGTCCAGCCCGCGGGCGGCCGCGCCGCTGCCCGCCGGGAGCCGCAGAGCCCCCAGGCACAGCAGCGGGCCGAGGAAGCGCTGCAAGGCCGCGCCGGGGCCCCGCATGGCCGCGTCCCTCAGCGGGGCGGGCTCCCGCGCCCCTCAGCGGGACTGACTCCGCATCCCTCAGCGGGGCCCGCTCCGCGCCCCCTGCCCCGAGCGCCCTCACGGCCGCCTCAGCCCTGGCCCCGCCCCTCCTCCCCTCCAGCCAATGGGCGCTGATTNACTCCGCATCCCTCAGCGGGGCCGACTCCGTATCCCTCAGCGGGACTGACTCCGCATCCCTCAGCGGGGCCCGCTCCGCGCCCCCTGCCCCGAGCGCCCTCACGGCCGCCTCAGCCCTGGCCCCGCCCCTCCTCCCCTCCAGCCAATGGGCGCTGATTTCCCCTCACCCGGCTCCGCCCCGCCCCGCCTGCTAACCAATGGAAGATGTTTCCGTCCCCGCTCGGCCCCGCCCCGCCGCCCCCTCCAGCCAATGGGAGCGGCGAGCGCTGGGCGCACGCGCCGGCGGAAGGGCTCCGGGGGGATGCGTGTCTGGGGCGAAGCGGGGGGAGCGGAGCGGGCCCGCTCGGTTCGGTGGGTGTGGGGCTGCTGCGGCGCGCTCACTGCGGGAACGAGCGCCAGAACTGCGATAAGCAGAGCAGCGGGGCGATCTGCGGTACCTCTCCGGAGGTACGGCTCGCCGTCTTGATGTCAGGAAAGAGCTGAGCGGGCGGGGCAGGGCGGTGGCGGAGCGGAGCGGGCAGCGCTTTGGGTGCTGCTCCCAAGCCCCAGAACAAAGATGACGAGTGCTGTGGTGGCGCCCCGAGGTGCTGGCCCCGTGTGGGACGAGGCCGTGGTGCTGCTGTGCGGCTCTGTCGGGAACGGGGCTGGAAAGGGCCGGAATGTTGGGGAAGCACCGAGGGATTGCTGGTCTGTCAGCGCCTCTCCTGACAGACCTTCCTCACGCTGTTCTCCCCGGAATTCTGACCCGCTCTGGGCGAGGCTGGTGCCGTGCAGCAGGACCTGCTTTGGGAGCCGGGGCCCGAATCCGTGCTCGGAGCCCTGCCCTGGTGTTGCCCTCCCGCCCGGAGCTGGGCTTCGGCTGTGCTGTGCTCCCTGCCTCGGGCACGGCTGTGTGTTCGTGATCTTGGGTTCCTGAATCTGCTAAGGTTCTCTTCCCAAGGGAAAAGCTCTCGTTTTTCCAACAGCAGATCTTTGAACAATCTCTGTATTCTCAAAATAACAGCTGTTGTTTTTTACCCTGCTCCACAATATCGAGGTACGGGTCTCTCTCTTTCAACCAATGATACAGAGAGTTGTGATCACCGAGGTCTAGGCATTTTGTACTAAGCACTAAGAAGAAAGCATTGTACTAAGCATTACACCAAAGCATTGTACAAGACATTAAGCCTCAGCCTGGAGCATGGAGCCGATCATAATAAAACTATTTTAAGCCTTCTGATACATGGAGTCAAAGTCCTTATGCACGAGGGAAACAACCACAACTGGAAACCCCTCGTGCAAGAACAACACCACAGAGGTGGATCCAAGAGACCGGGGCTGAAAGCAGCCTGGTTCCCTGGGAGGGCTCTCAGTCCCCTGGGGCTGTCCATAACCTCCCAGAGAAGCCATGGATGGCCCTGGATCCCTGGAAGTGTCCAAGGCCAGGCTGGATGGGGCTTGGAGCACCCTGGGACAGTGGAAGGAGTCCCTGCCATGGCAGGAGGTGGAATGGGATGGGTTTTGATGTCCCTTCCAACCCAGACCATTCTGGGATTCTGTGCTGAGCCGTGCCTCACTCCAGGAAAGGTTCCCCAGCCTGCACTCCCAGCACAGCCACGCTGATTTTGGCACCCTGCAGTTTAACCAGCAGGGTGAATTTTGACATCAGAGCGATTGGCTGAGCTCTCCCTACACCTGCATCCCTAGACTTGGATTGATCCACACCAAATCCCTGCTGTTCTTCCCACCTATGCCCATAAATGAGGAGGGGTGACCCAGGCAGGGAAAGCAGAACAAGAGAAGTGATGAATTAACCCTTTAGATGGCAGAGGTGCAACATTTAGAAATCAAAACTAAATCACTTTGCTTACAGGAGAGAAAGGGGCACAAATAACCCAACACTGTCACCTCACAGCAGCTACAGACTCATAGAATGATTTGCATTGGGAAAGACCCCAAAGATCACTCAGTTCCAACCACCCCACCATGGACACGGAAGTTTAGCATCAAGAGGGGCTGGCTGTTGATATTTTTTAAGAAAATAACCCATTTACCCCTCTGCTCCCAGCCTGGGGCCGTCCCACTAGGTGTCAGTGCACATCCAGGTACCAGCACAATGGCGCACACAAAAAGCCACCGAGTAATTTTCAACATGCTGTTCATTTGCTGCAGCTGTAATTTGGGTTTCTGGGGCCATTTATCATAAAAGTATCTGCTTGCTGATGCCATGGCTCAAGGCTGCGGGAGTATCTCGCCGTGTTCCTGGGAGAATCAAACGACTGGAGCTGATTTCACTAAAAGCTGTCACAATGCATTACTGGAATGCTTTTTATTAAAGTTCATTTTCCAGACTCGGATTTAACAGCGTTCTAGAGCACTGCTATTTGCTGTATGCTGGAACAGTAATTTCCCTATCAAAGTCAGTTATTCAATTCTCAAAGTTGACTGCAGTCTTTTTGAAAGAGAGGCGAGAAAAGCAGGGCTGGACAGACACAGAGCCGTGCAGTGTCCCCTCCTGGCACCGGGGAGAGCCAGGAATGCTCTGCCACTGGGGAGGTGGGCTCGGGGAGGCAACATCACAGCTGCTAATTGCACTCATCAAAGACCAAAACAGGGGATGAACAGAGGGTGGTGTAAGTGGGACTGGATCCAGGGATTGATGGGCGAGAAACCAAAGGCTGACAGAGCCAGCTGGATCAAAACTGGTTGGGAAAAACTTAAAATAACTGGGTTTGGTGCAGTAGTCATCACCCTCCTTACCATTTCTTTAGGCAGCCAAGCACCCTGAGGGTGGATCTGGGGGGCAGACGGGGCTGTCTCCTCCCAGGCACTTCCTGAGAGCCACAGGTGGATTACAAACCCCACCTGAGCGAGGTGACTCTTGTGGCCACCACAAACCCCACCACAGAAGGGCTGAGAAAAGTCTGTGGGAAGCCAGGTGGGCTGGAGGGGACAGCAGTGTGCTCAGTGTGTCACACAGCCCAGGCTGCTGCTGCTCCTGCACAGCCCCTGGCTGTTGGAGAAACAGCAGCTTCTGGCACAGAAATCACCTGTGTGCTCATTAATAAAGAGAGCTGGTGGGCTGGAGGTTATTTGGAGGCATGGATGGCTTTCACTCTGACTGTGGCATATTCTGGGAGATATTAATGTTTGCACATAATATCATACAAGTTACATAGGCTGGGCTGCAATAAATCAAGGGAGATGCAGGGAGTGGGGCTTCCAAATGGGCAGAGCACGCTGATAAAATATTTATGCTGCATCAGAATTAAGTGCTTCTTCAGATGCCCCATTCCAGGCTTTCTGGCTTTATGGAAAGGCTACTGGCAAAATCATCTGAACTTTGGTTTGGATATGGGAGAGGCTGCAGTTACAGGGGTGTTTAACACTGGTTTGTGACCTCTTTAGGCTGAGGACATGTTTACTGCTTGCTATTACCATAAGTGGTGCTGTTGCCCTACTTGCAATTTTGATGCCCATTAAGATGAAAATTGTATGTAAAT
The DNA here is from genome assembly GCA_013396995.1 of Dicaeum eximium. Taxonomy (NCBI): domain Eukaryota; kingdom Metazoa; phylum Chordata; class Aves; order Passeriformes; family Dicaeidae; genus Dicaeum; species Dicaeum eximium. The sequence continues at coordinate 23,853 of VWZP01002216.1, read as the reverse complement.
CAGGATCCCTTGTTAATATTTATAATTCATGGTGGGATGTAGGAGTTCGTCTGCCATGAGAAGAACTGTAAACAGGAGGTTTATGAACACTGAAAACTGTTGCTAAGGTGGTTCTCTTGAAATAATTTTCCTTTGCAGCCAAACATCAATTCTTAATTTTAGTAGCACACGTAGCAGGATGGAAATGATGATTGATTTTTCTCCAAGTGCTGTGGGCTGCTTAAGTTGAGATTTCACTATAAAAGACTAGACATTTCCAATTGCTTTTTCTAAGTTCAGAATTGATTTTATTTCTTTAGCACCTGACTAACATAATAAAGGAGGAAAATATAGTCGGACAGAAAACACAGAAAATGATGGGCTGCCTGGTTTCTGACCTTCCTTTAGGTGATGTGATTTTAAGCCATGCTGCTGCTCCAGGGCTCTTCCAAACTGGGCCATACAGAAGTTTTTGCACTGTGCTCACAAAGAACTGTGGCTCCGTGTAGAATTTGAATGTTTTGTGCAAGTCTGGCTCGCTGTTGGGATCTTGACAAGTGAGAAAGCAAAAATAAAACTGAGGTTAGCACCCCCATTACCTGACATCCATAAAGTCCACAACTGCCCCACTTGCATGAATGAGGCTTCATTTTCTTTATCCAAGAAAGGATTTTCCCATGGGAAATGTCACTTTGATATTTTTTCCCCAGCAAGTTCTGAGGTGTTCAGGTGAGTGGTGCCTGTAGGCAGAGAGGGGACAGGCAGAATTTGTGTGACATAAATCCATCATGTCCCCACAGCCAAGGAGCAGATCCTCAGGGGAGAGGTGAGGGTCTGTCTGCTCTCAGCCACTTGCACCACGATGGTCAGGAGGGTCTGCACAGGCTCCTACTGCATAATTTACTTTTATTGGTGGGCTTGGGAAGAGAAAAAAAGTGGACAAGAAGGGTTATTTAGCCTTACACACAGTGGGAGAGAGGTGGGAAGTTTGGTTAGTGGCTCCAGCTCAGCCAGATTTTGGACTTTGAAGTTCAAAATGATTGTTGTGTCAGGGAGAATCCCTCACCTTTCACATGAGCATGGTGAGTGAGGTAAGAAGGGCTGAGTTTGGATAGGAAGGCTGAGTTTGATAAGAAGGGCTGAGTTTGGATAGGAAGGCTGAGTTTGATAAGAAGGGCTGAGTTTACAGCTGGAGAGAAGCAATGAGAAGAAATTCCTGTGGCTCTCTGGAAACACAGGTGGCAGAGACATTTTATTGCCTGGTTTATGGTCATGTAAAACAAATTCACTGGAACTGTCAGTGAAGAAGGATCTCCTGCTGCCAGGGAAAGGGCAGGGCAGGGGTGAGTTTGTTTCTCTGCTGCAGACAAGGGCTGTGTGCAGGAGTGTCTGACTCCACACTGGGCTGCAGGACTGGGGGAGGCGGTTTGGAGCTGCTGAGAGATTTCCCTGGCATTTGGGAAAAGGGAGTTTTGTCCTGAGGTTTTGAGGAGGGACAGGGGAGGAAGAGGGAGACCAGCAGCAGCCACTCTGGGACACTCTGGACTCGGGCTGGGTTTACACAGGAGTCTGAGTAGCAGAAGCTGTTCTGTGGTGTCACCAGCACAGAGATGCACCAGAGCACATCTGGAGGAGGCACTTCTCCAGCATTTACCTTGGGTTTGCCTTTTAAAACAACCTAGAACCACTTGGAGCCCTGGGACAGGCTGCCCATAGAAGCCGTGGCTGCCTCATACCTGGAAGTGTCCAAGGCCAGGTTGGAGCAACCTGGGGTAGTGGAAGGTGTCCCTGCCCATGGAACCAGAGGAACTTTAAGGTCAGTTCCAACCCAAACCATCCTAGGATTCCATGATTACAGCTGCTACACAGTGTATGTCACATATTAAGGCATTTGGGTGGCAGCCCTGGCGGTTGCCTCTGTCCCCAGACTGATTTTGTGACAGGGGTAAAGAGTAAGCTCCTCCCTGCCAGTGCTGTTTCAACCTGCTCGGGGTAATCATCTGGAAAACCCAAAAGACATTGTCCTCTATGAAAATTACTTTGATATTTGACCATTGCCATTTTTGTAATGTAGAAATTTCCATGAAAACAGCACAAATGATCTCTGGAAGTGGTCATTAATGGCCCCTTGGGAAGGGGGTGGTTTCAAGTGGGAAGGCAGAGCAGAGGGAAGCCCCAGCCCAGGTGTTTTGGTGACATCTCCCATGGGGACACCTGCTCAGCTGGGCTGGCTCACAGGAGCTCTGCACATGAGCCAGAGCCTCCTGAGGAGCACCAGTGCCTGGTCCTGGCAGGATCTGGGTGGGATCCATGTGCTGCCCATACCTCACTCCTCCCTGCAAGAGAGGTGATGATCCAGGCAATGAAATACAGCCCAAATGTAGCCCAGGGTCTGTGACCTCCTGTCCTTCATTATTGGCTGTGAGAGAATTCCCAGCTGGGTTTTCTGCAATAAACACCTGCGTTTTTGGCCATGCTATTGGCACTCACTGCCTTCAAAACCTACATCCCCCTTTCTGCACTCACAGGCTGAATAACCTCCTCCTGGTGAGGTCCTGGCCTCCTTTCCTGGGGATCTTCATAATGGCATTTTCAGTGTCTCATCCGTGTTTGATGAGAAGGATTCCAGCAGCAAGCTGATTTCCTTAAAAGTTTCACTCTGCAGGTGAGGAGGTGGCTCCTGACCCATCCTTCCAGACACTCATTCCCACAGAGCTGTTCTTCCCTCCTGTGGTGTGGAAGGAGATGATGGGGACCTCCTCTCCTCTCCTCTCCTCTCCTCTCCTCTCCTCTCCTCAGTGCCCAGCTCTGAGCAGAGACCAGAGAGGCTGTGGGGTCTCCTCCCTGGGAATATTCCAGAACTGACTGGACACAACCCTATGCCCTGTGCTCTGGGATGGCCCTGCCTGAGCAGGGAGGGGGCACCAGTTGACTCCACTGTGGTCTTCTCCAACCTGACCCATCCTGGGATTCTGTAGTTCTGTGATGCTCTGGTCTCTTCTCCTTCAGGGAAAAACCTATTCTTCTGCTGGCTGCAGGCACAGGAATGACCACAGTGCTGCAGCTGACACAGCTGCCAACACAGAAATAATTGTAAAGGAAATCTGTGTGTCTTTATTAACAATTACTGCGAGTGGTCCAGTAGTGTCTGTGTCGTGAGAGGACAGTTTTCATGGCAGTTCTGCTGCTGCTGGCTGAATACTCAAATGTCAGTGGGCTGGAGGGCTCCTCGTTCTCTTATTTGAAGATGATATTTATTTCTATGATTTTTTTTTCTCTGCTAATGTTATTTAGAGGTTTCTAGAGAGCCTTGAAGGCAAGTGCTGGCTCCATTTTCATGCCAGACAAAGTGTGTGTTTTGAAGCATCTGTCACCACTCCTCTGAGGCAGTGAGGTGGCAGAGTAGCAGTGGATTCCAAAAGGACAGGCTCCCAGATGGGGAAGTGACAGGCTGGCAGTGCAAAACTCCCTGCAGTGACCTCCCAGCTCTGCTAAAACAGGTTCCTGTTGATCAGCGTGGCAGGAGAGCTCCTAAAGGTTGATGCCCACCCTGGGAGTGACTGAGCACAGGACAAAGCCAACTGCTGAACCCAACCCCTTTTGTTTTTTTCAAGTGTGCAAGAAAGAAACCAGCAGTGACACAAAGGGACACCTAGACACCAATCATGGCACCATTATCTGCAGCTCACAGTGGGTAGAGGATGCTGTGGTCAGTGGGGGCACAGGACCTTCTCTTGGATCTTTCCTACAGTGTTTTGAGGATAAAATACATTTATAATTTGTATATAATTTTTCACTGATCAGCTGTACCCTCACAAGTCCCCATTCCAACCTGTGTCACCGCTGCTTTTCCAAGTCAGACATCTCAGGGCTGTGGCTTGTGCATCTCAACTTTTCAGTTGTGATTTCTCGTAAATTGGATGAGCACCAACAGGCAAATAACAATAACAAGGTACCACCCTACCACAACAATGCCCCGCAGCTTTGGGACCAAGTTTGATAGGATTCTTGCCAACAAGTCTGAGTTGAATTTTGCTCATTTTGAGACCTGGTTGTTTGGGCTCATTTCCTGTCTTTTCAATTTCGTTGTTTTTTGTTTGTTTGGTTGGTTGGTTGGGTATTTTTTGTGGTGTAACAAAACTCAGCGAAGGTTAACAATAGAAAGGGGTTAAAAGTTTACAGGACTGTGCTTGGTTGTTTTAAAGGCATCTTGGAGAACATCTTCATGGAACATTCACTCAAAAATATAGTGAATCAAGTGAAATGTAGTTAAAATTCGGATGATGCTTATCTGTGTTTTAATCTAACAAGTCTTTGTGGGTAATGCCTTGTACCAACATACACTTTCTGAATTTTTGCACATCTATATGGCTGAAAGAGCTGCTTTCATAGCTGAAAGGGGAAAATATGACCTTTCAGAAATTGTGGAACTTCCCTCTGCTCTCTGAAAATAGAAAAAAAAAAATCCAATGAAAAACACTCTGAAAGATTTCTTTTGCAGATTAGGGAGGAGTCTTTTAACCTGCAGTCAAGGAAAGCTCAAAGTGTCCTCTGCAGGGGTCCTCACTGGTCTGGGCAGCAGATGATAAATAATCCCTGTGTGAGGTGGAGGGCCCAGCAGGACACAGCAATCAAGATGTGGGCTGCAAAATTATAAGGTTCTGAAACTTTTGAGCTCTGCCTGTTTTCCCCCTTGTTTCAGAGACTTAAAGGGTCCAAGATATTTTCCAACTTCATTTTTCTTAGTGACAGCTGAGATCTTTAACTGGATGGCATCACCTAAGCTGAGATAGAATCACAGAATTATGGAACAGCCTAAGCTGGAAGGGACCCCCAGGATCAGCCAGCCCAGCCCCTGGCCCTGCACTGACACCCCAACAACCCCACCCTGTCCATCCCTGGCAGCGCTGTCCAAACGCTCCTGGAGCTCTGGCAGCCTCGGGGCCGTGCCCATTCCCTGGGGAGCCTGGGCAGTGCCAGCACCCTCTGGGGAAGAACTTTCCCTGATTTTCAACCCAATCACACAGCTTCATGCCAGCCCCTTGCATCCTTTCACTGGGTTTAAGAAACAAAACAAAACTCCTGGGAGCCACTGGTCCTTGGCCAAAGCAGTGGAAGCTCAAGCTACATCAGTGCCTTCTCCAGGCACTGCCACATGTCTTGATATTTTAAGCAGTATTGGGATGGCACCAGAGCATCATGGACATGAGCACCCATGCTGCCTGGACTGCCTGGTGTGGGGCCTGTGGGGTGGATGTGGAGCACCAGCTGAAAGATGCAGAGGTTTTGACATGTCCCATGGGATTCATCACCTCATAGATGCTGGAGTTGTGGGTTTTTAGGGTCTGCTGGTGTCACCTGAACCGCCCGGGTTGCCCCGGAAGCACCCCATGGCCTCCAGCCATGCTGCCAGCAGAGCAGCAGCGGGTGCTGCGAGGGGAGCGGCCAGCTCATCTCACAACTGCTGTCACTGCTGTGGTGTTGGGAAACGCCAGCACTGCCACCAAGATCAGAGGTGCCTGTGCTCCAGGGGCGGGTGAGGAGCAGTCACCCCGCGCTGGCTGTGGGTACAAACACGGTCCCGCTCTGCGCTGCGGTGGAAACGTGGCTTTCTGAGGTTTCTCATGAGAAACGGGACTTGTCCTTCCCAGCCAGGCTGGCTCTTGCCTTCTCACACATGCTGTCTCCTGTTCCAGACCCACTTGGGAGCTGATACTCCTTGTGTGGTGTTTCCCCACATCCCCTGGGAGACTCACTCCCACCCCATCTCCCTGAAGTGAGAGTCACACACAGTCTCCCAGTCTCCAGTCACCACTCCCTATCTGTATAACTAAATGCTCATTTATTGGCTCCTGCCTGCATTTTTCCCACCTCAGGGGCAGGGATGGATGTGCAGCAGAGGAGGACATGACAACACCATGTGTCTCCTGGCTGGGATGCTGGTGCAGGCCCTGGGGAAAGGCCTTTCTCCATAAGAACAGCCATGCAGTGCCTCTGCCAGAGTAATTTGGAGGCTGTTGACCTACCCAGCAAGTGTCCAGGTGGGGAACCCAGGAGAAAGGCTTCTCCATAGCTCCATGAACACTTTTTCCCTTCCAGTCTTTATCCTGAGTCTTAGAATCATAGAATGCTTTGGGTTGGAAGGGACATTAAAGTTCATCTGATTCCACCCCTGCCATGGCAGGGACACCTTCCACTGTCCCAGGCTGCTCCAAGCCCTGTCCAGCCTGGCCTTGGGCACTGCCAGGGATCCAGGGGCAGCCACAGCTGCTCTGGGCACCCTGTGCCAGGGCCCCACGATCCTCACAGGGAAGGATTTCTTCCTGAAATCCCATCTAACCCTGCCCTCTGGCAGTGTGAAGCCATCACCCCTTGTGCTCTCCAGCACAACAAGACCTTTTCCTGCACTGCCGCAGCTTGACACTGGGAAATGTGGTCAGACATCAAAGCCAGCAAATAGGGAATTAAAAATGGGTTTTAAAAAAGGTTCCCAAGGAAACAAAGCTTCCAAATCTTGTTCAAACCCTCTTGTCCAGGCTGGCAGCAGCATGTGAGCTTTGGATCCTTTGACCACCATTTTTAAGGTGTAAAAACATAAGATGTATTACAAAATCATCACAAGGAAGTGGCCCTTTCTTTGGGAAGGCTTAGCAAGGGTTTGGAACAGATGGCCATTTTGCTGTGGGGATAGTGTGCCCCAAATCTGCCTGTACCACAAACCTTTGGAGAAATCCCATCTAGCAAACACCCAAATGGAAGTCAGGGGTTGTTTTGCATCTGCCATCTACACCAGCCAAGGCTGGTAAATGGATTCCCCTACATGCACCTTGGCTCATTCCCAAGTACTGGGAGAGCTGAGCTGCAGTGAGGAAGAGGGAATAGGAAGGTGTAAGACAAAGATCCCAAAGCACTTCCCATCACTGGAAGCGTCCAAGGCCAGGTTCAACAGGGCTTGGAGCAGCCTGGAATAGTGGAAGGTGTCCCTGCACATGGCAGGGGGGTGGAACAAGATGGTCTGGAAGGTTCCTTCCAACCCAACCCATTCTGTGATTCTGGTGAGGAGCTGGGGCTGGGCAGCTGGGAAATCACCTGGCAAAGGGAGCTGCAGTAGGGGTGGGAGCAGGGTTTGGTGAGACCCACAGCTTCCTCGGCAGAGCTCTGTGAAGTTTCCATCCCTGCTAATAAATCACATGAGCGTGATCATAATGACAAAGGAACTAATTACTTCTTAAGAAACTCATCTCCTCGCAGCCCAGGGCTGGTGTGTGGAGCAGAGAGGAGTTTGCAAGTCCGGAGCGTGGGAGGGAGCCGAGGCTGACAGAACTCGGGCCGTGTGTGCCGGGTGTGAGTGCAGGGGAGCTGCAGCTGCCAGGCCTGCGGTGCTGCAGGTTCAGCAAGGTCAGAAGTCATCCTGAGGGCAAAAACCTGTCAGCCAAACCTTGCAAGGTGCTGAGGCAGCTCTTGGTTGTGTGGCTAATTCCAAATCAACCTCAGGTCAGCCAACTACCTGTGACAACCCAAAATCAGCGGAGTTTGACCATGAACACCATTGCTAAGGCCTTAGTGGGACAGCAGCTTCAGGGAGCTGATCTGTACCTGGCTGATGTATAAGCAATGACTTTGCTTCCTATGTGTCTATCTCAGCCCACCATTAGCATTTAAAATCATTCCTTACTGATAGGAAACAAAACACAGCTTTGAAAAAAAAATCTATCCTAGTGATGGGCTTTGTTTTGCATTTCTTTGTGACAAAAGTGATTAAACTGCTAAATCACAGCTGCTTTTCTCATAAAAAAGACAAAGCATCTTCCAATCCTTCCATCATTTCAAGAGCTGCAGAAAGCTCTAGGTAAATGGGGGTGATTTGATCTATCTTGGCTTTATCTCTGCATCTCCTACACCCACAGGCTCCCAAGCAGGGTGTATTTGCTGTCTCATGGCCTAAAAGCTTCCCGTGTTACTCATAACTTAAACACGGAGAGAGAGATAAGGGATTGGGTTTGGTTTGTTTCCTTTCAGAAGAAATGAACATTAATAAATATCTCATTACCAGAAAGTGTCATAGTGAAAGTACAGCGCTTTCTCCCGTTCCACAGCTGGCTCTTTAATTTTCACCGTGGTTAAAGAGCAACATGAAAAACCCTGAAAAATGATCCCAGTCACACTCAGCTGAGTTTTCAATAACTGCTGGATCAGATAGGGCCGAGCTCCTATCGCGGGAGATGATCAGATATGAGGCAGCAACTGCTGCAGACTTTGCTCGGCACAAATTATTCCCTGCTAATGTCCACTGAAAGGTGAAAATCCGCTGTTGCAGCACCCGTGATCTTCAGTATTTCAGAAAACTCACAGGCCCCGAGGTTGGTAGCAAGGAGCCCTGGTCCTGCTGTGAGCCGTTTCCCATTACATTTCCTGTCACAACCATTGCTCCAGAGGAGGAGAGGGTCTCCTCCACCAACTTGTCTCAAGGAGAGGTGGATGTTGATGCCCCAAAAGCATGGGCTGGCTATGGAGGTGGCCAAAGGATCTGCTGCACTGGAGGGCAGTGGTGGAAGCTCAGGCTGATCTCTGGCCATCAGGTTCATGGTTGTCTCCAAGGTGCGAGTGAAGAGGCCTCTGCTGTGAAGGATGGCTGAAAAGGACACCACAAACAGGTGCCCAGAAACCATGGAATCAGAATATCCTGAGTTGAAGGGACCCACGCGGATCGTCAAGTCCAACTCAATGAATGCCCAACTCCAAATGAAGCTCCAAGAGGCAGAAAGAGAGGAGAGCATCAAGCTGGGGTGAGATGAAGCAGTGGGAAAGGAGCCATGAGTCAGGATTGTGCCCAGGCAGAGGATGGAGAAGACCCCCAGCGAGGAAACTGTGCTATCCTTCAGCCATGCTCGGGACACGAGTGTCTCTGCATCCGTTCTCTGGAGTGGAGAATGGAGAATGGCATCATTGCCAAAATCAAGAAATGGCTTGAGCCAAGGAGACAGCACAGCCTGTCCTGGATAACCCCAGCGAGGCCACTGCTGACTGGAAAAAGCCAGTGGCAGAGAGCAGCCATGGAGTGTGTGTTCTGTGCACTGCTCCCATCAGGGAAAACCCCTGCCTTCCAAACCCCACCAGCAGCTCTTTGCTGGTGCTGGTGGTGATTCAAAACCTGGGTTTGCAAATGCTTTTGGACAAATCGTGTCCTCCAGCACCACAGGAACGGGGAAATGGATACATAACACACAGCCAGGAGTGGGGAGTAGAAAGGGAAGCCTGGAAAATGGGTGAGTGAGCAGAAACAGGTCAGAGAGCAGAGAAAGGTCCATCTCCTGAAACTGGTGGAAGGGAAAGATCTCATGGCTTTTAGGCCAGCCTTCAGACACAAGTCCAGATTTTAGAACATGTAGGGTTGGAAATACTGTGTTTTATTTGCTACAAATGATTTACAAGGTCCTTCAGTGGGAAATAAATTTCACAGGACAATGCCTCCAGGGAAAATAATATGTGTTTGGATGGGTGATTCATCATTCTGCATTAAGCCTAAGCTCAGCTGACATCGAGGTATACCTGATAATCTTTTATCTAAATAATTTCTCCTTGAAATCCTCCATCTGTGCAGCTTTGTGCTGTTGATGGGAGGATAAACTGCTGGGCCAAAACTTCTGCTGGGAAAACTGGCCTTGTAGTGGCATGGTCAAAATGGGGAGATGCTGAGTCCTGCCCAGAAGACCCCACACCATGATGGGTTATGTGGAAGGCACCAATGGTCCCTGGCAGCTCCAGAGAGGTGGTGGAGGGTCGGGGTGGAGGGCTGCTCTGCTTTTTTAAAAATATGGGTCCCTTTAAAGCTCCTGAGAATGTCCCACCTGGTCATATCCTGGCTCCTGGCCAGTACCAGAAGAAAGCTAAGAGCAGAGCCTTCATCTAGCTTGGCCAACCTGGAATTGCCTTTATGCTGAGATATTTCACCAGAATTCTCCAAATCTCTTCTTTGCTGCTCCCAGTTTGGGTCTCCTTCATTAGCCACCCTGGGATGAGCTCAGGCCCCAGTGCTGAGCTCCCAGAACATCTTCACCAGTGTGATGCCCCAAACACCAAACAAACCCCAATCCTTCCGAAGTCTCCCTCAAACTCCATGTTTTTGCCTTCCTTTCAGCATCCCCTTTTTTTCCGGCTGCTGCAGGCACAGAAGTTTATCCATCACGGGCCTCCAGGGGCTGTTTTGGGGGGGACAGGATGATGTGTAGATCATCATCACTACATGCTATGTGTTGGGGCAGGACAGCTCCATGGGATAGAGCTTGGGATGTCTGCTGTGGGTCTGGCCATGGGTCCTACAGCACCTTCCCATCCTCGTCTTTACAGTGTGCTGCAAACCAGGGACACCCGTGGGGAGCTGTGACCAGGTGCCATTGAGGCCTGCTCCTGTGGGGAGCTGTGACCAGGTGCCATTGAGGCCTGCTCCTGTGGGGAGCTGTGACCAGGTGCCATTGAGGCCTGCTCCTGTGGGGAGCTGTGACCAACCTGCCATTGAGGCCTGCTCCTGTGGGGAGCTGTCACCAACGTGCCACTGAGGCCTGCTGGTGGCCACTGGCCAGGGTGTGCCAGGGTGATGTGAGGCTTGTGCTGCTGAGTTCACCAAATTAGTCGCTAATTATAGCAGCCGCCCTCGGTGTCCCCAGCACCCGAGTGCCTGCGAAGGTCACAAACCCCGTGATTCAGCCGTGAATCCGCGTGTAACTGGTGAAACAACAGGAAATATGGGCACAGGGAGACGTCAGCCCATGGCTGATTGTGCCGATTGCGCGTTTCGTGCTTCTCCCTTTGCCATGGAAACAGGCTTGGATGGCACCCAGAGGGGTAAATGCTCTGCAGCTGCCTCTCTCCTGAGCCCAGGCGCTGGGTTTGCCTTCTCTCCTGGCTGCCAGGGATAGCTGAGCCCCACAGCAGCTGCCCCACAGCTCCCAGCTCGCCTCTGCCAGCCCTGAGAGGTGGAGAGGACTTCTGCAGGAAACATCCAGCCCAAATGACACCCCCAGTCCTGGCCAGCCTGGAGAGGAGGAGGAGGCTGAATGCGTGGTGCCCATCCCTCTGTCTTTCACCCGGTGTCCCATGACCCCATCCACCCTGGGCTGGCTCCGGGATGGAGAGGTGGGAGCAGCTTCCTGTGGTGCTGGTGGCTGGGTTCTTTCCCCTGACAGTGTCTGGGCAGTAAACAGAATCGCTGGTGCCTTTCAGATGTGGGCATTTTGTTCTCCTCCTGTTTCTCCACAGGGGAAAGCTGCGAGCACAGCTCTCCTCCAGGAGTTTTGGTGTGTCAGGAGGAAGGGGCTGGCAGCCTGGGAGCTCATCCAAATGTCTGCACAGCCTGGTAGGGAGCAGGGATGGGTCTTCCTCTTCCCTGCAGCAGCTGTAGCACAGGTGGTGGGCACAAAAGCTGTGTCTGGTCCTGTTTTGGGCAGGTTTCTCTGCCCCTAAGCCACCTCATGAACCTCATCACCCACACCCATGGAGCTGCTCAGTACCCTGACTCTTTCCATCTCTGTGAGCTGCTCATCCTCTCCCAGCTTCTCCCACCTCCTCCTGGCACCCCCAAGCTATTGCCTCCCTCATTTTTCCCTCTCTGACTCCTCAAAGCCCATCTCAGTTCCCTCCATGCTCCCTGCCCCTCGCTCAGCCTCCGTGGCTGCAGGATTATCTCTCCATTAATGTGCAGCTCAGCAAACCCAGAGCATTTTGAAAGGGTTGAAGGGATCTGTGAATTTGCTTTGAATATAGCAACATGTTTTGGCTAAAGGGAACAAGAGAACATTTTGAAAATGTCAAAATATTTTGTTTAGGCATTTTTTGAACAAAATGTTTCACTTGGTAGTTGACAAAAAAGAAAAAAAGGAGAAAAAAAATCAGTTCAAAATCTCCAAAACAAAATCTTCCCACTTTTATTTTGAGATGGCACCTGCCTGGGAGAACCAGAACTACAAAGGCACAAAAACCATTTCCAATGGTAAATAATGTCCAGGCACCCAAGGGAGTTTCTTCAGTGGAAGACAAAATGTTTCAAAGGGAGTCAAAACATTCCCTGATTTTATTTTTTCCCTATTTCACTTAGGTGGGGGGGGAAAAAAACCCTGTCCTTGCTGGGCCTGGATCAAGAACACATGTTCGTTTTTATGTTGGCTGCTAAGCAGAAATATTTATGGCAACAACTTGATAGGCAGCTCAGGTCTGCTTCTTGTGTTAGAGAGGGAATTCATGCTGGGATCAGGTTGTCTGTGGTGATCCTTCCTCTCTGCCCCTCTACTTTGGCTTCCCATCCTGTAGGATGAAGGGTCCAGAGAAAATCTTTTCTCTAGATCTTTGCCTACGTTTGCTCCAAACCCTGCCCTGCAGATTCTGGGGCTGTTTCTGAAGGGAGCCTGCAATTCCTTTGTGTTTTTCAGAGCCTTTCTTATTTCATAGAACCCCAAACTGGTTTGGGTTGGAAGGGGCATAAAAACTCATCCTGTAGTGGGCAGGAACATCTTTAACTGGACCAGGTTGCTCAGAGCCGTGTCCAACCTAACCTTGAATGTTCCCAGGAATGGGTCATCCACAGCTTCTCTGAGAAACCAGGTACATTTCCTGATGGATCTCTCTGTCTGGCCTTGTCCTCCTGTCCTCACCTTGCCACTGGTGGGATAAAAGCCTGGGGTCATGATCCAGCTCCCCCTGCCCAGCACTGGGGGCATTGAGCTCCTGCTGAAAACAACACACATCCCATTTTCTGCCTGCTTTTCTGTGTGCTGCAGCCATGCCAGCTGCCTGTTTGTCTTTCTGCCATCTGCCTGTGAGTCCCTCACAGCTTTTACAGCTGATGATGAATTTCAGGTAAACTTGCCCAGAGATTGGAAGGTGGGAAGTTCCTACCAGGACACACAACTGGGAGTGGGGAGGACCAGGTGGAAATGGGTGATCTCGTGGTGTTTTGCCTTCTGATGGCACCTCTAAGGCTTGGGTGACTCTTCTGGTCCTTCTAACCATGAGCTGTAATATGAAATGCCCCATTGAAACAAAATTATTGAAAGACAAGTATTTTTTGGTCAAACAAACATAGGAGGAGTGGCTGAGGAAGCTGGGAAAGGGGCTCAGCCTGGAGAAAAGGAGGCTCAGGGGGCCCTTGTGGCTCTGCACAACTCCTGACAGGAGGGGACAGCCGGGGCAGGGTGAGGCTCTGCTCCCAGGGAACAAGGGAATGGGTGAGAGGAAACAGCCTAGAACTAAGAGAGGTTTGTTTTGGAGATTAGGACAAATTTCTGCACAGAAAGGGTTGTTAAGCACTGGAACAGGCTGCTCTGGGCAGTGGTGGAGTCCCCATCCCTGCAGGGATTCAAAATCCCTGTGGATGTGGCCCTTGGGGACGTGGGTTGGTGGCGGCCTTGGCAGTGCTGGGGGAATTGTTGGACTGGATGATCTTAGAGGCCTTTCCAACCTAAATGATTCTATGGTTCTCTGACAACCCAACCCTTCCAGTAAATCCCACAGCCCTCCTGGCACAGCACCCTGCTGGGGTGGCTGGAAGGAGACCTTTGTGTTGAGCTGAGCAACATCTGAGTTTGCCAGGGCATATTTTCACTGTAAGAATCACAAACATTTTGATCAACATTTGTTAGTCATCAGATAATAGACACCCACAGATTTTTATCTGCTATCTCTTGTGGGCTTTTAGGAGGTTTGCAGCAGTTCTGCAGATTGCTGTCTGATGTATCACCTGAGACCAATGTTTTCTTATAGCTGAAGCTCCTGAAGCTCCACTTGTGCCAAAAATTCATGTATAGAGTTAGAAAAAGTTCTTCCAGTGGACCGTGGTGAATGATTTTGTACAAAACTCTCAGGTGGGGAAATTTTCAGTTCATCTGAAGTGCAGCTGGTTTGTGAACCAGCTAAAGTCTCAGAGCTGACATGCACCACAAAGGTTCATTTCTTATTCTGCATCACCTTTGTGTCCTGGTGTTTGCAGGGAAAAGCACAAAGTGATGTGGATGTAGTTTAAAGGAAGACAACCAGAGAAAACCCAAAGGATCCATAAGTGTGAAAATGTTAATATATATATACACCTCTAAGCAACATTCAGAATTCTTCTCTTCTTCTCTTCTCTCTTCTCTTATTCTCTTCTCTCTCTTCTCTTCTCTTCTCTTCTCTTCTCTTCTCTTCTCTTCTCTTCTCTTCTCTTCTCTTCTCTTCTCTTCTCTTCTCTTCTCTTCTCTTCTCTTCTCTTCTCTTCTCTTCTCTTCTCTTCTCTTCTCTTCTCTTCTCTTCTCTTCTCTTCTCTTCTCTTCTCTTCTCTTCTCTTCTCTTCTCTTCTCTTCTCTTCTCTTCTCTTCTCTTCTCTTCTCTTCTCTTCTCTTCTCNCTTCTCTTCTCTCTCTCCTTTCCTTTTTTCTGCCAGTCAGTAAATATCCCTTTTCCCACTATCTAGCAGATGAGGTGGCTGTTTGACAGCTGCTAAAGCTGCTGTGATTCCTTAGCTCATCAGTGGCTCATTTCCTCCCTGTGGGAGCTGTGTTGAGCTGCCCATGGATCACATGGCATAAATGCATTTCTGGCCAGAGCAGCTGGAGGTAAGGATTCCAGGAAGTCCTTGCTCCTCTGGCTCAGCAGAGCTTCCACTTTAGGGATCTGCTTGGTCGGACACCTCTGATGGACCAAATGGTCCCACCTGCCCTGTGTGCCCAAACCAACTTTTCTCCCTCCTGAATTTTCATAGAGGAGCTGCATTTTTTCATCTCCAAGTCTCAAGACAATCCCATCCCCCCCCACCCCCCCCCGCCCAGTTTTGTCACTGTTCTTTCTGGATTCCAGCCCATTTGGGCCCAGTAGGTGCCATCAGTCAATGTGTAGTGTCCATAGATTCCCCAAAGCAGCACCCAGCCCCAGAGTTCTGCTGGATCTTGATTCCATGGCTCAACTTCACTTCACAGGGAGCTGGTTTGCTTCTGCCAGAAAGGGACATGGAAAAAAACTCATGGAGTTTGAGATGAGAGAGAAATCAAGTGCAAGGCATCTCTGGGGTTAGGTATGTCATCCACAGAATAACAGGTCATGTATATGTGTGTATATATAAATACAGGGGCAAATAGATATTTATTTGTGTGTATAGAAATACATGAAAAAACCAGACATATGTGTGTGTATATATAAATCATGAACAGACAAACAGACAAGAGTGTGTACTTTTTTTTTCCTTTTTTTTTTCTTTTTCTTTTTTTTTTTTTTTTAACATAACTGATATAATTTGTGCTGCCCCCCGTTGCTGTGACAGCTCCGGAGTTGCCGTCACACAGGATTTGCCTGTCCCCACTAGAGGCCAGTGTGCACCTTGAATTAAGATGCCAGCACATTAATTAATCCCCAGCCATCGGGAGCACCGGTTTCCTGTGGGATGAAGCCCTGTTGCACAGGAGATGGTGGCCCCGGCAGGGCAGGTGGCTGTCCCCGCAGGGATGGGTGGACTCTTCCAGCTATGAGCACTGTGAAATCCTGGAAAAACTTGGGAAATCCTGCTGTGCTGTCATGGCTTGAGCATGGCACCTGCCCAGATCCTCTTCCCCAGCCCTGCAGAGCCAGGCAGGCACATCCACTGGGTGTCCTTGGGGACAGCTGGGACACTGTGGTGGCAGAGCAGGTCCCACAGCTTCCTGTGCCTGTGCCACTGCCACCTGCACAGCGGGGTGGTGCAGCCCAGAGCCCCGGGCTGGAGCTGGGCAGATAAACCCTCTGTGCCTGCAAACAGCAAGGTGTGGATGCTCCTGAAAAGTGAAACCAGCTCCTGAGGAAAAAGGGAAGCCCATTGCAACGCTTGGTTGAACTGAAGATGGAGTGTTTCATGTTGTTTCACTCAAGTTTTCACCTCCATGTGGGCAGCAGCAGCAGCAGCAAATTGAGACGCCTTTCTCCCTACGAGGTCGTTTCCATGAGATAACAGCAGAGCCTTCGGTTACTGTGTTTCAAAATGAAACATGCAGCTCTTCAGCTCTGCCCCAGAATTGGTGCATTTAGCCCAAATTTGCCAGTCCCAGATCCATCTGGGATGCCTCTTTAGCAGTGGGGGATGAGGGCAGAGGGAGGGATGAGCCAGGGAGGATGGCACTGGCCTGAGTGGGGCTGAAGGGCACTGAGGGGAGTGTTTGCTGTGTGAGCCCCTCGATAGTGCAGCTATATTTTGGGAACTCTTCACCTACAGCTGGTGTTTTTTAAAATCTCATTTATTGCTTGGCCGCCTTTATCTTTAGGAGACAGAAAATGAGACCAGGGTTGCTCCTGTGGGTAACAACTTCTGTCTTTGGCCAGCCTGGGGAAACAGGGATGTCCAGGAGTACAACTTCATGTTCTGTTAGAAGCCCAAACCCAAATACTCAGTCCTAAGTCCCTTTTACTCTTTTTTCCCCCCTATGGAGCACAAATAAAGACAAGGAAAAAAAAAAGCAAGGTGATATTTTTCCCAGAATCCTTCCAAAATGTATTCTTTCTGCCTCTTGCACTCCCATTCACAGCTTGGATGAGCTGAGACCTACTTCAGCAAGATCTGACTGATGTTAAAATCCCAGGAATGACCCCAAGGATGGGGATGGAGGGTCCATCACAGTGGTCAGAGGCAGACACCAAAAGAACAGAACATGCAAGAACAGCAAGAACAGCAAGAACAGAACATGCGTACATCATATCTCATGTCAGCCTTCCTTCTGTTCTTAGGTCAGGGGAGTTCTTCTGCTTGCTTAAAAATGGGCATTTTCCCCTTGCCCCATGCCCCAGAGCAGCTTCTGGCAGAGAAGACCAAAGATTTGGTACTGCTGAGTGCCAGAATCCTGAGGCAGGACACTCCTGAGGGACTGGGATCAGAGGAACTACCAAAAAACAAAACAAAACAAATTATTGCTTCTTACAGATAATCATGAGCAAAAGCCTCCAGGGGAGGATTTGGGTCACTGTGTCAGGGCCAGAACAAGTGGGGAGCAGCCCTGAGGAGAAACAACATCATTAGGCCCTCTTTGCTCTCACCCCCACAGCCCAAAGCACAGCCTGGGGTTTAGAGGGGTCTGGTGGAGGGTGGGCATTCTGGGGCTGCATCCCAAGGCACCCATTCCCCAGCCAGGAGTGTCTCAGTGGAGTGCAGCCACCCAGGGGTTAACCAGGATCCTCTCTCCATGCACAGCTTTCCTGCCAGCCTGCTGAAATCCACTAACAGAATTAGCACTGGAAATTTGTGCACTGTGCTATGTAGGGGGAAGAAAAAGGAAAAAAAAAAAAAAAAAAGAAAAAAAAAAAAAAAAAAACACAAAATTTCTCTTTTA
>VWZP01002215.1:188808-366405 GCA_013396995.1 Dicaeum eximium | reverse complement strand
GCCGCCGCCCTGCCCCACCGCGGCCCCGCGGCCACCGGGGGAAAGGGACGGGGAAGGGGCAGCGCCGCGCGAGGAGCAGGAGAAGGCGGCTCACCCCGCGCCGGAGGGGAGGTCACCCGGCCTGGCTCCTCCTCCACCGCCGGCCGCCACTCGCGAGGCCCCGGCTGCCCGGCCGAACGTTTCGCCTCCGGGCAGAGGAGGAGCGGCGCGGCCTCGCTTCGCGCGACGCGGCGGGACAGGGCTGGCGGAGGCGCTCACGGCACTCCTGCCTCAGCCGCCGCCGCCATCTTGGCCGCCACTCCGCCGGGGGCGCGGGGGCGGTCCCTGGCGGAGGGATACAGACACAGACAGACAGACAGACAGACAGACACACATTCACCGTTACCTGGTAACCTCCACCCGCCCGGGCCCTTCCGCACTGCGCGCGCCCCGCCCGACCCGGACCGCGGGGCGCCCGAGGATCCCCCGCGCAACCGCCGGGGCGGTCGGGAGAAGAGCGGGGGGCGAAGAAACTCCAACTCCCAGCGTGCATTGTGCGGGGCGAGGCGCCCCAGAGCCGGCGGCGGTGCCTCCTGGGAGCGGTAGTTTTCCACTCACAGGGCCCGCCTCAGACAGGATTGGGGCACATCTAGGGCTGTTGTGCGGCCGGCCGGGGATCGCCGAACGTGTTTTTCTAACAAAATAAAATACGGAAACGGCGATGAACTCTGTAAATGCTTTTGCCTGATTGGAAGACCAGTAAAATCACGTCGAAACCCTAAGCGTGGACGAGGATCAGCTCTTTCCTCGTTTGGAGTAGTGTGGACTACTCAGTTCTGCCAGCCTTCGGCGTGTTTTGCTCCTTTATTTGTGGCACGGAGTTTACGCATCTGGGTTCTTTATACTTTCTTTGGGGGGAAAAATATAAACGGATGGTTTGGTATTTAAAAACTAATAGTTATGCGTTAAAGCCGAAACATTCTACTGGTACAACGTGCAAATGTTGTTAGTCCCCATATCTCCCGTATTAGGACTTACAGTAATGTATTGTGCTAAAGAAAACAAAAAACAATAAAAGGACGCATGGGAATAAAGGATACATGAATCCGTTTCAGGTACCCTTTTCATGAACCCATTAATCTGTCTGTAATTTGGAAAAGGAACGAAATAATTGGAAATGCGTCAAAATAAAGATGTTTCAATGAAAGTTGTGATCTCCAGCACATTCCCCCATATCAAAGAAATGGTTCCGGACGATTCTGAGTGAGGGAAAGAGGTGAGTGTAAGGCTGCCTGTTAGAGCAGAATCTTTCCCCCATTTCTATCACGAGCTACTTGACTGTGTAGCCACAAATGAAATTGCTTTGAAAACAATCTACAACAGTTTGATGGAAGCTCTCTGATGAATATATATTATCAATCTCTACTGCAATTCTGCAGCTAATAAAGAAGTTAGTTTATCAGCACTTTTATTATACTTTTAACTGCAGAAAAGAAACCCCAACAAGACAACAAAAATCTCAACCCAACAAACTTACATAAGAAATGGAATACTTTGTTAAGGAAAAAAAAATCAAATTGACTGTAGAATGTTTCAGTAACAATGGAGTATTTTCATATAGTCCTTTATATGTCAAAACTGTGTGTTTTCCTTAGCACAGTATGAGCTTACAGCATCATACTCTGATTCTTGCTTGACATTTGGAGGATGATTTTTCTTTTCTTATCTTCTGTCCCTATTCTCGAATTGGCTGCAAACTTGTTCATGTGTTTTCTTCTTTTTGTTTTTTGTTTATTTTAGAAATGGCTCCTCTGAGCCATTTTTCATTGGAGATGGAGAATTTGAAAAGATACAACAGGTATGAAGGAATCGTGGGTTGCACTACAAGATGCATTATATCCAGTAGGTGGTTCTCCACTACTGTTGTAAAGTAACATCTCAGGATTTGGGAATGATTATGAGACAAAACTCATATGGCTTATAGAATGTCTTTTAATTAAATAAAATAAATATCTGGGGGCGGGGGGGGAGTCCTATATCAATGCTAATGAGCCTCTAAACAGAGAGCAACTAAACCCCCCTACAAAGATCTCTGTTATAAACACTTCCCTCAGCAACATGCTAATAAGTGCATCCTCACAGAAACAGAATGGATTATCTTTGAGATAGCCCAATTTAATTAGGATTGAAAGCCATGTCAGAGATGTAATTATATTTTCCTTACAGAACTTTTGACTGTATCTTGTTAATTTCACTTTATCATTCCAAAGTGAAAGAAAGCAAACAAAATGTGGGCGTGTAAGGACTGGAGACAAGAAGTGAAAGATTTATGTTTTACTGAGACAGAGGAGATAAGAGAAGGATCAATTTAATACTAGTGAAGAAACTAGGACAAAAAGAAAACCATTTTTGATGATCCAGTCAAGAAAAACAGAGCCATCAGAAACAATAAAGAGGAGTAATTGGAAAATAGGTACTAGCTAATTTAGGCAAATCCCAGGAAAAATCTGAGATGAAGAATGGACAGGATCCCTGTTGTAAACCTTTTCCTCATCCTTTAGGGTGCAGAAAGTAATCCTCTTGGTACTGCTGTTATCTCACAAATCCGTAACATTTGCTGTTATATGCACTCCAGGTATTACATTCTAGAAAATATTAGTGACTGGAGTCAGATCAAGTGATAAAGTGATGGATGGACCCACAAGACATAACCGGTTTTGTTTTATTAAACACACTTATTTCACACAACCAGAACACATTGGGATCACCAATGCTGCCCTGCCTAGAAGCCCTTCAATTATGTTGCAGACTTACCAGCATTAAAATAGTTAGCATATAAATGCTACAGTGAATTCTGCAAAGCCACCTAATAGTTTTTTCATATATGTTTTTATTTTGTTAAATGGGAAGAAATCTGCTGAAGATGTGGGTCCTTTTACAGTCACTAAGCAGTTTGCTAGCAAACATCCAATCCACAAAAAATTCCAAATAATCGTGGCCTTTTGTTCATAATCAACTGTGCTGACTTCTAATAAAAAAAGTTTTCACAAGGAGTTCCACTGTAGCTACACAGAATTGATTAATTTTATTATATTCTTCATTTTATCCTATGGCAAAAATGCTTTTGAAATAGCTACTTGCTTTTGTGGTACCAGTTTTGCAAGTATAGAAGTAAGCAAATATGATGGCCTTGCATGTCCAATGACTGTATACACACATGCCTATATATACCAGGATTTAAACTAGAGTAATTTTGAAAGGTTTTAAATAAAATTTTAATCTAAATGTGTCTGTCACATTAGTAATTAAATTACTTTCCTGGTTCCTTTCTTTTTCTGGTGATAGATATTTGGCACTATGTGGTTCCAGTTATGGTGTTGATTAGGGCTGGTACAGATGGACAACAGCACTAAATTGATCAATACCAAGAAAGAGGAATTAGTTGGTACACCTTTCCAAAGACATTCCATGCTTTTCAAAAAGTAGAATAAAGGAGAAGGATGTCTTTGAAGAGGGCTAAAGGAAAACTGAGGCCAGCAGGAAGCTTCCTGTGTAAAGAAGGCAGGAGAAGGCGGGATATGTAAGCTGTTCTTCTAAATAAGGCAGAAGATTATGGGCCATGTTCTTTTCTTGGCACTCACACTAAGGTCTTGTGCAGGTCACTTTGCCAGATACATTTCCTCCCAACATAGTTAAATTCGTATTTGTTGTTATTTGAGGGTGATAAACAGAAGACAAACACCAGCAATGGAACTTACTGTGATACTTTTATTTTAGAATTACTCTGGGCCTTCTCTGAGTCCGCTGTTTTTCTACATTCTGCAAAGATGCGTACAGACCCAGATGTTTGTTAGGTCTTCAACTCTGTGACGTGTTCCATCTGTGCTAGTTACACTGTCTTTGCTACTGCCTATTGAAAACGATGAAGGAACTTCTTATTTTTACATTTCTAATAAGAATTGGGGATTTTTTTCCATATTTGGTGTGTGATAAAATAATGTCTAAATATGTTGAATTTACTCATGATAATATGTTGCTGATTTCTGTATTATATATGTGAAATGACAGATTATGAAATTACTAAATTATGCACCTATTTCTTAGAACACTGCACAAAAATGAGGTAATTTAAAAACTGGGATTTATTTTTGTACATTTTATCCATATATCAAAAAATAAAAGTGCCTTCATTCTGTTTCTTCAGAATAGGTAGAG
Organism: Dicaeum eximium; assembly: GCA_013396995.1. Lineage (NCBI taxonomy): Eukaryota > Metazoa > Chordata > Aves > Passeriformes > Dicaeidae > Dicaeum > Dicaeum eximium. The sequence goes on along the minus strand of VWZP01002215.1, from coordinate 362,211 downwards.
AAGTTCTTTTCTGCATATCTCTTGGTCTCATTAGGGAATTGCATTTATTGATGTAATATTTCAAATTGATCATGTGATTATGTAACTTTCAGAAATAACATACTTTAGAGAACACATACACAGGTTGCAGTAATAGGCCCTGGTCACTGTGTACAATATGCTGGTGAATATATAAATATGGCAAAATCTTCATAAGTTTTTGGATGGATTGCTGTAATTTTGGTGCAACTTATTTCTAACACTGCTTTTCATTAGGATTGTGACAAACATTTTGAAGACAGCACACTAAAAAATGAAGAAATTTTAAATATTTTGAAGCTTTTCTTTTTCTGTTAGAAATATACACTTCTGGAAAAAAGGCTGCCTTTAAAAACATTAACCTGCAGAGTTTTTTAGTCATAAAGCTGAGTTTGGCTTATCCTTTATTTCAGCTTTGTTCTGTTTCAGAAACAAAATATTGGTATGGGAGTACCCACATAATGACTATTTCATAATGTGCTGATTTTGCACAAAAAAACCCCCAAAGTTAAGTTTACTCAGACATCATGATTTTGATAGAGCTGGCCAGGATGGGTTTTGGGATTGTTTTGTTTGTTTGTATGTTTACTTGCTTTTACCACTCAGAAAAAAAACCCCAAACAACCTAGCATCTAAGTTATGAAACTAAGTATCACATTCCATTTCAAATTTTCAATTTATTATAGTAACAGTTTAACATATGTGAAAGACCATTTCATTATGGCAAATGTACAGTGTTGGATGCACATTTTCAAATATAAAATGTCAGCCTGTATGAATGTAATGTCAGCCTAATGTAATGAATGAAATACATTACATATTCTCTGTTTTGTCCTTAGCATTACACAAATGAAAACAATGCAGAGAAGAGCATTAAAAAATAATTTATAACATACAGAATAAAAGTACATTTTGACAAACACAGTTACCATGTTGTGGCTGTATAATCTTTGACCCATATTTCTACAATGACAGCTGAAGGTGATGTAAAACTTTCCTGAATAAAAATCATACACGTGATCTATAAAGGTATACTTTTTCTCATTTTTAACACCTGTTTAACAACTCAGAAAGGAAGAATCTATGGTTCCTTGTATTATTAAAGCTTATTGTATGCTTGCAACTCCTTTTGAGTCTGAATTATAAAGAATGATATTATGAATACATTATCTTGCATTTGTTGATTTTACAGTCATGGAATCATAAAATGATTTGGCTTGGAAGGGACCTTAAAAATCATCTAGTTCCAACCTCTCTGTCATAGGGAGGGACACCTCCCACCAGACCAGGTTGTTCAAAGCCACATCCAACCCGGTCCTGAACCTTTTAGGGATGAGGCATCCACAACTTCTCTGGGCAGCCTGTTGCAGTGTCTGACCACCCTCACAAAAAACCAAAAAATTTGTTTTCTGGGCTGCAAGCACATGTTGCTGACTCATATTTAGTTTTTCATCCACTAAGCCCATTTCTTAATCCACCCATCACCAGCTCATATCCATGTCTGGGGTTACCCTAAATTGTTAAACTTCTGTCAGGTTAAAATACCTGGAGAGGTACTAAGCTCCAAGTGCTAATATAATGGAAAAAAAGACCACTGATTTCTTGTACTTGCTTTTTCTTTTAAACATCAAAAAAAAGGTGTACAGTGGATATAATATAACTGAATGTTTTTACTTTTCTTGGAGGAAGTCTAAACATCTTGATTTAGTAGAAGTGAAAACCAGCATTTATCCTTTATATATACTCTATGAAAAAAAAAATTAGAGTTAGTAATGATTCTTGCAATGTTTTCCTTCACTTCTGTGCAAACTCTTCAAAGAACAGCAAATCTGGATATCTGTGTGAACATCCAGTATTTACTGGCCACATTAATGTCTCTGACATTGTAGAGCCTCAGATCTCACTCAGTGAATTTCTTAAAAGGGGCAAAGATTCTTTTACATACCCTGAGTCAGATGTGTGCCAGAAAGTATCAGCAAGATATTCTTCAAGAGGTCAAAACAACAGAAACTTGACGGTCAAACTTCGGAAAATCAGGGAACTTTGGGCAAAAAGTTGAAAACAACATTCAATCAACATAAAGCATTTCACAAAGCTATCACTTAGCAAACTCTAAGCCAATTCAACCAAGCAAATGCCAACCCACCCAATTTTAAGTTACTCAAACTTTAAGGAGAGGGAATTAGGGGAAGAAGAAAGCAAAAGGGACAAGAGATATAACCCTCAATAAATTGTTTATTTTATTTTCTTCATTTAATTTAATTTATTTATTGTTAAAAAAATCCAACAGTAAAATGCCATGCCATTTTTCCACTTTCTAAATTCAGAGCCCACCCACTGAGTAACTATTGGTTAGGAGTCACACTATGAACAGGTATGTCCCTCCTTGAAACAGTCATTAGTCATAGTAAGATTCTCAGTAAAAATTATTTGCTGAATGATTTTGAATTTTTGAATGATTCTTACTGTAGGTTCCTCAGGAGTAATATACTGTAATTAATAAAGATTTGAAATTCAGAATATGAAATTAATTAGTGGATACAATGTAATGAGTAAAGAGAAATACTGCCAGGTAACCAGATTCCAAATAATGCACCGGAAATCATTCGAGGAAGTTTGCAACAGGTATTAGTCTTCAATAGGAGATATGTGAAGGGCAGTGCAAGACCCTGAGATTAGCTCAGCTGGACTGAGTGTGGGTGCTAATAATGCCATAGTTGCAGGTTTGATCCCTGTATGGGCCATTCACTTAAGAGCTGGACTCAGTGATCCTTGTGGGTCCCTTCCAGCTTTGAACATTCTGTGATTCTGAAAAAAGATGGAGAGAGACCACTTAAAAGGTCCTGTAGTGACAGAATGAGGGGGAAGGACTTTAAACTGAGAGAGAGCAGGTTTAGATATTAAAAAGAAATTCTTTACTATGAGGATGGTGGAACAGAGAAATTGTAGATGCTCCATCAGTGGGAGTGTTTGAGGCCAGGCTGAACGTAGCTTTGAGCAACCTGGCCTAGTGGAGGGTGTCCCTGCCCGCAGCAGGGGATTTGGAACTAGGTAACCTATACGGTCCCTTCCAACCCAGAGCATTCTATGATTATATTGTGGAATGTAAAGCTCATTTTATTGCTATTGTTCAGTATTTCCTTAAGTCTTTTTTTTTTTCCCAGCACATTCCTTTAAGCATACTCATTTATTGAACTCTTTGGGAAGAGCCAGCATAGAAGAAGGGCAAACACTCAAAACAGATTGTCTTTTAAAACATTCTTTGATCTATTCATCTGACTCTAAAAAGCTTGTCTAGAAAATGAGATGCTGTGCTTCTCAGTGCCTTGACTAAAAAACACATCAGACAAGATTTTTTTGGTACTTTTTTTCTTGTTCCCTTCAACTTTATCTGTACTATATTTGTTACTTCGGGTTAGGTTTTATTTAGCATATTTCTTTTTTTGTTACACCTCTGACATGTAACTTCTAGTCTGAGTGATTACTGGCTTTTTTATTAAATCCATTGAGTCTGTTACATTCTCTGTGTAGCTCTGAAGCCTCAGAGATTTAGTCTGTGACTATGGAAAGGACTGGAGTATAAAGCTGAGTATGATACAGAGAGCAATTTCTTGAATCACAACAGTGAAAGGGAATAGATGATCCTTTGTTATTTTTGGTTTATTTTTGTTTCAGAAGTGTTGTGTTAGGCACAGAATTACCGTCATCTCCTTCTTATGTTGCAATTTTGTCTAGATAACTGCAACTTCTCAGCAGCATTCCAGTCCTGTGACTCATAGCAGATGTAAGCCTCAACTCTGCAGAATTTAATAGCAAAAACAATCGCAGCTTGGGAAGGGCTCTGGAATTATTTGCATCAGCTCAAGAAGATTTAACGACTTTGAGTTCTGTCCAGAAGTTAAAGGTAAACATTTAGGGTACCTATGAGGGAAGAAGGAAGATGTTTGGCTAATTTCTATAGGTATGGTTTAAAAGTAATTTGTTTTTGAAGGCCATATAACCGGTGCAGTGTTGATAATGAAGTATTAATGTTTTACCAGGATCTAGCTATTTTCCTGCATTCCTAGGTAGTTAATAAACACAGTATTTGAATCTGCAGTTTCTAAATTTGTATTAGTATAGGGTAGATGAACAAGGCTGCTTTTAGACCTAAAAGTAAATCAAATCATGAATTATTTTTCAGATGAGGAAAACAGGGCAATACCACCAAATTTAAACAAAGCAAAATCTGTGCATGAGTTTAATAATTCAAATTTTAAGAAAGCAAACAAAAAACTTTCTGGTAGTTTTCTAACCTTTTGGCAGATTCTTTCTTACTATGACTGTATTTATTAGCAATGCAAGTCTTATTGACACTGTGCTAACAGAAACAGGCATCTGTATTGCATCTACTTTGCTGTCTCTTAAATTCAAAAAGCGTTATAACATTCTAATGGTTCAAACTTTTCATAGCACAGAACTTCTGTGATGTCATCAAATCTATTAAGTAATTTGTTATTTAAAGACTTGGAGAAAACATCAGATTCAAGGGAAATTTGAATATAGGATTGACTCTGTGTGTATCCTTTAAAGAAAGCCTAGGCACAGAGAAGAAAAGATGTCTTTGTAGAATTTTGATTTTATAGCTTTTGAAAAATATTTCTGCCCAATTGTACTATGCATGTTCCAGGTGTAATCTTAAAACAGAAATTGAGTAACCCCAAGGATAAAATTTCAAGGTTTCACAACAGTTGCACATTATTTGTTTAAAACAAAAAGTGATTTTTTTTCAGCTAACTGTTAAGTTTCTACTTGCAAATAACTTAACCATTAAGTTTCTACTTGAAAACATAACACCAAATTTTTCTCACTCTAGCATGATATGTGAAAATTAATCCATGTCTACTGTCTGAGATTAAGATTTTCATGGAAAGGGATATCCCCTATACAAATGTGTGGTTTTTTTCTTTTTGTTAAATCAACACAGGTATTATAAAACAAGTCTTGGAAGTCTCTCAATAGTTATTAACTCTTCAGGTTCATCTGTGACTGATTAAAATCTGTAATTTTTTGCAGGTTTTTTGAGTGAAAGATTTTTTTAAATTGTGTATTGTCAGCAAATAGATATATAACAAGGGTAAATAAAGGACTGAAGAAATTCTACGGAAAGAGGCATCCTTAAATAGAAAGGTGACTTCATCTAAAGAAAACACACTCTACACTTCTCAACTATTCATTTGTTTTGTGCAGCTTGCTCATAGCAGCTCATACCTGCTGAAAGGGACTGACCTGCTTTGATTGTGCCTCATAGTGTTCTGGGGTTTTTTTACTAGCATGAATTTCTCTGAACAGTATGCAAGATTTATTCAATAGTCTTTTTTAAAAAAAATAAGAATACTGTTATAAAGCTGTGCAATCCATTTAAGATTTGGGTTTTTTTTTTAAGATTGATTGTGGTATTCAGGCATTCACAGTCAGTGAAATCATGACAGAACAGTTCAAATACTAAGACTAATGTGAGGGAGGATACTGTGGTTTCATAATTAAAATAACAGGGATGAAATAGAGTATATGAAATACGAATCTTCCAGTGAAGAAAATAGAGTCCCTTCTCTCTTAGAAAACATATTTAAAGTATGTAAGGAGTCAGGGCAGTAGTTAGCAGAGGCAGATCATTTGCAGGCTGTCCAGATAGCTTTTGGGTCACTCCTGTCATAGACAGTGTCACCCCAACAGATGGCAACAGCTGCTTTCAAAACAGAAGTGACTGTAATAGCTATAATTACTAATGTAATTTTACTAACTGTAATTTTAAAAAGCATTGTAAGTGTTTTATAGGTAAGTGTTCAAATCTGAGATTTGTCTGGGCTGTAATTTCTGGTCTTGCATGAAATTTTCAGAAATTGGTGAAAATACTATTTGGACTTTCAGGAAAGGAAATGAAATCTTGCAATTTCAGTGAGGATCAATTTGGCAAGCTTTGGTCCATATCCCTGCACTTTATGGCATCCCATGCCTTTAGATGGTGTTCCCTTTGGTGAAGAATTTTTTTTTCAGTATTCATGTAATTTCATTCAAATATTCTCCCGTCTTTTGTATCTTCTTGTTTGATTTATTCCCCCTGATTTTGCAAATTCAGTGAGGTTAGTTTTTGTAAGTTTGGTCCTTTTCACTGCACCACATTTCATCTCCATCTATTTGATTGTAGTCTCTAAATTTACAAATTTTCTTTTTTTTTTCTCAATTGCATTTTATTTGATCATATCTCCTTTCCAGATACAGAGTTTCCCTTTCCGGAGTGTTTGTAACACTTTCTTCTCTGTTTGCAGGATTTCATTTTCCTTTTGTAAGAAAAGAATTATAGGTTAAATAGACTGTTTTGAATAAGATTTAAGATGTCAAGTGTAAATTTTAGTTACATAACTTTATGTTTAAGTTAACTAGTGTTTCTTTTGTTCCTCTACTTCACAGCTTCCAAAATGAAGATTTTGATAATGATTGATTTTGTCCTTGCAGCTAGCTTGATGGATGTCATTGGCAGCTCTGTAAGTTCTAGTAATTAAATTTTTCTGTAGAGTTTCTTCTAAATACTGCAAACCTTAACCTCCATAGTGCTCACAATCCCTACACACGGTGGCAGAACATTTGATGGGAAAGATTAGAATTCATTAAAAAATGAAAGAATGAGGAAATATCTTAAAATGGTGTTCTGTGAGGCCAAATTCCCAATAAAGAAAGAGGAAATAAATGTATAAATTTACAGTGGAAGATAAATCACTAGGCAATGGCACTGAAGGAAGAAATCCAGTCAGTTTGTGACTGGATCTGATATGAAGGAGGAGACAATATATCTTTCCTAAACCAGGTGTCCTAGGGTGCATGGAGGCACACTGTACAGAAGGCACACAAGATGGTTACACTACCATTCGGGTGCAGTGCTAACTCAGAATAACACCTGCAGTTTTGAGCAGTGTACTTACAGAAAGGCAAAGCACAGGAACTCCTAAAGCAGTGGCTGCAGCAGTGGTATTTCTGGTCACTGACACTTGGTATGCAGAATGTTTCCATCCTTTTTCACCTTGTCCACTTGCCATATGACTTTTTCTCAAACAAGATCCATAACTTCATATGCTTACTTGTTTCCATGTAACTGCATTATACTTCACACTCTGAAACAATGATCGAAGCTCCTTCACTTCAAGCTCCCCAAACCCTCTCCTATACTTTCTGTTTCTCCAACAAAAACCCTGACACTTACTCCACAGTTTAAAATACCTCTAGCCTCACCAACCCTGCACTGCATGTCATGGCTGTCCTTACTAGTTTTATATTCAGGTCCTAAATAGCAGAGGCCTAAAGGGATTGAATTCTTGATTCATAATTGCCTAGGTGGAAGTGGTTGCTGAAGTTACTACTATTGTTTGTGGCTTACATTACCTTGTGGAAAACTTTTGTTCAGATAAGTAGCTTTATAGAGGCAGAATGGGAAGCACCTGACTCTCTAATCACTTCTGCTCAGTGCAGAAAAATATTACTAATTTCTGCAGAGGCCTACTGAGAAAAGAGGCATCACAGTTAAATGCATTTACTTAGTTTTTAATTATTATTTTTCATTTAGAATATTTTGGACTTTAGCTGATCTTCTGAGTAAAAACTGGGAATATTCAGAATTTCATCTCAAAGTTTTCACCTTTTAATCTAATTAAAACACTAATCTTAATATAGAGTTATTTTGGAGCTAATTTATATTCTACGTATAGGAAATAGCACCACAGGTAAAAAACCTTGTAATTTTATAGTTTTCATGAAGTATTCTGAGTCTAATTTGTAGCAATAATTTTAATGGAAGGTCACTGGCTGCTAAATAATTCACACAATAATGAAAGTGAATGCACATTAATTGCAGCAGCTGGTTAAATGTAGGACTGTGTGTCCAAGAGCAGAGCTGTCAGCAGTTGTTAGATAATTGCTTCTCAATGTGTACTGCAAACAGTTGCTTCACTGAAACAGAGCAGGTTGTGTTCAGTCTGGTTTCAGTCAGTGGGCACCACTGTCCACTGGAGGCAGCCACAGTAAAATCCACATTTTGTTGAGTGTTTCAACATTGTAATGGTTAAACTTGGGTCTATATCTAACAAGTGGAATAGCAATATTTTATATATGTTAATATAATATTCAGTAATACTTAAGGCAGAAGTCTGTCTTCAGAATTGTTCTGCACAGTCTTACGATCAAATTTTGCAGTATAACTAAATATTGCAGACAAATGGAACAATTTGTTGGAAGCGTTCATGGACAATGGGTGAAGCCTGAGCTTGATGCAAATGAAAGTATGCAGACACCACTGAGGTGCACCTCACTATGCACAGCAGTATGCTATTGCAGACATTTCAATAGTTTAATGTGATAGGGCAATGTTCTGAGATTTCCAGTCTTCCATATGGATGGCAAATATTTTAGGTCTACGTGTAAATAATGTTCCCTATGAATAAGGTAGCACCAATTTAGAACTACTAAAAATTTGATCTTGTATGTCAGGTTTCCAGAAAATCACCCTTTGATTTTGCTTTTACAGTGCTAGTCGTGCTCTTTTACAAGCTACTAAACTCTGCTCATGTAAAATTTCAGTGTTAGTGATGCAAAACCCACATCATGTTTCCAAAGGCTTTTCTCCCTCACACTAAAATCAAATTTATTTAATATATGTTTTAAACCATACAGACTGTTTTAATTTAAGTTCTCCAGATCAGGTTCTGTTGACTTTGGCTATTTTACCATAGTCTTTAATCTCAAACGAATTATTTATTTCGCAGCATGCATCAGCATGTCAGAATTTGGAACAGCTATTCCAGCTTGAGGGTCAAGTGAGTGCTAGGTAACACTGCATCAGAATTTCCACATTTCTCACCCACTCTGCATGGCAAAATTGAGTACAAAAGTCATAGCACAACATTGACTTTAGTTTTAACTTTTATTTTTCATGTATATTCATGGATTCTTAGGGACTATTTTAGGATGTCAAAAATGAGCTTAAAACTTAACAACATTTATGTTGGCAATGTTAGGATTCTTGTCATAAGAAGTGTGCAACTTAAAAGCATTCAAAAATGCACTGTGAAGTTGAAAACATATCCATGTGGATTGCGTTTCTTTAAAACTCTTTAGAACCTTCCCAATGTTAGTAGCAGGCTTCTCTGGACAGAAAATCTCTGTGCATGGAAGATGATAGACATAGGGCCTCCTTATGATAGGGCCTGTATTATAGTGTTTTTCCCCAAAGTCCTGGCTGCATGTTTGCAGTTAGAGCTGGTAGCACTAAAGAGAAGGTCTCTTTGCAAAGCATTCATAATATGTATGTTTTATATATTACATATGACATAATTTTAAACAAAGTAGTAACAGAGATGGAAGTCAACATGGGAAACTATGGGAAATTGTGGCCGAAGTGTTTTATTCAAGTTTAATTTTATTTATGGTTTGGTTGATTGCCTCTTTATGTCACATGTTAAATATCACAAAAAAAATGTTGATTTTACAATAATACATGTTTTCCTCTCTAGGATTTACAGAAGTGTTTTCAGGAGCAGATACGACTTCAGGGCCAGGTGAGGCTTCTGGAACATCGTGTGAAACAGCAGCAGTTAAAAATTACACGGCTCTTAGAGAAGAAAGAGACTCAGTATAGTGACAGAGAAGATGAAAACAGTGTCATTGACTTGGGAGGAAAAAGACAGTATTCAGGTTAGAAATAAAGCTATTCTTTTCATTTCCATTCATTGTAATGATACCCAGAAGCTTTTAGCACAATTGGGCCTATTGAGTTATTGTTTTAAAAACTCATCATAGAATGTTTGTTTAAAACACAGTGCTCAGCTTTTACCTGGACCTGCTGTGCAGGGAAAAGTTGTTGATGTCAGATGGTAGAAATCAAATCAGGATTTAATAAGTTTACTGATTTATTAATAGTGCATAATTTAAAAATGATCACTGGACAATAAATGAAGCATAAATATCAGCATACAACAGATAAAAGCCAATAATAGACATTTACAAAATGTTAATCAGGAGTTACAGATTTCTCAATGCCATTCTTTGACTAATGTCAGAAGTTTTAACAAACTCAGAAATAACTAACAGGGTTAGTTCACATTCATACATTCAAATGGTTGCCTGCGTTACAAGCAACTGTCTTTGTTCCATTCTGTAAAGTCCCTGAGAAATCTATATTTACATACATAAGCCTGGAATAATGGCATTTGCATCTCACTTACTATTCACTCATTACTCACTACTATTATTTTGAATAGCTTTGTTTGAATATGCTTGTAGTGCTTATGCTGCTGGAAGAAATACCAATATATATAATATTTGATCCCAAGCCATCAAATATAATAAAACACCATTTAAATGAAATTAAAAGCAGTTGTAAATCTGACTTTAAAAATTTAGCTGTGTATTTATGTACTCAGCATCCTGGAACACTTTATTTTTATTTTTAGGGCTGACTCATTTGTTACTGGAAAAGATTATTAAAGCCACATTTCTCTGAAAGGTATTTGTCCTTTCTTAGCATAAGCCTCAATTTATTCTTTTACAATGTTATTCTAAAAAACACATCTAACTTGTTCCTGTTTCTGATTTTTTTCCCCCATTATTTTTTCACTTTCTTTACAGCTTGGAAAATGCCTTTCCCTGTTCCTACTGCATTATTTTCTCAAACTGCTGTAGCATTTTAATATCAACAGAGCTGGATAATTTGAGTTAGAGGGAAATTTAGTGAGAGGGAAATTCCACACTATATACACCTGCTAAAAATTAAGATATGCTTGTCTTTTGCTAACCTACTAAGAAATTAATGGACAAGAAAAGCTGTTTTCTCTAAGCCAATCACACATTCTCTATAAAGACAACTTAGCTGTTATTTAAATCATGTTTTCTATTAGAGTTTATTCAAATTCTGGCATAGCTATTGGTTCTCAGTATAAAGTGTTTATTTTCTATGTCTAATCTTCACTGACACTTTCACTGAAAAGAAATATAATAGTTCATAAAGTTCCAACCAGCCCTGGAAGTTCAGCCAATTCAGAGAATTCCTTAAAGTTAATCAGCTCTACCTTAGCCAGGAAAAACAGAAATGCTGAAAATTATACATCTTTTCTGTATGACTGCCTGGTGGTAGATTATATATAAACAAAGAACTCATTTCATTTCTTAATTCCTAGAGGAAAGAACATAAGATTATACAATTACATTGCTGTAATATTTCCATGAGCTCTGAGTTTTGTTATTGTTGTAAATTATATTCATCAACAGCAATGCAGTCCAGACTATGAATGGTACCAAGTCAAAGTGGTATCATTTTACACATATACTGCACGTTTTGGGCATAGTCTTCTGTGTACTTTTGCACCTATTTGGTAGAAGGGACAGGAGAATCAGGCTTCACAATTGTTTCCATTTTTAACACTGGTGATTCCATACCTTTTCTGGCCCTTCTGCAAACTTTCTGGACATAGAAGTACATCTTTGTTGTTTAAGATTACTTACTGTGTGTTACATGTAATTTTAAGGTTGTACAGGATTCTAATGTGGATGATACCACTGTAAATTAAAAGTGACACCACTTAAAACAGAGGAATTATTTTGCTAATCAAGATCAAGTAGAAACAAAAATTGTAATATTTAATGGTGTGACAACATTATTTTAAAGATATATCAAAATAATCACAGCCCAGCAAAGCTTTAAAGCAACACAAGTACAAAAAAATACCCAAAAGTCAAAGAAATGTGTTTGCAGAGACATTTCATTAGTGTGGTTCATATGTGACTTCTACATAACATGACTTGATTGCTATTGTTGACTTGATTTCTGATTTTGCCAGTAAGTACAGGACTAAAAATGTTGTGTCCAATTAATGTTGTGTGAACAGATTGTGCAGAAATCTACAATGAAGGCCATAAGCAAAGTGGATTTTATAAAATTAAACCAATCCAGAGTCCTAGAGAATTCCTTGCGTTCTGTGACATGTCTGAAGGAGGTGGCTGGACTGTGTTTCAGAGACGTTCTGATGGCAGCCAGAATTTTGATAGGTACGTACTAGATTTGGTAATGAAAACTGGAAACAAAGTAAAGAAACATTAAACCAGATGGAGCTAAGTTAAATCTGAACTTCAGAAGTATATGAGTAAGTTGTTATCCCAGATAAAAGGGAGGAATGGTTATTCTGTGGGACAGCCTCCAGATGAGATACCACTTCTGGTTCTGGCTGTCTTCTGTGAGACATCCATTCTAATATTTTTCTGACAACTTGTGCATTTGACACAAGGACACTTCAATGTCAAATGCATTAACAACTGTTGGAGCAAGGACTCTTAATGATGAGGAAAGAACTAGAGTGCCTTCTGCAATTAGTAAAAATATAAAAAAAAATGTAAGCAATCTGAGAGCTCTTTGAGTAAAAATGTTCTTCAGAAACGTGTCTAGTAGGAGGATGAGAAACAAAGTACCTAAGTTGAAACAAGAGAGGTTCAGACTGGATGTAAAGAGAAACTTTTTCATGAAAAGAGTCAGCAGGTTGCCCAAAGAGAATGTGCAGTCTCCATCCCTGGAAGTTTTCAAAATCTGAATGGACAAGCCCTGAACAACCTGGTCTGATCTCATGGCTGATTCTGGCTTGAGACTGACACTGGACTAGCTTGCCTCCTGAAGTTCCTTCCAGTTTGAGTTATTCTCTGATTTAAAATTGTATTATAAAATATCAAAAAAAAACTTGCTTTTTTGAGAAATTAGTAATTTATACCCATTTCAGACTCTGGGCTGACTATGAAGAAGGCTTTGGAAATTTTGTTCTGAAAAATGGTGAATTTTGGCTTGGAAACAAAAATCTTCATTATTTGACTAATCAAGGTAAGATTTGTATTGAAACAATAGTCTTATTGTTTCTGTTTCTTTGCTCTTCCCAGACCATTTTTTTGTTTCCTCTTTCTGTTACCATAAATCTTGGGTTCTGTTGTTAGTCTGCATGGACTTCTCTAAGTTTCAAAAAAAACCATATTTGAATATATGTTTTCTAACAAAAGGTTTGTCCTGGTTTAGGGCAATTTTGAGAGAAAATCTTCTAAAGGATTAAAACTGTCCTTAGGCCACTGGTATACTGAGACCCCCTGTGAAACAGGGAGCAGCAGACAGCAGTCTACCTTAAAAGAATTGTTGCTTTCTATCCTCCATCAGCATTGCTAACAGTCCAGAGACACGTATATGCTGTACCAAGACACTTAGGGCTTTTTAGCTTTGTGGGTTATTACATGGGAGTAATTCTAGTCCACTCCTGTTGACTGGGACAGTAGTAGAAAGTTATTTCCATCTTTCTAATAGTCACTCAGTGTAAGCTGACTTCTGCTTTGTTGTACAATGCTGCAGATACAAAACTTACCCACTGGCTTAGCCAGCTAAATCATATGGAAATCAGTGCCACCAGGATGTGAGCCTGCTACAACTTTTTTATTTTCAGAGTGTAAAAATTTAATTTTCATACGTGAACATTTATTGATCAGTTTTCACTATGCTTTCATTACCATCTCAAATATCATATTAAAAAATTAAACCTGTAAGGCCATCTTTTCTTACAATTTTTTTCCCACATTTGAAAATTTATATTGGAATAACTCTAAAATTTTCTAAGCTGAATAGAATTCACTCAGGTGAATAAAGGCAAAGAATAGCAATATATGCTTTGGAAAACATAAAGAAAGAAGATAAAACCCCATAAAATATGCTGAGGTGATAAAGATTCATGTTAAAAACATTTTCCTTTAATCTTCTACTGTAATGCCCAGTTCTGAAAAGTAGTGAGATAGGGTAGTTAAACTAAAATAATTTGTGTTGGTTTTTTTTAAGGGAATTATACTTTAAGAATTGATCTAACTGATTTTGAAGGAGAACGGCGTTTTGCACAGTATGCAAGATTCAGAGTTGCAGGAGAAGAGGTAATAAAATATTAAATGACAAAAATTTTAATGAAAATGTGGATTCTGTAGACAATCAATAAACGTACGGGTTCCCTAATTTCCATAAAGATTTGTGTAGAACCTTAATACTATATTTTCTTTCTTACATATGCTTATAGTTTTCAAATCCCTAATAAAAGTGGTTTACTCTGATACATTAATTTCACACTTTCTGTAAGAGATATGAATAATTTGGTTTAGCAGACATGGATAAAAGCAGTTTTTCCATGTTTGTTGGTATTACCAACAATAATGGTACAAGATGTTCTGATTTGCTAATGTGTAGTGCAAACTAGCCCTAATGCTGTTTTTATTAAGTCATTTATACATAAGGTTAATGACAAATCTTATCGCTGTTAAGCATCTCTATAGCCTTTCAGTATTAAGTACATTGTGTTTAAGTGGCAGGACATTTCTTAGGATAAAAATAGCAGCAAATGGAACAGGTTAGGTTCTTTTTTGTGGTTTCACTCTCTGACATGCTAAGGGCTAAAGACATATTGCAATTTTCTTTTTTTTTTTTTTTTTCTTTCTTCACACTTTTTATTAGCATTCTTATGAGATGAGTTGTGGTGAATACTCTGGTACAGCTGGTGATTCCCTTACTGGTGGATTTCATCCTGAAGTAAAATGGTGGGCTGATCATCGAGGAATGAAATTCAGTACTAGAGACAGGGATAATGACAACTATGAAGGGAACTGTGCTGAAGAGGAAAAGGCTGGCTGGTGGTTTAACAGGTATTTTGATTTCATGTGGGTACTGTCAACTATTCTGCTCAATGTGTATTCATAAAATAATAACATGTGGTAGAAGATGGATCGGGATTGTTCATTTATTTGCAATGTGCCCTTGTCGCCTAGCAGAGATCTCAGTGCTGGTAAGACTGAGGCTCACCTTAGAAGGGACAGCACCTACTGTGTAGCTCAGGCTGGTCTGTGATAATGGCATTTGCCACAGGTCATCTTTGTTAGCAGGCAGAGAGGAGGAGATAATTCTGCCCCTCTGAGGTAACTAGTTTTTACACAAGTAGGTCATGTAGAGTTTACAGATACATCCCTGCTGTACTTCACTCTCACATTTCTCTTACGTTGCACTAGACCAGATGTGGCAGCACTGCAACTATCTGACAAGCTAAACTAGTGCCAGGTTATCAAGACTCATTTTTTTCACCTCACTTCACAATATCTCACTCTTGTTATTCTTTCCAAATGGAGATGGTAATGTGTCCACTCAGTTTCTGTCAGTGTGCACGTCTGAACTGGGTGAAAGATTTTTTTAAATAGGGTTCAGTAAGAGAATTTAAAAATTCTACTTATATGCAATATACCAAATCAAAAAGAAAAGATAAAACTTGCCTTAGCCTGTAAAGATCAGCTATGTTCTTTCCTGTAATAAATTGATAAATATAGCTATGAAGAGAAACTCTGCAATCTAGCTGTGTAATAGAGAGGCTTAAAATACAGCTCAGGGAGGCATACTACTCTCTCACTGTGATCTCAGTTCACTTGGCAAGAGGTGCCAGGCTGGATCAACTCCATTGTTTCTGTTGTGTCATCCTTTGTTTCTCTTTTTAACTCCTCATTTGCCAAATTCTGTTTTCATAAGTAGTCTGTGGCCACCTTAACTGATACGATGTGGTTATTAACTCAGTGTTTCACAAATAACTATTTATTTTAATACATTTTAATATATTTGCATGGATAGCCAGTCAGCAGAATGTTTGAGACTTGGAAAAAATAACATGTAGGCAAAGTTTTTTGTATTTCTCAGGAAAGCTAAGATATAAAAGGGAAAGGAAACTATGGTGGAGCTTCTTTTCCCATGAAATCAGAACTTTTGTAGATTTAAAGGAGTATCTGGACCTCAAATCACATAAAACTGATGTCATGCCATGGATTTCATTAAGACTGAATTGCCAATCACTTTTAGAATAAATTTTTTGCCTTTTAAAAACTCTTTTTTTATTTATATTGGATTGATCTGGACAAAAGAATGACCACTTTGCAGAAGTAGCTGCACAACAGAACTTGACAGTTATTTATACCTTGTAGTTGGTGCTACATAACTTCTAAAGATAGCTGACTCCTACTAGGCTAGTTCTTATTATGGTTGTGTAGCTCATGCTCTTAAAGTGACAGTCTAGCTTGATAATGAAAACTAGTTATGAACACTGTTATTTCACTGCTTCGTTACTGACTTTTTAATGTTAAGCCTAACATAAAACTGAACATTGCAAAATACTAGAAAATGTCACTATCATTAAGTCCTACTGAAAAGAACAGTACTGGCAGAGAAAGGAAAGCACTCAGAAACACATATTTGTCATGCACAGATTAGCAAATATAGAAGGAATTAGTGCTCTTGGCTGGTTTGCATAAGAGCTCCCAGCTATGAAGGAATTGTTTATATCCAGCTCTATGCTATCAGGACTAATGAAATACAGAAAAGCCCAGAAAATATGAAAACCAAGAGATGTGTCACAAGTGAGGCCCCATGGAAGTAGCTCAGAGCTAGTTCAAAGCCACCATTCTTGTGCTAGCTCAGCATTTGTTGTCCTGGACTTCTGTAGAAAAATGGCCCCTTTTGTAAGCAAAGCCCTAGCAGAGATTTTTATCTTCAATGCAAGTCCACAGAGCTGGGTTCACTCTAGTACCACCTACAGGTCGTAAGCTTTCCAGCACCCAGGGCATTGCAAAGCTCAGTAGGTTCATAAGTAGTGAGAGTGAACAATTCCAGCTGGGCATCAGCTTATTCTGTCCCAGCACTCCCATTTTTAGTTATACCATGTATGGATGGCAACAGGGATCTCTTAGGCAACACCTTGGGGCCAGATATCACTAACTCAAGCTTACTGCCTTACCAATCATCCCAGAGACCGCATAGCTACCTTCATGTGGGGTCAGTAGAGTCAGTAAATCCAGACAGAATTCAAAGGGCTCTTCAGGGAACCAACTCCCATCTCTCCATATCCGTCACACAGTTAATACATAATTCAGATAAAATATCCATGGACAGTTGAGAGTTGGCTGTACTTTTGAAACTACTGCAGTGTAGTTTTTAACTTTATATTAGCCTGTTGAAAAAACAGAAGGAACACAGGCTAACTTTAAGGTATTTATTGACTTGTGAATAATGAATGTTTTTTCACAATATTGTATCAATAATCACATGCCAGTTGTTAACTTAGTATGCACAGTTACTTCAGACAGCATCTAGTTGAATACTGAATACTCTAACTTTCACTATTCATGCTTCCCAGCACTAATTAAGACTTTTTACTGTCTCATTTTGCTGTTGGCAAAATTATGGTGTGCCTTCTTATGATTCTTTTAATGAAATCTGTTTTGATTTAAAGTAGGCAGAGTGCCTGCTCATTGCAGAATTGTATGATTAGAAAGATTATGTCAGGTCTGATAAAAGTTTGTCATTCTCAAAAACAAACTCACTTTTGGTGTCCACAATTTATAAGCTTTCAATTAACACATTATCAAAACTGACTTTAAAAATTGTACACAATAAATAAGGATATATAGATGAGAATTTTCCTATGGAGTTTTTCTCCTAGTTTTTATGACAGTTCTCAAAAACCTTGTTAATGAAGTGTAAGAAAAGCCAAAAAGACTAAGATTTGCCAGGAACAAAACTCATAAGGTTTATTTGGAATGTTTTCTGCATGCATATTTTCTGAAGTCTGCTTTTGGAATCCATCATGGTGTTCAACAGCTAGATATTAACAGCATTTATAATAAAATACTGAATTGGCAGATAAACCAAGCTGATTCATCACAATCTGCTGCAAAAAGAACAGCCAATTTGCTCTCCACATAAAGATCTAAGCTTGTTTCTCGTAGAAACCAGGCAAGTATCAAGATCGTGCTGTTTCCTCTTCAAGCCTTTTGGGTTTTGCTAGGGCTTTTGTTTGTTTCAACCACTGTATTTAATAAACTATAACTGCATTTCTGCCTGAGTCTGTTAAGAAACAACAAAACCCCCTCAACTTTGTATAGTCAAATAAAATGCCAGCTCCGGTGATCCAGTGAATTGGTACGTGTGTAATTAGCTGTCAGAATTCATCTATTTGTAAATAGAAGTCCACAGGTGGACAGGCAAACTGATGGTGGTATTCAGGTTTTGTCATACAAAACCATGTGGTGTAACTGGAAAACTTGAAGGGGAGCTACTCTGGAACAACAGAAAAACACAACAGCATTTCTTTCCCAGAGTATGGTGGATGCCCTGCTGTCATCCATGCTGAACAACTCTGGAAAAATCTTCCACTGAAGCAAATTAGCAGGAAAAACTCCAAGAGCTAGTAATGTCAGAAAACATGGAAAGAAAAAGCAGCACTTTTGGTTAAAAGAAGCAAAAAACATTTGCAGTTCTTCCCTAACAACGCACTGTTGTTTATGCGCACAGAATCCACAAATGCAAATTTATGCAGCTGTCAAACTAGGCTGGCATCAACATGGCAAAATTTTTTGACTCGCAGAGAAATAAATAACAAATGTGTGGAACTTTTCAGCAGGAGGCCTTATTGCTGTTTCCCTTTACTTTCCCACCAGGTGTCACTCTGCCAACCTGAATGGTTTGTACTACAGAGGTCCCTATACTGCCAAGACAGACAACGGGATTGTTTGGTACACGTGGCATGGGTGGTGGTATTCCCTAAAATCTGTTGTCATGAAGGTCAGACCTGAAGACTTTGAACATAATATTGTTTAAATATTCTATTAACACAACTCACCTGATTAATCCTTTAGGAAATTCATTCCAAATTAAAATGGGCAGATTTTTACTTCTCTATCTATGCATATATAAATTTGGAATAATTCCTCTGCAACCAGTAGTTTTATGAGATGTAAGTAAAAAGGCAAACTAGCCTATGAACCTTAGAGATAAATATTAATGCTAATGGGCTCAGCTACTTTTTTTAAAAGGCAAGTGTTCACCTAGGAATAAGAACACCTTCAGTAAGATGGAGAATTTTTGGCTTTCCAGTAACTCCAAATCCTTTCACCCTTAAAAACAACAGTATTGTTACTGTGCTGTCTCAAAAAGGTAAATTAATTGTACTTACACAATAAAAAACCCCTACACAAATAGAAGCATAAGGTTTACTCAGTGGATGGAACATACCTGCTTTGGAAAGGTTCAAGACTTCAGAAATGAGTTTACTGTAAATCCCTCTGATGTAATGGCTGCATGTGTTGTGTACATAGTATATATACACTGAAGGGAACAGAAGAAAGAGAAGGGGTGCTACCAGAGTACAATCAACTGAACCCAGCATAGAGAAGCAGATGGTCTGTTGTTTGCTGAGGCATTTCTAGGGCTGGTCACAACATTTCAATCGTTGTCAAACGTTTCAAAACCTTTCTAGATGGTTGGTAATTATGATTTTCTTCTTCTTGGTAACTGTAATGCTTTTTATTCTTCTTTTTCTTTTTCTTTTTTTTTCTTTTTCTTTTTCTTTTTCTTTTTCTTTTTCTTTTTCTTTTTCTTTTTCTTTTTCTTTTTCTTTTTCACAACTCTCTAATTTTGGATATCCTGTCCAGCCACTTCCACTCCTTTCCTTATATACTTGTCTAAGCTCTCTGGCCTTTTCTCCATCTCAAGTTGCATATCCATATTTTTCTTGTACAGTAATAATGGTAAGAGAGACTTTGCCTACCCCTGGCTTTTGTGCCTGGCACTACAATAGGCTTTAATAGCCAGTATTAACAAGAGTTGCTGATTGCTGCCATGGAGAAGATAGGAATACTCTCTAGAAAGCTATCCAATGAAATGTAGTCCATTTCTGCTGGGCAGATGCAAATGGAGCCTTCAAAGAAAATATGGACCTAAGCTTGCTTTTCTAAAATAATTTTGCTTTTGTGGTTGAACTGCCACTCTCTCTCCCCCTGTCCAAATACAGTTTTGAATGTGGCAGCCAGTTTCAATCATGCTTAACATAATTGAAACTAAGCTTTGGTAAAGGTCAGTTTATAACTGCTTTGCTATGAATACAGGACAGCTGAACTGTTACTCTCTGCATGGCAGTTTTTCCTTCCATTTTCATCCTCCCAAAACAAAAGTTTGTAAAGAATCCTTGAGAGAATTGCATGGAATAAGGGAGGGAGGACGTTTAACAACTGGGGGGAAAAAAGAGAATTCTTATGAAACAATCTCACTCAATAAGATAAATCATGCTACACCAAAACAAAACAAAATAAAACAACAACAAGACAAACAAACAAACAAACAAAACAGTGTGGAGAAAAAACAGGGTTCAGACAGCTAAAATCATGTTATAATGTAAAAACTGTGCCACTGAAAATCTGTAGTATAGAGGTTTTAAGGTCTCTTCTTTTTGTGGTAATAGCAGATATTCTAGATAACCCAGTCTTTTTCTTGGTGTATCAACAGATACTGTGCTAGAGATTTCTAGCCTTTAGCATATCCTGGTACCCGTGCATGAGAGGACCAATGAACAGTTATTCAACTGCTTATTTTGAACTTTGTTTAATTAGTTACACCAAATTACATTTTGTATCTGAGAGGAAGGCCCATCACCCTATGTCTGTGTATATAAGGGGGGTAAGGGGGAGGGAGGGAAGTAAACAGAGAGATAATGAGAGAAATTCAACATTAAAATAGAAAATCTGATAAAGTATTTTTATTCAATTTTATTACATAACTTTAATTGGGTTCCTATGTAATTATGTGTTATGTCTGTAGGTATGGATTATTAATAATGTGATGCAAGATTTTGGAGTAGTTTAAAAAATGTTGTAAGTACAGTATTTCCCATAATGATTTTCAAATTCTTTTTCCACTCTAAGAGGAGAAAGCTTTAGCTATTTGGAAAAAAACCCAGGTTATGTAGAAATTGTAAAAACACCTTTAGTTTTTCACAGGAAAATGGAAAGAGTAACTCATGAATTTAGAGAGTATCAAGGCAGATCATATTCCACCAAAATAAAAGGAGAATTTATGTATAGGAAAGTTGGATTTTTAGCACACAAAAAGAAGACCTTCAAAATGTACTGACTGTGCTCATAAAATCTATGATAACTTTTTAATATACTGCAGCATAAATCCATCCTCTTTATGAGAACACTAATGAAATCTTTTGGCTGAGTTAGGGTGCTTTTGACACATTCTGATATAAAATTTGACTCCTTTTCTATACTGTAAATCATAAAATGAAGAAGAATCAAATCTGTCTTTGTACATCTTCTAATGCACTTATATGTTTGTTTGGACTGAATGCTCTTCAGAACAAGGAAGCATCTAGCATACTGTCAGCAATACGCAAATATTGTATTTAATTTCCACCACTTTTCCATGGCCTTCCTTTGTGCAATAAATCTTCCTGGCCACATGAAAAGCATGTGAAAGTGTTGTAATTCAAAATGGTCATATAATTGTTCTTAAATAAACAAGCCATTTATTTTCAAAAGGGAAGTTTTAATAGCTACCAGACAAGACACAAGGTTGAAAGAGAATTCTTTCCTCTGCCAGGCTTGCCTGTTCACATGAATTTATTTCCTCAACAGGTACAAACATGTTCTAAATAGTCTTTATTATTAAAAGATAGCAGAACACAGGCCAGTTTATTTGTTCTGGTGTTAGAACATTGTTCCCAAATAGCTGAAAATGAATACATACTATTTCATAGAAAGCATATAACCCACAAGAAGAAAAAGAAGAATTGAGGAAATAACAATGAAAATGTTTTGTCGGTCATTTTAATAAAGAACATAGTGATATCTACCAGACATGTGGAATCAAAAAAATATATTTTTGTAATATCTGTTCACAGGAAACACCCTTGTATTTTATTTCTATGTCTGGGTTCTTGCACTTGCTCAACATATTGGAGAGTAAAAGAATGGAAACCACAATCCCAGGTGAATTAAATGAGCAGTAACAGAGCCTTTTATGTTACAGCATTTGTTTTCCCTAGAATATGTAGAATGCATTGATAGAGCTGAGGTACTGCAGTCTGGCCAACTGCTTTCCATTGGAGATTCTTCTCTTCAGCTCTACTATCTTGCTACAGTCTCCTCACCATTCCCAAAACTGTTACTCCTCACACCAATTCCCGAACACCTTTGTAAGTATAACATTTTGTTCTGTCAGAGCTACTTCTTCTTGCATTTGAAATGGTACACCCAGAAAGGGGATTTGAACCAGAAGTTGCCAGGTGAACATTCCTATCATGTTCCTTTAGATCACTCCTCATTATCTCTAAAGAACGAGCTAATTATTTGCTCATCAGCAGTAGGTTCTCTTTGGCAGCTGTAACAGATGTAGAAAGAGCAGAAGTATCCAGGGAAGTATTCTGTATCTAAATTTTGAAAAATCTGTGGTTATTTCTGTTTTTTTTTAATTGTTTATTAAGTGGACAACTTGGAAAGCAAAAATAGAGCCTTCAAAACCAGGAAGTACTTTGAAATGAGTAGCAGTATGCTTGTTGTTTCCTCAGAGCAGGTCTGAGAATTGGGAATTTGGTAAGGCTTCAAACATTCAGCTAAAATCCTTATGTTCAGAGGGAGGTTCAAATTTTTGTTGAAGTGCTTTTTCAAAGAGGGTATAAAACTTTACAGTGATAGTGGTTTTTTTGATGCTTAATTAAGCTTTTTTTGTTGAATATAGAGTGTTCATCAAAAATTCTTCTTTTCCAAGTACCTGAGGGCCATCTTAATCTTTGTATAGTGCAGGATGAAATCTACCTTGTCATTGCTACATCTTCAGTTAACTAAGACAGTTCCTCTTAATCACATCCTAATGATAAATAGATTGCATCAGAAAAAATGCTGATACACAAACACTGAATAAACAACCTTGGGGCCAAATTCATGTTTGTTTGCTTGCAGAAGAAGCAAAATATGGCCTTTGCATAAAAACTGCAAACAAACCATCTCTTAGCTCACTTTTCTGTCCTTCCTCAGCAAGCCTAGACACCTGTGTCTAAGTTCCTTTTACCTTTCTCTTGTACAGAACTAAGGTGCTTTTTTTTTTTTTCTGTCTTAATGACAGTCAGATTAAAGACTTGTTAGCTGTGCTTTGCATACCTTTGACTATCTGTCTTAAGGAACCCGGGCAGCTCTGAGGTTCTGCAGAACCTGAGCAAAGGCTCCAAGCAGCTAAAGGATGTTCTTAAGGGACTTAAAAAGGCAGTTGTGAGAACAGACTGGGTTGAATTATTTAATTAATATGTCACCCAACACAATTAGCAGGACGAATGACAGATTTCTCTTACAGGTAAATGGTCCTCACAAATGATTAGTTGAATTTCAGTGCATCCAGTTTTGTTGGCCTTGCAAAATGTCACCATTTTCAATCCATGATCTGTCATGTAATTGCAAAATTATATTGCCATGGGAGCCCCTAGTCTGGCACTTTATGCAACATAATAGTTCATATTAAATGAATTTAGAACATTAGTTGAACACAGGCAAGTGGCATATGAGCCAAAATGCTTTTATGTTAGTGATATCCTGCACTAGATGGTGCTCTGTATGTGGGTTTTCTTAGGCAATACTACATTTGTAAACTAGTACAACACTTCCCCTGATGATGTTGATTATAGTGATAGAAAATAAGGGAAAAATATTTAGGTGAACTTTGTCCTTAAATAATTTTTGAAATAATACCTGAGTACCTAAGGTTACCTAAATGGTAGAAATTCAGCATCTAATTCACTTTAAGTACAGCTCATTTAGGTAGGTAAATTGTGGTTTTGTTTTTTTTTTTAAGTCTCACATTACAACAATAGTTTGTGTCTTATGATGAAGAATAAACAAAACTGTGCAAGTTCCAAACACTAGCTGAACTAACTGCACTACTGCATTCCTGCTGTGATTCCTCTACTGCTCTTCCCGCTGGGATATCTTCTATTTTTCACATCTCAACTTCTAGGAAATTGAAAGGAACTTCACTGTAGTGAGGCTCATCTTTATATATATATAACACAAATAATACAGCATTTGAATGTTTCTTGTGCTCAAGAAACTGAGATTATGTGAATACTTGTGGCATAAGCAGGATGAAGTAAGTGCTTGGGCCATACTGAATTCACTGCAGGGAGAACAGGAAATCCATCTCCTGCCAAAATGCCATCCACCCATCTGGGAAAAGCCTCCTTACAGAAATCAGGGGGTTATTCATGTGGTACTCAGCAAATATAAAATTCATGCTGCATGTCACTGCTAGATGTCTTGCAAGTCTTACTCTGTAGTGTAGTATTTAAGTTTGAATTGTTAATGCTTGCAAGATGTGCAATCACTTTGCCTTGTGATAAAAGGGTTTTTAATGATTGCAATGTATCTATTTTTAAAAATTTTTCTAATTACTCTCAGTATTTAATTTTAAATTTCTCATTGAAATTTTTGAAATAAGGCTATTTCAATTTATTTCAGTCTTCTGTCACTGAATCCTACCTCTGTTACACAGCATGCTTAGTTAAAGATCTCAGCACAGTTCTCATGTATTTCTCTGAGTAACTTTTCCTAAAAGGGGTTAAACATCTTATGAATTGGTTTCACTAACCCTCTGACTCAATACAGGAGAAAAAGAAAACAGAAAAATCATACCCATCTGGAAGAACACAAGCCCTCAAGCTAAAATTTCTAAGCAAAAAGCTCCCGGATACTGAAGAAAGGGAAGGGCTTCCTTCTTATGTTTACACAATCTGAATAAAACAAGTCATTAATAATACAACTTGGAAAAAATAGTCATTAAATATTTGCAATCCATGATAATAACTTTAAATTCTACTTTCTAGTTCCCTTTAACATTCCCAACTTCCCAAAGCACTTGAGCTACTAAATCTAACATAAAAGTTTCATACATAAGAAAACAACTGGGCACCTTTGCCTGCTATGTAATTCTCAGCTTTTTTTTCTCTCCCCAAAAGAATTAAGAAAATTAATCTCATGCAAATCAACGGAGTCCAGTAAAGTTACACTAGGGATTAATTAGGTATGTCATCTGCTTCTCATACAGCTCATTTATATTGTATCTCAAAGAAAAGACAGCTGTAACAACAGACCTTTTCTGTTATTCTACTTTCTCATTAAAAAGATATCAACCACATTCATTATTTAGTATTCTATAGTGTGTGTAGCCCTGTCAGTCTGTATGTGCTCTGTAATCCATCATATACTAATGATCAACCACCTTCTCTCCTGTTACTGTAAAAACAAAAATATCCGTCCATGTCCAGCAAGAGCTGGGAACAGCTACAGCCAAGAAGGCAAGGGAGAAATGGCTCAAAACACCTCAGATGTACTTGCTGATGCATGTGATAAGAGGCTATATATTCTCTAGAGAGGTCACATGGTGTCTTTGTCATTTGTATACTAATTAACCCTCAACCCTAAAATTCAAGTGAAATTAAGACATCCTACAGCTTTTCAAAGAACACCATCAATAAAGATGAGCTATGAGGCTGTCCAACATTGGAAGAATTCCTGGCAGAAATAAGAGTGTTATGAAATCCACTGCTGAGATATTCTGGTACATCAAAGAGTGACTGTAGGGAAATAGTACAGACTTCCTTAGAAAACAGCACCACCATAATGATTTCAGTAGGTGAAATATAATTTAAATGTTGTTGGTTCTTATTTACTTTTGGTTCTTACGTGATGTTCAGCCTCTTCAGGTAAGACAGCTTTAAAGAAAATACTCAACTCTGTATCCTAGACTTCCCTCATGAAAAGTTCTTACCAGAAAATACAAGACTGCCTGTTTCACAAGGACAGATGCCACATCATGGTTCTGCATAATATCAGTGAGGATACTGATATTTTTGAAGTACACAGTGGAAGCTGATGTCTGGCAGCTGCCTTGTCTCTGTTGTCTCTGTTATTCACCTCCATTTTTTAAACAGGATCTCCTTTCAGCTGAATAGCGTTGGAACCAAAAATGTAAAATGAGACTTGGGAGAAGTCAGCTGCTAATAAAAGGTTCCACTGTCCTTTCTTGCTGACCCAATAATTTAAATGCAAGCAAGTCTGATTTGATACCAGAGAAAACCTCAATTGAGGTGTACTTATGCTTACTCATTAAAAACAAGTAAGTTTCATCAGACTGCTTCTTGGAAATACTGTCATACACATCCTCAGATACAAATGTGTTTCTTTCATTATTTTAAGCAAAGCCTGCATTATTCTCTGAAAGAAAAAAGTACTGCAGTAGTGTTTATTTCTCTGCCTATTTTACCATCCAGTCGTTGTGGTAAGAAAACAAGTGACCAAAATGAAAATCACTTCTTTGGGACACAGAGATTTTGAAAGCAAGGAAAATCTGGAACCTTCTGACTCATGGATCTCATTTTTAAAATATGAAGAATAGGCCCCAAAAATATATTTTTTCAGCCTAAGAAGTGAAACCTAGAATTTGAAGACGTAAAAGTGAACAGTAACATCTTCCCCCATGACTTCTTATATTCTCTGAATCATGTAGCAAGTAATTGAATTTTTTCCTACTATCCTCATGGATGGGAAATATGTTTTAAACATTTTACAGAGCATACTGAAACCTCTTTAGGAAACATGCAATTCAAGAATTATGTTTTATTCTATTACTAGCCTAGGCTGATAGTTCTGTCTGATCCTCATCTATAAACAGACATCTTCAGGTTTTTTTCACAAGAATAAAACCTTATTAACAGCAGCTCCTAAAATATACCCAAGAAGAGAGGTTAAGGCTTTTGTGTACCTTTTGCATACAGGTTTATGGTAGGAGAACGGTTCCTCTTCAGAAGCATTTTACACAATGATTGATTCAGTCCCTGGGAGTGATGTACTGTGAAAGTGTTCCAGGGTACATTTAAAATGCCCACCATTCTCCCTGAAAGATTATCTCTGCTAGCTGGCATCCAAGCTGTGTATGTAAAAGAAAGAAGTGCTGACTATACCAAAAGGCTCCACCATACTTAGCCTTTATTGGCTTCAGTTCCTGGGCTGGCAGGATTAATTATGGAATTCTGCAGTTTTGACTTCCGTGGAGAGAGCAGTGCTGAAGAGGAAGAAGTAATCAGCTTTAGTTGACACCACCGTCCATGATACCAATATTCACAGAGACAGGATCAGTAACTCTTCATAAGAGCACTGCCTGTTATACCCATTTTAAACACTGCAAGCTCCTCATTGTAAGTAAGGGGCAAACGAAATCCAGAAGTACAAGTTAGTGTGCATAGTATGATATTTCAGTCAATTTTCTATGATACATATAAAGTAGGGAAAAAACCCCCCAAGCATACAAGGATTCCTTGGGGAATTCTAGCTATTCTAGGCTTAGAAAATGCTATCTGTTACCAGAGCTTCCATTTCAGACCATGGAAAATTATAAAAACTGAAAAATGCCCATGGATAGGAGGCTCAGCAAGAAATTGTGGTTAAGCAGGGTGCCACGTGGGACAGCACAGATGAGTATTCTTCCGCTGCACATTCCAGCTCTGACTCAGAAGCTCATTACAACAGAAAACATGGCTTTTTATAATTCCTTGTGCAAATTAACTGACATCTGCCTTCAAAACACTCCAACATTGCATCTTGGTGGCTTATCTGTGTGCTAGCCTTAATTTCATGTATAAGAAAACAAGGAGCTTGTCACAAAAAAAAAAAAGAATATGTTAGTTCCTATACCAATTTAAATTTTCTTCCTACTGTCCAAGACCACTGACCTGTCAGAAAAAGGAACTGAAATTAAATCAATGAAAGAAATAGATTGCCCAGACACTGTTAATGCTCATAATTTTGTAACTTTGTATGCTTGGCTTTTCCTTTTTTCTTACAATTCATTATACTTCCAATTAACACTTAAGACTGCACAATAGCCAAAATAACACATCTAAAATATTAATTCAAGATTTATCTGTTTTATTAATAACTACATTTACATTGTCATTACAGTATGAAATATCAACAACACACAATTTCACATATAAATCATACTGAATACCAGGTGAAGAGTGCTATAGACACATAATACATGCCTGATCTGTCTCATTCACCTGCAATTTTCCAATAAAATAATACTGTTCTTATTTCAGATACATCTGATTCAACAGTAATCTTGTCCAGTTTGTAAAGGTGAGTGGCTTGAACCCTAGACAGGGCTAAATTTTCCTATGTGAAGTCTGTCCAACCATTAATACTGTGCCAAGAACAACAGACTTAGGATTTTTCC
Source organism: Dicaeum eximium (assembly GCA_013396995.1). Taxonomy (NCBI): domain Eukaryota; kingdom Metazoa; phylum Chordata; class Aves; order Passeriformes; family Dicaeidae; genus Dicaeum; species Dicaeum eximium. The sequence goes on along the minus strand of VWZP01002215.1, from coordinate 334,025 downwards.
CCAAGCAAAGCTTCCTTGATCAGTTATCAGTTAAGTATTGGGGGAAAGAAAATTAATACATCAGGCCTGTTCTAAGGAAAATAAGGATTGGCTCAGAAATGAGTCCATGTTAAGATCTCCAAGTGATCCAGGCTGCTATAGAAAACATGGTCTAAAACACAGGAGGTGCAAATAAGAAACATTTTTCCCTCCCATGGGATTATTTTTACTATAAATTCCATCTGTATTTCCTTACCTTCTTCTTTGTTATGTGGTTTACCAAAAAAATTCTACATTCATTTTCATTTTCTTGCTCCCACTGGATTAGTACCATTTTCTTAAAATGGCAGGCAGAAGAGACTTGTGTTTTCTTGTTTTTCCCTGACCTCTTACTGTCCATTCAGTTTCACTTTTCATGCATAGAGAACATAATTCAATTTCAATCACCAAATCAAAAGCACATGCTATCCTTGCATCAATGTTTGAATTCATCTTTCTGTGTTAGATGGGATGGGAAAAAGAAGAGGAAAGGGTTTAATTCCCCAGTTATCTGACTTAGAGCAATCAGTGCTAAATCCTGTCATAGGCCACTGCAGCATAGCTTCCCCAGAACATTTTGTTCTATCCTGTCTCAGTAAGGCTCAGGAGGGGACATCTTGTTGCCACAGAGAATTGGTTTCAAGCTTTTCCTCTATTTCACTGGTGCAAGCTTCTGTTTAGTACACCTTTATAACAATTACTCCCATTTTTTGTTGTTTCTGTCCTATTACATTTACCATAGTTAGCTCTAATTAGGACTACTTCAGCCAGTGTGAACAATGGTATATGCAATATTGCAATATTAAAGTACTGTGTATCTAATGAAATACACATTCACATATACAGAGATCTGACACCCATAGATGCCATTACTGATAGAACAGGATCTAAGCAAAACTAGTGTGGTACACAACATTACATCGTCATCTGAGCTCAGGAGCACCATCAAGTTAGCACCTCTTAACAACTTACTGTGCATCAGCTGGTCTGCAGGAATTGTCAGCATGCATTACTTTGCATTTGCTGTTGGAAAACCCTGTGCAAGTTTGCTCAGCCTCCTCTCCTGTCAGAAGTCACATCACCATGTATTTGCTGCAGCTAAGAGCCTATTCATCCCCATGTCCACATTTACCACAGTGCAAATGATACTTCCTAAACCCTGCAAACTTAATTCACATCCAAGCTTCACACTGGGAAGATGCTGCAATAGAATATTCAGAATGTGTTCTGTAAGCATAGAAAAGTGACAGAAGCAAGTAATATTCAGCACCATTTAAGCAGCTGACCTGCTACACATAAGAATGAAATTGCTTTGACGTCAGCAAAAATTTTTTTTTCCAAGACATTAGATCTACAGTGAGCTAGTGATGAAAGCACTGAAAAATAGGAAAAGAAACGGCTTGTATGATCTTTATTATTTATGATCTTTATCCTTAGGGGAAATATTAATTTCCCTTAAATAAATTTTAGTGCTAAACATTCTTCTGCAGTCCCCTGTTAACCACTGTTATATTGCTGAAGGCTTGGAGCTGTTGCACAGACACAGGTCCTAAAGGCTCAGAACCACTTGTTTTCCAGCAAGACACACTTTCAGATAGGTCTGTGCAATTAGTCACTTGGAATTATATCTTCACCTTCATTTCTCCACCACAGATGGTTCCTTTAACAGAAAGATCTTAAGAAGGACTTTCAGAAAAAAAGTTTTCCTTTAAATAAGCAAACAAACAAACAAACAAAAAATAAAAAAAATCCACCCCAACCTGAAAAAAAAATAGGTAAGAATGTGTTGTGCTGTCTCTAACAGCTAGATTATTTCCCACTTCTCCAGCTTTCTGACTCATCTGCTAGCATCTTGCTTGGAGAAGCCCTCCACGTCGCCTCTTATTTGTTATCAGGTGCCACAGAAATTTATTGTCAACCATTGTCTCTTTATCACATCAAATAACCCCATCAGCTAACATCTCTTGGCACTTTTTTTTACAGGTCTCTTCCTTTCTCTCCTTTGACCAAATCACTCATCGCATTGGTGTTCTTTTGGTTATTTAACTGGTTTGGTTATTTAGCTCTGGTTCAGCACGACTGAAAACCAGGATTCTAGATGTTCTTTCTGTTCAGTCATTTCTTGATATCTATAAAGAACACCACTACTCTCTTAGGAAGTGGGCAGGTTTGACTGGAAATATTGACATTGTGGCAATACATGACTCTCTCAAACATCTTCCCATGATCTGTGATTAAACCTTTCCTAGCAGCCATCCTCCCTGCCAGTATACTTCTGCAAGGTTTACCCATCTTCCTTGCTGTCATATCCCTTCCCTGTGGACTTGACAAAGGCAATTAAATTCTCAGCTGCACTCACGTGGACTGAAGCTATTGCATTACAGATAACTCTGCTGGTTCATCATGTTCACTGTACAACCTTCCCCCCCCTTTCCTCTCACAATAACAAATAGCCATATTTGGGATTTTTTTTTAATAAGTCTGCTTCTGTGAAAGTGTGTTTGCTTAGGACACAGTGTATGTGGAAAACGCCAAGGTGGAACAGTCAGCACAGAACAGTACAGTTGTCATTCTGCACGTGGCTATGTAAACTCATTGAAATGACACTAAGGAAAGAGGGAAAATTAGCCCATTTTTTATCTAACTACAAAAAAAAGTAATTAAAAACCTCTAGAAGAATATCACACATATCTTCAATCACTAATATCAGAAAGAAAATAACCTATATTGATTTCTTGACATATTAATAGGAATAAAACAGTTAAAGAAGTATTTTAACTCTACAGAAGATGAAACTTATATTATTTGCCATAAGAAAATGGTTCCTAAAATCATTGAATAGATTTGTTCTTATGAATTGTGCTAGAAACCATGAGCCAATTCTTAAATGTCCATTTAAGAATAATGGAAGGAATAAATAATTAATAGCATGTACAATGTAGAGGTTTATCCCACAAATAATGGCCTGTGAAGGAAAGAGTTTATTACATTAGGGAATCAAGTAAACAACAATTAGTCTAATTGTTAAAGCATTCAGGGTATTTTCTGGTTCTTCACCAGAGCTCCCTGTAAGTAGGTCTGAATCTTGCTTTACTGGAAAGCATATGGAAGAAAAATTACACATGTAACTAATTTAGCCAAGAGATCTGTGATCTGTTCACCAGTACTTTTTGTGAGGATGTACAGAGTCTGTCTGATTGTTTTCTAAACTGTGGAGCAAAAAATACCAAGGATTCTTAGAATGATGTTACTTTTAGCTATTACGGGGAAAATCATCAGCAAAATTATAAGATCAAACCCAAATTACTATCCAATGACATTTTCAACATTTTCAGCAGCACCAGTCAATGATTTTCTCTGGCATACCTCACCTATACGTTGTCAAGACAGTAAGCATACAGTTTAATTCAAATATGTCATATGAATGTGAAGTTTGTGGTAAAAAAAAAATTAAGAATATTCATTAGTAATTGAGCCTCAGAATATAATGAAGACTTCCAACTATGGTGATATACTTTTCTTAAACCAAAATTGGCACTGGCCAGCAGAAAGATTTGTTTTCTATTAATGCAGTACTTTAAAGGTAGTCTGCATAAGCAAAGAGGAACAGTACTCATCACTTGCCAAAAAATTTGAATGCAGCTATCAACAGTCATTACTGGCCCTCTCTCCACCTCAAAAAAAACCCAAACAAAAAACAAAACAAAAAAAAAATCCCAACAGAAAAAACCAAACCAAACAAAAAAAATCACAACAGAGTGCTTTAACCTCCAGCCTGCAGGAATTTTATACACTACTGTGTAACATAAACAAATCCACATGGTATTTTCCCAAATACAGCCAGAATAAGACTTATCACAGACTATAAATCCACCACAGCCAAACTATTTTGAGTGTTGAGAGCTGCAGCCCCAAGATTTGGCACCAGTTTGCTATCCAGGAGCCACAGCTCCCCACCACACCAGAAGCAGCAGTACCTTGGACCAGAATCTCCAGTAAGTAGTGTGATAAGCACTCAAGTTGTCAATTACTGACATTCCAACTACAGCCTTCTTGGCGTCTAAAGCATTTAATTCTTGAGTTAGGCTTCAGTGGGGTCTGCACTTAGATTTTGGCATTTTTCAAAAAATGACAGGAGGAAGGAGAGATTCTCTCAGCAGCTAACAGGCAGATGTAAGACCTGGAGGGTCATGAGGACAACAGTGAAGTTCTATCTGACAATTCCCAGGAAATTCCCTTCATCACCAGGCCAGAGGCTAGCTGGGAGGAATGTCTTTCATTGTGCCTGCTGAAGGTCTGTTATTCTGAACAAACTAATCCACATTCATTGGACCAGGGAAGCAGGGCATCACTTTGCAATGCAACCACTAAGGTCTCTAGCTGGCAGTAGGGAAATTTAAATTTAAATTTCAATCCCTATTACAAGACTGCTTTCCTAGGCAATTACCATATAATATTAAAGTACACAAGCAACCATTAAGAGTCAGGAACAGAAACTGAGTTCCCTAACAACCTATTCAAAACCATCCATTACCCTGGATACCAGCAGGACACAGACTGGGCCATCCTGTGCTGCTGCATTTTTACTGTTATTGATACTCAAGTTACCTGGTACTATTTCAAATTATTTATGCCTGCTGCAATCATATCTATTATGAAAGACAGACATACATTCATCTTAGAGTATGAATGCATCTGAAAGTATCTTTCAGAGCCATTTGTGGAGCCTGCTCCTGATTACTCCTACTGACAAGAAACAGGGAACGAATATAAAAAAGATCTGTTACTTCATTTATTCCCTTTCCCATCTATTGTGATATTCACCTCTTGCTTTGGTGTCTCCAATTCTTTCCAATGCTTTATTCTGCTTTGGGCTCCAGGCTACTTTCCCGTTTCTCTTCTTTATTTAAGTGATTTTGTCTTTCTTCCCTCTTTTTTTCCTCATTTCCTTCCCTTCAATTTCAAGGTTCAGTGATATTCAGTGATCCTGCAGTATTCCTCCCACATTTATAAAACTCAAAAATGCATGGACCAGAAGAGGTAAGGAAGAAAAAAAAGGCAGAGAAGCAGAAGTCATTATCTCATTATTATCTCTCTTTAGAAACATCTAAGTATCTGGTTTTCGATTTGATTTTTCTCCTTGATTACTGCTGTATGAAAGGCCTAGACAAACAACAAAACCAGGAAAAATTCAAGAGCCATCAGAGCGGAATGGTTGCAGCAAACGCTGAATGCGCTGTGATCTTTGGCAGGATAAAGATCAACACCACAAGCTTTCAGCTGTAGCAATCAGTCGATACTTTCCAGACCATCCCCACGGTGACAAAGACAGAGGCATTTTTAAGTTGTAATTGAGATTAGCCTTGATACATACAGTTGGAGCCATGCCTGTGAACTTTGCTAAAAGGCTGGCTATGTAAGCTATCTATCACTCAGTTTCACATGAGCAGTAACCTAATGACACCACAAAAATCTCACTCTGTCCCTTGCTCCACACGTTCAGCCACAGGGGCAGGCTCATGCCAGGGTGCTTCAGCTGTGCTACTGAAGTGTTTGCCTCCCAAGGTCTGGAACACTATATAGACTCTCTGGGGTGCCCAAGTTTTGTACAATGCTCAGCATTGTAGCCCAAAAGCCCTCTTGCTCTGATCCAGCTTACTAGATTTGCAGTCACGTGCTAACTGCACCCATACATAATAGTACTGACTCCAGCACGCTCTGGATGAAGCCCATAAAGACACACAAGACTGCTTTTTATGGATGGGAATAAAATATTTTGTTTGTTTTTACTAAGCCAACCACAATAAATGGTTCTCTTTCATGTGGTGATGAAACAAAACAGTCACACTGTATTCCTTTTCTAATTATTAGGTTGAAAGAAGCAGTGTCTTCCTGGCATGTTTAATTCTGAATCATATTCATCACATATATAAATAGCCAGCAACTGTATATAGTAGAGGAGGGCAGAGAGGAAGGTCAGGGAACTAGCTTGATGTCAAGAAAGCATTTCCTGTGGAGTCACCAAATCTGTCCTGGATACTGACTCCTACGTTGGCACACAGGGAGCCTGAAGGCAGCTGTGCCCTCCTGCACCAGACATGCCAGGTAAGCATCTCCAACCCTGCTGGCATTTGGAAGCTTCTCCTCCCCAGAAATCACATAGGCATAATTTACTTCTTGGGGCTTTGTAATGATGAGTAAAAGATTTTTCCTCTCTGCCTCACATTATGGGCAGTGCCACCACTGTGAAGACACAACTTTAGTGCCAAATCCTCAGCAGCTGCTCCAGTGGGTCAGGGAGACTACCATAATATGAACCTTCTCCACTGAAATCCAAGTGAACAGATCCTGGAGGGAAGTGCTGGCTCTACTACTACTGAAATTCAGGATGTCGAGCCCTAAGAAGTGGCAGCAAATAATACCGTGGACAGAATGCTAAAAAGACTTCCAGCAGAGTTAAAAGTTGTGGCCAGTCACTAAACTCACACACTTTCTATCTGGTTTGCGTTTATAAACGATTCTGCATAAACACTAACTTAGCCCAAGACTGTCATTGCACAGCTTAGGCCATCAAGAAAATTATCCCTGAAACTCCTGAGATTTCCTGTTGTAACCTAGACATTGCCTTAGCGTTGTTACACACTGTTTTGCTAACCTCAGACCCGTGGCAGCTCTAAGCTGACTTCACAGAATCCTCGAGGTTGGAAGAGACCTTTAAGATCATCAAGTCCAACTGTCAACCCAGCATTGCCATTGTAACCAGTAAACCCGATCACCAGGCACCGGATTCAGACGCCTTTTAAGCATCTCCAGGAGCGACGACTCCACCACCTCTCTGGGCATCGCAATATGCTGCAGGAACTTCGCAGGAACAAACTTCTTTTCCACGCTCCCTCGTTCGGACGGCAGCAGCGGGCACGCGAGCGAGCCAGCCGCCTCCCGCAGCAGCCCGGGCCGGCAGGGATGGCAGCCGGGCACGGCGGGGGCAGGGCCCTGCCGGGGGAATGCGGCCCGGCCGGCCCAGGCGCTGCCCCGGGCGGGTGATTTAGCCCGGCTCTCCAGCACCGGGGCACCTCCCCGGCTTCTCATCCCGAGCGCCGGCCGTGAAGCCACACGCGGTTTAGGAAGTGAAACGAGACCAGGCAGGTGGTGTCGCCGTCGGTTGTGAGTTTGAGCCAGCGCACTTTGCTCGGCTGGAGCAAGGTCACTGCCCGCCCCGGCTCGGCCAGGGCCCACCGTCCGCCGAGCCCCGCGCTCCCCCGGTCCCGCCGACAGCCGTCAGGAGGAGCGGCCGCCTCCCCGGTTGCCGCGGCCGGATCCTCCTCCATCCCGTGCGGTATTTTTAGCCGCTGACCCAGTTCCCCCGCTCGGCTACCTGCGCGCCTCTCGCCGCCGACAAACGCATCGCCCAGGGCCGGCCCGGCCCCGCGGCCCGGCCAGCGCCAGGTGAGAGGGGCTGCTGCGGGGCAGGTGCGGCCGGAGCACGGCGGCGGCGCCTCGCACGGGACGCCCGGAGCGGACGCGGGGCTGCAGAGGGGTGCAGCCGGGGCGGGACAGCCGCGAACGCCAAGCCGGCGGCGCTGGCGAGAAGCGGGAGGGCCGGTGCGGGCGCGGCGCTGCCGGGGCCTCCGCGGGGGCGGAGGGGGGGGCGGTGCCGGCGGCGAGAGCGGCCGCGGCGCAGTTTTCTGCAGCGGCGCCGATCTACAAGTGAGGGGTAGTGTGTGCGTGCCGCCGTAAGTGCTGACTTACTGTCTTTTACAGAAGTGTGAGTGCTCTCTTTCTTCCCCTCCTTTTCTTTCTCTCCTCGCACTCTCAGCTTCCCGAGGTGGCCGGATAACGGGGCACGGAGCGGAGCGCGGCTGGGGCTGCCCGGGCGCCGAGGTGCCGGCGGGGGAAGCGGGTCCTGCTCCAGCTTGCTTTCCTTCTTTCCTCTTTGGCGATTGCCGCCCGGCGAGGTGAGGCTGAGCCGCGGCCCCGGGGCGCAGAGCAGGTGCGGCCGCAGCGGGGCGGCCCCGAGGGGCCTTTCCCCTGCGCTGAGGGGTCACAGCTTCGGCGGGCCCAAGTCCAGCGTTTGGAGTTTTCGATATTGAGAGATACGGGGATTCTGTATTGCCGTCGCTTTTTTTTCTTTTTTTGATTAATCTAAATGAACACTGACACCGTGTTTGATATGTGTAAAATGTGCTACAGCTTGCTCTAGTGCACCCAGAGTGCTTTGGTCCTGCACTACAAGCACGAACACTCCTGAGATTTTTAAAGGAGTATTTTTAATGCTCGCTGCTCTGCTTGCTGCTATTTATACCATGCAAGGTTGGCAAGGAGAGGAGAGCCAGAGTTTGAAAAGGACATTGAGCTTTAACTTGATACCACTGTTCCAAGGTGAGAGAGTCCATATATTTAAAATAAAACAAAACAAAGAAATGCCCAGAAAACAACCCCATGAAAACAACCTTCCTCTCTGTTTTTCTGCTCATGATCAAAGCAGAGAGCTGAGCATCCTCTTCTGGTTAGGGTATGTAGGTGATGTTCTGTCATGGGGTCCAAGCCTGTGCTTTGGTTTTATTATTTCTTTGCTTTATGCTTGTGATTTGATGGACAGTGCAGCTGGTTAAACCCCACACCGGGGGATTATCTGAAAGATGAAATCTCACACTGGCAGATGCATGACTTTTGCTTAGGTAAAATAAATCATTGCTGGACACTGCCTATGCATCCTAAGGTCTTAGAGTAGCTATAATGTAAAATATTGTTAACTCTAAGTCTGACAAATTGGATGATACCTGCGCTGTTGAATATGGGTAATCAATTAATGGGTAATCAATTTCTTTCATCTTTTTCTGAATTAGTTCAATATACAGTAACACCTCTCTAAAGTGAGGAGAGATAGAAGCTCTTCATATAGTGAAACTTAATTTTGGGAATAGAAAAGCTTTGACCTTCATCGCTTATATCACTAGGATTTTCAGAATGGATGGTAATAACTAATATGATGGATCTCCCTCTCTGGATTGCTAAATAAGACTTGTATTAAAAATTGTTTGTTCCTCGTGACATGCGCTGTGCTCTGGTGGAGCTGCAGAGCAGCGTTGTAGTGGCTGGCTCGCGTGACTGCAGAACAGCCGCTAAGGATAATTTAGTTCTCCTAGTGCTAATTATCGTGGGTGAGCAATAGATTGCATTTGAGTTCTGTTTTTATGGAGTAATTGTACATGTGGGAACAAGACTCTGCTAAAAATTCATATAGTCACTTTTTAAATATTGCAAAGCTTTGACTTCTGGCTGAGATCAGTCTGCTTCAGAACTGTGGCTGAAACAGTGATCATAATCTGGTAAATCTGATGCTAAAATGTTACCTAATATGATTTTCCATTTAGAGTAAGCATGATTCTATTTGCAAAGATTCCATAAGTTGAAAGTATTTAAACAAATGTTAAATTTCTAGTAGCTAGCCCCTTAAATGGGTTGCATGATATTTTTGAGCAGTTGTGATTCAATAAATAGGAAGCTTTACTGCCGGATGCATAATTGTTCCTTATTCTCATGTGTTTTACTTACAGCTGAAATCAACATCTGAGAATTGACTAACTGCAGAAGTGCAGTGTCAAGGCCTTGAAAAAGTCAAGATTTGACAGACTAATGACACTGTAAATGCATTTGGAGATTCTGTTTCTAACTCTTGCATTTTGTGGTTTCAAACCCTTGTCTGTAAGCACATATGTTAGAAGCAGGTTTCTTTTTTAGGCAGAGCCAAGATTCTTGTATGAAAATGTCAACTCTAAGGAAGGTTTTTTTTAAAAATCTTACAGGATTTACTGTTGATCTGAGATTTAACATGTCGGGTATCTAATGGTCTCAACAATCTAGCAAAATAATTGCTAAGATTTGTAATGGGAGCTGTGGAATGCAGATTAGCCAGTTGATAGTGTGGGACTGATTTTTTTTATCTACAGAAATAAAAATGCACTTATGTTTTTATACATATATATGTGCCATGTACATGTGAATTTGTTTTGTATAGAAATGTGGCATATTAATATTTATATAAGATGTGAAAGTGTACCACTGCTGTATTTTGATTGATGATGAGAGATCAGATTATGTGATCAGAAGTGCTACGTGTGGTATGTGTGATTCAACAGAAGCTGCTGAAGTGATTGCCTGCCCTAAGTCCCTATTTCTGTTCAAGTAATTTTCTTCTATTCATTCAATTTCTTGATGTATCCTGATTTACTGTTTAATTAGGAAAATCAAGCATTTTTAGTTGCCTTTATCCCTTTAATTTAGAGGATTACCTCATGAGTTTGTGAAATGCTCATTCTATGGAGTAGTTAGGAGTTAAAGCTGAAAAAGTTAATGCTCTTTATTCTGCTTTACTTGATTGCAAGAATTAGTGCTTCTTCACTGTTTGTGCTGTGGAACTGGCTGTTGTACAGTTTGCTCTATGCAGACATTAATGTGAGAATGGTAACAGCCCACTTCTTTTTAAGGGAGTGCTTGCACTCTGGAGTTTTTTGCTTTTCCTGATTTATGTACAAAGATGTTTTTAGACACAGTAGTTGCTCCGGTGGAGGCATGGGAAGAATTGTTTTCTGCTTTCCTATTTTCTCTGTTGTTGCTGAGATGATTCCACAAAGTATGCTATGCATAGGTAAGCTTTATCATCTGACAAAAAAGTCAGTGCTAGTTGATAATTTTGTGTCTTCCAAGTAAAAACATAATATTAATTATGAGTCATAGTTTTCTAAATGGGCTTTTTCAGTACCAGAAAGTTATGTCAGGATTTAAATCATACTGTTCAGTGGGAAATTTCCTTTTTCCACATCCCTAGCACCTGTATTAACTTCCGTTTTATTTCATGGACTGATCCTTCCCTTGGATGAATTGCAGTAATCCTTCTACACTAAGTATCTCAAACTGCTTTACTTACTACTCTGCTTAGATTTTGCATCAAGAAAAACTGAATCTGCTTTTAGTTGATGACTTTGATGTGATCTCTGAATTACCCACTTGTACCTGTTGTTATTCCTCTTTAGATGGTTCCCTTAATGTCTGTCATTTTCTTTGGCTTTGCCATAGAATTTGTTTGAGCCCTTCCAACTTGGCTAAGTTGCCAGTGTGCTCTCAGCAATCTTCAAATACTTAAACATTTCACAATTTTTTTTTCCTTTAGCAATTTTCTGTAACTATTTCTAAAAATGCAAACTAGCTCATTTTTGTATTTAATATAAATGTGGATTTAAAGATTGCAATATGGTAATTATGCAGGGAAATTAAACTAGTGCACTCAAGGCACTGGGAGCTGAGATATTGTAACCCACATTGGGTTTTGAGGAGCTAGTTCTAGTGCAGACCCCTGTGAATGTGCATACAGAGGTTGTCTGTGTGCTCAGAGTGACAGTGGTCATCAGCTGTGCTGCAGAATTCCTGAGGTGGAGTAAAACAGTTGGAATGTGTGTGGTGTAGCACTTCATTTAGTGTCTAGTATTCCTAGTATCTCTACTATCTTTTACTCTGTACTCTCTACACTGTGTCTAACAGGAAGAAATAGGACAAGCTTTATTCCAGAGTCAGTTTCCCTGCTGTGTTTGCTCCATTCATGTCAGTGAAGAACTGGACAAGCCTTCTTCAAGCAAAACCAGAACAAACCAAATATGGTTGTTGATACATTCTATGTTTTTTTCCCCTGATCTCCTGTCAATGTATGAGGTCCCTATAGCGTGTTTTGGGCTTGTTAGTTCAGTTTGATAGCATTAGCTGACACCAGTGAGGTCTGGATGGAGTGATCTGTGAAATGGTGCTCCTTTTTTTCTTTCTGAGATCAGCTGTAAACCTATGTGACTGGCCAAAAAAGAAATTATTTACATCACTGGGCTCCTGAAGGAGTGTGATTGTACTCTTGGGTGAGTGTGAGTAGTCAGTGCTGCAAGTGTTAAAGACTGAGTTTTGCATCTGTTTATCCCCTGTTGGAGTTGTAGCTGAGGCTGCTGCCTTGTCATGTCTCTAGTGTTGAATTGCAGCAGACTGAATAATCTTGACTGAAGAATTTTCAAAATAGGAGGATTTTGCTGCACCATCATTGCAGGAGGGTTTGGGAACTGAGGATCTAAATGCATTGGGCGGGCAGGGAGCATTATGGTAAAGATTGTGGACTGATGAATAAACTGCTGTTAAACAAAAAAGACTGTGGCTTGTCCATTAGCGATGGTTTGTGTGCCCATTCTCACAATTAACATGATCTGCCTTTCTTATTTTACTTGGTGCTTTGCCTGTATGCTTCTAGTCAGTCAAATACTCTTACCTGAGGATGCTAAAGATAAGACAGTTGGACTATTTCAAGACCATGGTGTGAGATCATTTTTAAATTGGAGGTATACATGAAGATGCTGCTGCACTGGCTTATTCACAGTGCACATCCTGTTAATGCATAGTCTACAACTAATCATCAGTTCTCGGACAGAGTCTGAGTTGCTTGCTCTTAATATCTGATTCAAATGTTTCAGTGGCCGTGAAATATTTTTTACTTTGATTATTAGAGGTATTTGAAATATCAGTGATGTGACTTTAAAACAGAATTCAGGAAGTGCTTTCATAATATTTTCCTCGGGTTTGTATTTTTCTTTAAAAAGTGTTCTAATTTACAGAATTACAATTTGTCTGGGAAGTACCTTTTTTCACCCTCCAGACTGAAGTAGGACTACAGCCTGTGCTTGATCAGGTCAGACATGGCAGGGTGCAGCTGACTCTTGCAAATCTGCAGCTGGAGGTTCTGTAACCTGTTTTGGGTAATCTAGCAAATCATTTAAGGAAAGAAATAACTTGAACTAGGATGGTTGATGACCCATCTACAGGATTATAGGCAAGTGCTGTTATAGAAGTTAGTTGGCAGTTGTACCTGGTTTTGGTACTGAAGTCTTTCAGATGAAACACTGAGACCTTCAAGGAAATGGATCTAAAGTGAGCTGTTGGTGGCCCCTACCTCTGAAATGATGCTGATCAGGTGATTAATTCTGCCCCTGAGCAGGACCATAGCTCTTTATTGCAGCTCTGAGTTGCAAGAAGATTGTAGTTCTGCAGTTTTCTGAATGCTGCCTCCTGCTGTAAGAAATTCTCATATGCTCCCTTGTGAGCCTGTCCTTTCATCCAGCTGAATAAAGTTTTGGTGTGTTAGATGTCCTTAGCATTGCTTTTGGTTGGGGGATGGGGGGAAGTCTCCAAGTTTTCTGGGTGGAATTAGCATGAAATTTGACTATTTTAGTGGTATATTGGTAAATGGTGAGAATAATTGGAAGACTGCTAAGTGGATAGAAGTACTGGATTGATAAAATTTATTCTGTAGATAAGTGGCATATATACAGTGTGTAAAAGTGGAAGTCTGTCTTTGCAAGCTTTATTTAAAATTTTTGGAATTCTGGTAGCGTGTGCTATGCAGTGGTCAGTACAACTTCCACTCTGTGGAGCAAAAGCAATACACACTGTTGTTACTTTTAAACTAGATGTCCAGTTTTAGAGACAAATAAAGGATTGTTTGATTGGAAACGGTCAAAATTGGATCTATTTTTCACATTGAGTTGCTTTGGTTATTTTATTTTCCTGCTTATTTTATTACTTTTGATGTCTTGAATTCTGTGTTATTTAATGTCACTTCTCTGTAGTGGCAGTATTTCATACAGGTAGTTTTCTTGTGTCTGTCTTGACCTTCACGTTGCTCAGTTAAAAAGAGAGCTTATAGCAAAGTCATTCACCATGAATATTTGGAAATAACCTGGGTAGGTGTTCATTTTGGGAGATACTGGTTGATACAAAAAACAAATATGCAGCATGCATCCCAATATTAGGAATATTTATATCAATGTTAATTCACCATTTAACTTACAAAGCAACATAAAACTTAAGTAGTGTCAGGATGCTGTCTTCTTGAATCTTTGTGATGTTATTTTTGCAAAAACTGAAGAATAACTTGAAATTTGGTTGGAAAGGCTTTTAACACTCCTCTCTGCCACAGGCAGTGTTTTTTAGATTGTCATGTCATCTGCAATGATGTCACTTGGAGATTAAACTCTTCTGGTATTCTTTTGGTGGAGTTTTACCTGTTGTAAAGCATGAACTTCCCCGACATCTTCATTACTAGGCTTTATTTAAACATTTGTTAAACCTTCTGCGGATTTGCATTGATTTTCTTCATATTTGAATTGTGCTCTGTGATGTTAGCAAACTTAAAAGTCGCAGTTTTCAGAAAATGCAGTCCCATCACCGAATCACTGTATAACTTTCCCAGGAACTGGAGAATTAAATATAATTAAAAGTGAATTGTTGCATCTTGATTTTCTGCCCACATTTGTCTGAATGCTGATGTCTGTTGGTGAAGGAGCTGACAACTAAGCACATTAAAGCTCAAATAAGCCCAAAACCCATTAGAGTGAAAGGATGGGTTGTTTGAAGAACTAATTCTTGCAGCAAGGTCTGTGTAGTATTAGGGTTGTCACCCTGTGGAATGTAAAAACTGATTTCTGTTAGTGATTTCCTATCTTAATTCCTGGGAGTATACATTATGCTCAACATTTTGGACTGAAAGAATAGCTTGTTTAGCTTGTCTCTGAAATTAGCACTGAAACTGTCTTCTCATGCTGTTTTTCAGCACAGACATTTAACCTGGCTCATTAGGTTTTCTGTGGCAACTGGACATAGTACTTAGTGTGCTTGAGAAAGCCTCCTCTGTTGTCTTTGATGCCATGTACAAGTTGTCCATGTAAGGCTCAGTGCAGTTTGCTACTGATGATCCTGTCCTGCTTTCTTGTTGTTTTGGTTTGGATTTTTTTTCTGTAAAAGCACTGGTTGAAACTAGATAGTGCTTTGTCCATCATTGCATGTGGTCTTTGTGATTTCCTCTGAGAGGATTGACAGCTTTAAGTTTTGCTGATGTTCAAACCATTACTGAATTATTGTATGGCTCTTTTTGACTCCCTACTTCTTTCTGGTTATTCATTTGAGAAGAAAAAAAAAGAAGAAAATGAATGCTTGTATTGAAGTGCTCCTTTCCACCTTTTTGACATTAATCTTTCAGTTCTGCCGTATACGTGATTATTTCTGACTCCTGGCTGAAGCTCTTAATAGTTGTGTGGCTTCTTTGTTGACGCTGTCTAAGCACGTGAAGCACTGTTGCTGCCTCCACTGTGCCCATGTTGAGTTGCAGGACAGCTCACCTTTGGTGCTGCTGGTTGATGGCTGTGTGATGCAGACCATTTCTGGATGTACTGGCCTAGCAGTTCGTGGCAGTGTAAGCAGGCTCTGTCTGTTGCAGTGTGCTCTCATCTGATGTGTGCTCTGCTTTTCTCCCATCAGTCGTCATGGATCTTAAAACCATTACTCGGTGGCTGCTATCTAATCTTGGCAAGCCTATTGATCACTGTTCCACTGTTGCAATCTTACCTAATTACCTAAGGCATGGCTTGTCTGCCAGGTTCACCTCTGCAAGATGCCCTCAGTGCTGACTTGACCATTTTATTACATTGTCGATATCTAGAAGGTAATCTGCAAAAATTTGCAGAAATCTGGTGTTTCTTTATGTTAGGACTATCTGAACAACTCCCTGTCTCAGGTGTGCTCTCTACCAGATACTTTTAAGTGGGCAGCCTATATGGTGCTCTATCATCTCAGTAATGCTTCAGGTGTAAGTTTACAAGAGCTGAAGTCTACTGCAGATTTCCACCAAAGAGACTATTATTTTGTATGCTTTATTTGCTCCTTATTTAGTGTTACAAGCCAAACTTATGGAACTTTATTCTTACTCCTTTATCTTTCAAGAAGTGTGGAAGGAACATGAACTGTTTTCATTGTCCGTGAAATTTCATCCTTTTCAGGTCTCTGTTAGCAGCAGCTGCCATCAGCAGCCTGAAGGTGCTGAAATAAAATCTGTTGGTATGATTCATAGTTCATATGTGTTATAACATGTGACTCGATTTAATGAACTTGTTCCCAGAATTGTCTGAGAATTATTTTTATATCACATAGATTACTTACTTACCATGTACTTTTTTTGATGCTGTAAGAGTAATTTTATATGTTGCTGAGTTTCAGGTAATGAAATTTTTGTGTCTACAGGTGGATTGCTGAAATTGTCCCTTTGCAAGCTTCCCCTAAATGAAAGAATAGCCTCAGATATTTTGCTCTGTTTGTGTCCTTATTTGTGTCTCAGTATAGAAGCATCTCAAAACTATGGATGTTCCCTGTAGTGCATCTGTGTTTCCTCTGCTTTGTTTCATTGTCATAAACAATTCATAGGACCTGTTGAGGAATTGTTATAGTTGAGTATTATGAAACTGAACTGTCTGGGTGTTGTCTCCTGACACATTATTATAATCAGCCAGAACCTTGATGCCAGGAGATAATAAAGGCTGGTTCTGCAATCGGCATAGGTTGGTGGCCTTGGGCAGCTGGATGCCTTTAGGTGTTTGCGCTCTCAGTATCTGCCTGGAAGGATGGCAGAGGCTTGCCAAGCAGCTGGGAAGGTCACCTACTTTAGTATGCTTGGATCTGTAGTAACAGAATGAATGTTCTTGCTCTGCTCTCATCTTATGAATAGCTTCTGATTTGGAGTCATGCAGACCACTGCTTCACCTAAGGATTCTTTGTGCTCTGTAGATCCTTGATATTCTAGTAGCAGACAAACCTTGTGACCTTGGCAGTTTTCTCAGGAGATTGGACATCCGCTTCATTATGTATACTGTTTGTGGTAAAAGCTTGCTTCTACCTTATTGCACAAGCACACAGATCAAGATATCTGAACAGTTTCTGTATGTGGTTAGGACTCATGTTTACCTTTCTTTCCTTGCCCTGAACTTGGTTTGTGTCCTTATCCATAGATTTTGTGTTATAAAATCTCCTGCTGCTCAGCAAGTGGGCTCCAAAGTCAAATACCATAAAGCTAGTCTTCTGTGTTATAGATTTCTCATAGGTTTCATAATAGCTGTATTAACTAGTATTTTTATATATATATAATAGCTGGGCATAACTAGTGTTTATTTGTGCTTCTCTGCGTTAATCAAGCTGCATCTCAACACTAAAGAAGTCAGTAAGTCTGGTTCCAAATTTCAGCCAGCTTGAGCTGGTAGTTCATTTAATAGCTTAATTGCAAGGTGATAATTGAATAGGAGTTATTGTCAGTTTCCTACATGCAGAGGCTGTAGCATTAGACCTTCTGAAGTCTTGCTAAAAGCTGCCTCTACTGAAAGATGTATTGCAGCTTTAGCTATTACTTCAACGAGAAAAGTATTGAGCATGTTTTTTGTTGTTGTTGTATTTGACTAGTAGCTTCCCTGCTTGCCCAGATGACTGTTGGCCAAGTGCTTCAAGCACGAGGTGGTGGTGCATGCCATGCTAGTTGGGGTCTCTGAATGTTTTTCAGTATTTGGCTTCTTCCACCTGTCCCAGCATAGCAGCAATGAGGACTTCCCCGTGGTGCCCAGCTACCCCTGTTGCAGTGTCTCCTGTAAGCTGAACTGCCAGCCTCACACAGGTCACAGCACTGTTGTGCTGGTTATAAGCCTTCCTCTACAACAACGTGTTGTCACAAACACATTTGTAAAAAAATGCACTTTTTAGACAAAATAAGCACTGTGGAGCCTTGAAAGGAACGACTGTAATGTAATCAAAACTGAGGAGAGTGAAGGTGAGAAACTGCAGTGGTTAGAGCAGCCCTCCAAGCAGAACATTTGACACTTCAGTGGTGTAGCTTGGCATGTGGGCATGCCTCCAGCCTTTACTCTCCTAGGGGTTACCCTGTTGGTAAGTTGTCACCTAAATATAGTAAGCCTGTATGGTGGGGCTGTTTTTTTCCCCTGCAATGGGCTATTTTCAGTGTAAAATAAACAGGAGAGCTTTGTCTTCTACAAGGTCACTCCATCACAGGCTTTCAGATGTTTCCAGTTGTTTAGATTTCTTATTGAAGGCCATAGGGAAACTGTGTGGCAAACCTTGAGATCAATATTTCTGTTCTCTAATCTCTAATGGGGTGCATATCATTGATAAAAGATGTCTGGTTCTGTAGGGGTCATTCCATAGTATCTATGTAAGTTATATTTAGTGCATGTTTCTATCTGATTGGTGTCAGAATAAAGCTGCTGTTACAAACTGCTTACTTATTTATAAACACAGAGAACACAAGCTTCCCATAGCGGGGCAGCCTAGAAGGTTGTTCTTAAAAAAAATATGGGGGAAGAGGTTTCCAGGAAAAAAAAAATCAGTTGCAGTGTATTCTTGATGGCTGGTTGATGGTGGTTTTGTTTTGCCAACCAATGGCTTAATATAAAAGTATGTTTGTGGTTGTCAAATGTGAATACAGTGAGATGATGATTTTCTATCTCCAGGACTAAACATGGTCTGCAGGTAGCAGAAGGTGGCTTACAACACAGTTGGAAAGTGGTGGGCTGGCTCCTTCCCTGAACTTCTTGCGATCATCTTCTTCCCCCCGGCCTCCCAACCCCCCCAAAAAAACCCCCCTGAGAAACAACAACAATAACAAACCAACCAACCAAACAAAAAAAACCCAAAAACATTTAAAAATGCAGTATTCATGCCCATCCCATCTCTATTTACTTATGAGTGAACGCTTGGAACAGTGTACAAACAGGCAGGTCCTTGAATCTCTTAACTGTTAATAGTCTTTCAGTGTATATGTTTTGTTTTCTGTTTTTGTTGTAGAAAAGTCGTAGATGGCAAATTTGTCTTACTTTGTGCCTCAAAGTAACATTGAATAACTGGATAACCATACAATATAAAACTATTAAGAGTAACTGTAGCAACCCTGTATTTTTTCATTCAGCAAAAGAGTAGCATTTTTAAACACAGAAGATGAATCTGTAGTGTTGAAAAGAGAAAATGTTAAATAATGTGCGTCTGTCCACTCTTGTAAAGAAGTCTGTTGCTGAAGCGATGATGAGTACTGTAGTATCTTTTCCATGCTCTTCAACTCTTCCAGAAATTGCTTTCAGAAAGAGGCAGAATGGCCTTTGTACTCAATGATAACTGCCTAGAGAAAAATTTAATCTCTTTGGACTAACGGCTACCTTTCTGCAAACCAGTGACTTTGAGGTTAATGTTTAAATATTTAAATGGATTTGGCATGTTGCCCTTTAAGTGGAACAGAATGTGCTTAACCTGAAACTCAAACAGTTCCCTGGGTAGCCAAAAAAATAAATAAATTGCTCAATAGCGCAGTGATCTGGTAAATTGAAAGATTATAGTTTAATGCTAATCCTGAACAGGGTTATCCCAAAGGAGGAATATCTGTCTGATTTTTTTCTATTTAGTTGAGGGCAATTTTTATGGATGTTATTGGAACTTTTTACAGGAGTTCTTAGGCTGAGTAGTAGCACCCATCTGTGAATCCAAGTCCAGTATAAATGAGTTCTAGTGTAGGGTAGTAAAAATAGTCCTAAAGGACGCTGATCTGCATGAAGGAATTCTAAACTTGTTGAAAACTGGGTAACTTGCTAACTTTGGATGATTTTATTTTTTTTCTCTTTCTTTGGGTTGGAACGTAAGAGTTAAGCAAAGGTTTGATGCATGTAAAGCTTAATTTGGGAGTCTTGATACTTACGACTTTAAATGGAAGAGGGTAAAGAAGAAAGGCAAGAGCAAGTGCCCCTGGTATTCTTCACATCTCTAGGGCTCTCTACTTTAATCCAGAGGACTGGGTTACCAGAGCCTGGAAGAGAGGTGGGAGCTTTGACTTAGAGACTGCATCTCCAGTCCAGTCAGATTCTGACCTTAAGTTTACCAAGAACTTTGTTAAAGGCATCCCACTCAGGGGAGCGTTTCCTGCCTCTCGTGCCAAATGATGCAAACCCAGGTTTTCTGCCAAGTATCCTAAGGATTTTCTCATTTTCTTCACATTCTGAACTGGTGACTGCTTGCTGTCTGTAGTTGAGGGAATGAAGCAGTGTTCAAGGAGTGCTAAGGTAAGCTGGGCTGGACAGGGGAGACAATTTTGGTTTCTTATAATGCTTTCTTATACAAATCTCATGTTCAAGTTAAACAAGTATGTGAATTTTTCAACATGGATAGATGTGAAATCTCACACTTTAGAATGCTTAATGAAAATAATTATAAATCTCATAACTCCAAGACTATGAAAGAAGTATTTGAGGTTGCAACAGCTTCCCAGACAAACTAGTATTTTGCTTAACTCTGATTGTGTGGTATTTCTACTACAGCACAGAAATGAAATTGTCTGGGTCAGTGTTAGGTATTTGCTTGAGGTCATGTTTGCGTCCTAGAGAAAGGAATGATACTGCAAATGTCCAGCACAGAATTCATACATCACATACTATAATGTGGTTTATGAGAACCCAAAGGGGATCCCCTCTTAAATGGTTAGGAAATCTGCATAGTACCAAAAAGCATCCTCCACATGAGTGCTACAACTCTAAAACTGGTATGGACTACCTACTCTTCTACATGATCTGTGTTGGTAGTTGGAGACAATTTTATCACATTTATTAATGTATTTGGTGATTTCCTTATAAATGAAAAAAAATTTCTATTTAAATAACTGTTTCATGGGCCATTTCAGGAAGAGGGGGCAGACAGACAGGCTGCTTTTCGTAGACCAGCCCCTTTCTGCTGGTGGTTCAGAGGTAAAGGAAAGATCAAGATAAAGAAAAGTTTTCTTTCCAGTGCTTTATAGATAGGTAATAAAAGGACCATCTGTGTTTCATTCAAGAAATAACACAATAAATACCTTGGCTAGAAAACTTGCAGTAGGAGCTTTTAAGATGAAATTTGTAAATCTTACTTCTGAATAAAAAGGCTCTTTTTACCCCTTGCGTGCTAAATTAGATGAAGGAGAACAATGTGTTCAAACTGTCAGCTTAACTCTCAGAAGATTACACTGATCTGTGCCTGGTGCTGCCATGTGTAGTCAGCTTGCTCCCACAGCACTCTTTAGCATCCTTAGTCCAGGAAAACTTTTCATTAGGGAAAAGAATCTAGCAGTCAAAAGTGGTAGGCAAGAAATTAGAAAAACCTGTTCAGGAAAGCACACAGATTGCAGATTTAATCAGTTGACAAAATGTGAATGGATGGGTCAAAGAGAAGATAAATTTGGATCTGTTCTGAAGGGGAGAGGAGAAGGAGGGCAGATGGTTGGTGATCACTTTTTTACAGGGAGATATTTGCGCTGTATTTAAATAGAGTGAAAGTATGTTAATCTCCATGAGAGAGACGGTTATGGGCAAAATGGGGAGTAATGAACTAGAAACATCAGTCCAGAGCTCAGTATTGACTAACCTTAAAGAGCAGCTTTTAAGAAATCCTTAAAGTCATAATCAGGCCATAATAAGTTCAACTAGGGACCAAGGAAAAGTCAGGTAATGATGAGATGAGGCAGGCTTGGCACAGCAGGGGAGGAAGGGCCTGTCTGTGCAAAGTTCCTCTGGTGTTGCTTTTATTCTGGGGGTGGTGTTAGCACGTGGCTGTTAGATGGCTATGGTTAACATACCTTGCCTTGTCCTTTGTGCCAACTGAGCAGCAGCAGGATTTCCCACCCAGTGATTCTGAATGCAGAATGCTTGTGGTGCTGAGGGTGAGGTTCTTCAGCGTGAGTATCCTCCCAGTCAATAGATACATACTTACTGCTTTAGTTCCTTCTGATTTCTGCATCTTTGTGTGTTCTTGTTTTTCTCTCAAAGATCACTGAATCCTGGGTTGGAAGGAGCCTTAAATGTCATCCAGTTCTAACCCCCCTGGCATGAGCAGGGATATGTTAGATTAGATCAGGTTGCTCAAAGCCTCACCTCAACCTGGCCTTAAACACTTCCAGGGATGAGGCATCCACAACACCTCTGTTCAACCTGTTCCAGTGCATCACCACCCTAACAGTAAATAATTTCTTCCTAATTTCTAATCTAAACCTACTGTTTTTCAGTTTGTAACCATTCTTCCTTGTCCTCTTACTACATGCTCTTGTAAATAGTTTTCATATTTCTGGTAGGCTCCCTTCAGGTAATGGAAGGCTGCAATCAGGTCACCCTGAAGCCTCTTTTCCAGGCTGAATAATCCCAATTCTCTCAGCCTTGATGATTATAGCCTGCAGATAGCTATTCCTATTCTGCAGGTGGTCAACTCTCTACTTTGCTATTACATTTCTGATGTAGTGTTTTTCTGATGGTAAGTGCAATGAACTGGTAGTCAGTATTTGAGGCCGTAAGATGGGATCTCAATGACAAACTGTGTAGAGCCAAATTCTTGGCTCTTCCAGTATCTCCTTCTTCCACTGGTAACTCTGTGCAGCTGTAGTATTAGATGGAGCTCGAAGCCTATTGCCATCCACTTAAGTTTTGCAAGGCAGAAAGAAACTTAGATTTGCCAAATTAGTTTGGCACCTTGAAGAACTTAAATGCTAAAAAACTCATTGGTATAGAGAGGTTGTCATCCAAGAACATGGGATAGCTGAAAGAGCTGTTTCCTTTTCAAAGAGCAATAGTTTTATTCATTTAGCCTCTGTTGCTAAAAGGATGTCTTAGTAATGAAAGAGTTGTGACATATTTCTCTATAGGCAAAAGAGTGAGTTGATGCTCTATGCCTTCTTCCATAATGATGCATTATCAATGCACTAATAGTTAAAGATAACTGTATCATTTCTTGTAATACTTCTGTATCATCAACTGGATGCACATTATCCACTGGATACCTTAGATTCATAACTTCCTTTCTGAAATATTGGAGCTTGTTGCTTAAAAAAAAGGTGTTTAATTTTGTGATCTTTTAAGAGATTTCAATTGGCTTCATTCCTTATAGCTTGAAAACCCAGACATTGAACTGAATAAATGCAATGAATGCAGAGAAAGTTCTCACTCAAAAAGAGAAATTACTCTGAACTGTTTAACTCTTCAACTCTAAATCTGTGCACCCAAAAGTAGTGGTTTGTCTGTGTTTAAAAGTGTCAGAGCACATACCACTCAAATAGCTTAATTTAAATTATGAATATGTTACAGCAAAGTTTAATATAACTATGATAATTTCACATTTAAATTGACTTTGTTAAAATGTACGTCTGTGTATTTATTACAATTCTTTTATACCCTGAGGAAAGAAATATTTTCAGAGGGTGAAAGTAACTTTAATACTGTTTCACATAACTAATATATTCTAGTTCTCTTTTTTTTTGCTCTTCCCACTTTTCCTGCAATGCTGAATTAATTTAGAAGCCTAGAGTAAATGGGTTTAGCAGCAGGTTATACACTTCCAGATTCATTCTATGATGTGGTTAAATTAATTTAGTAAAGGAAAGTCTTCCGTTTTTTGGAAGCACTATTTTCACCTTTACTTGCCTGTAGCAGACTGGAGTTAAGAGACGGCAATTTATGTCACTTTAAAAAGGTGACAGAGAACTGTTAATTCCATAAGGGAAAAGTGAGTAATGGTTTGATGTGTTGCAATGTGACTTTTCCAAACAACTGTTCTTTTCTCAGGCTGTCTGAAGGTAGGCTAAGATTAAATTTATCCAAACTACTCTGCAGACTTTTCATTATAAAATTCTCTTCCAGGGAACTGTACGTTGTAATTTGTCAGGCACGGGAGAAGGACAGTGACAGTGGGGGAAACACCTTCTTGTGTGTGTGTGTTTGTGTGACCTGGAGCACAGGGTCAGTGTTTTGCTGTGGCAGCACCCGTGTGCTCTCAGCACCCAGCAGCTTGTGGAGCCTTGTGCAGACAGCACTAATGGCACTGGGCTGCAGGAACTCCTGGCCATAGCAATTGCTCTGAAGTAACTTTGTAGCCTGGCTGTATTTGAGTTGTGGTAGCCCACAGCTTTAAGAAAACAGTCATTTGTGGTTTTAAAGTCTTCTGAGTTCCTCAGTTGCAAAAAAAGTGAGTTGAGTAAGTCCATCCTCCTCTTGGTTCAGACCTGGCCAGGCAAAGGTGTGCTTATTTTGTTAGCTAGAGGTTTTGTCCCTGAGTGTGAACGTGATCCCAAGTGTTACAGAAGAGACCTCTCTGCAAATAGCATTTGTCAAACTTGTGAAGTCCTTGTCAAACCTTCTCTCTGGATGTGTTGGTAGCATGCAGGGAATTTTTGATGCAGTGCTGGCAGAGTGTCTAAGGAAAATTCCTCAGCCTGAGTCTTTTATTGCTGCGTGGCTGAGCCGATCTTTGAAAGTTGAAATCTCATGAGAGGACTCTGTGTAATCTGGCTTCTACGGTTTTGTTTTGTGTTAGTTCTTCTTCCCTTACTCGCACTGATTGCTTGTACTCTGTCGTCTGCCACTGCAGAGAGCTTTTGATGACTAATCTAACTCAGCCTCGACTTGCCTCTTTTGAAAGGCTTGTCCTTTGGTATCATAAGTAGTCTGTGGGGTATGTTTCTTTCTACTGTGCCCTAGTGTTAGTTGCTGTTATTCACCAAGTAACTTCCCAGATTTATTACTTGAAGTAGTCTGTTCCACAAACATAGAAACACGCTTACAGTTTATTTTTTACTGCTTAGAGGTTGAAAAGATTATTAGCATTTTCTCAAGCTGTTTGCTTAAAAGTGTTTCAAAGTAAATATTTTAGTTGTAGGAATTACATAGAAGGTGGTAGTATTTGTGAGTGAGGTTTGGTGGCTTGTATTGAATGATAAGCATGTGCTGTCATTGATTTGACGTTCCCTGGTGTTTTAAATTTTACAGCTGAAACAGAAGTGTTAGCGGCTTCCACAGTTAAGGCTAAAAACATGCCAGGCTGAGAGACAAATGCCAAAAAAACTCCTTCAAGTAGTTTCCATATGTTGCTGACACACTATTTCCTGGAAGACTGGTTGATGTGTTGGCAAAACTAATATAATATGCCATTTTCTATTAGAAATTTAGAAAGAAGTATCAAGTTCCAGTTCTTAAAATGGAGAGTTGAGGATGATAAAGGGCCTCTACTTAGTGGGTTTTTTTGCTCTTCTCAGTATTTGAAGTGATCTTTGATCATTGATCTTTGCATGCTAAGGTATTGCTTTTCCGTGTCTGATATTTTCTGATCCTGCTATCTTTAGCTAAGCTAAAATACTGAAACAGGATCTGTCAGTATTTTAATCTAAATTAAAAGGAAATATCAATCAAACCTTTAAAGGTGATAAAGGAAATGTAATTTGTTTCTCTTTATGGAAGGGAGGAAGACCTAAAACTAGAATGGGAAAAAAAGAGGAAATTACTATTGCAAAATGTATTCAAACCAACACAGTTACTGACTTGAATGTATTACTGAATTGTAATAAATAATCTGTTTGTAGGCAGGACTAACTTGACCTACAAACAAGCACAATCCTGTGCTCAAACACAGAGTTCAAAACCAGGGGCTAGCAAATCAGTGACTATGTAAAAATTCATAGTTTGAGCGATAGTGGGCTGGCTGCCTCTTGCTGCCGCAGTCTTTTGGTGATTCAGGAGTTTTCCCAAGCAAGCAAGTAGCTGCAGCTTCACATTAACTTTTAGCTCCACTGTGATTGTTTCAGGAAGAAAGGTAAAATACCCCAAACTGCAGGAGGAAATGCTGGATGCAGCAGTCTGCATATGGGTCTCTGTTAGATAAAAGTAGTAATTATTTCTAAAGAAATTCTGGAAGCAACTTTTGAAAGATTGTACTGCAGTGACAATATCTTAAATTTATGATTCTCTTTTTTAGGTTATTTAACAACCTTTTAAGGATGGTATCCATTTTCATCATTTTCCCATTCTAACATTCTAGCCCTGAAATGATAGAGAAGGAGTTAGTTTTGTGCCTGCATTTCTATACCTCATGTCTTCACCTGTGGCTTTCTGTCGTCATCGAGTAGAACTGGTAGCAATGGGGTTTTTTTCAGAAAAGCTTAAGATTTTTCTTAATAAAATATGTTTATCTTGTTGATGCTGAAAGGTGAAGAGTGCATGCAAGACAATGTGTGCATGTGAGGAATGGTGTCTTAAACACTTAAACGCTTAAAATGGAAGCTCATGCTTGGTATCAAGGTGTCCTTCACAGCCAGGCAGATTTTGCCTGTAGCACGGTGAGCTAACATCTCCATCCAAAAGGTCTAGAAAAGTACATTAAGTTGAATCTGCTTAAATGTTTAACAAAACCACTGTGGACTCTGACCTGTACCCCATTCTGTGTGTAAGCACAGGTAATGTTTTTCTAACTGAGAAAGGGAAACCATCGTCACAGTTCCCTAACATGCTGATTTTCCTTTCTCTCCAAAACTGGTAATTTCCTCAGCAGATGGAGTGAAGGGGTGTACAGGCTGTGGAGACAGTGGTGGGGTCCACTGGGTCCACAATAAGGTTTGTTTCCCTTACTATGATCTGAGGGAGCAGGGGATCTGAGGTGATTGCACAGTACCAATTGTTGCCCAGAATTGTATGATTTTTGTACATCTTGTCCTGTTCCTGGACACTCTGCTGTAGATGAGGCTGTCTGTGACAACTCATTGATGTGCTTGTAAGGCAGATGTGCCCACCTGTCTTGCAAATTAGGCCTCCTGATTTCCAGCTTTCAACTTGACTCTGGTTTACCCATGAGGCTTTAGTTAGTGAAAGCAGATAATCTGTATTTGCATAAGTATAGTGGCTGAATTTGTTCTATGTAAGAAATACACTGTTGCCACTAAAGCACTTAGCCAATACCTGAAAGTCTCCAAGTACCTTATGACAGAAGCAGCTAGTGACTGCTATTTCTCTGTATATATTCTAAGTAAGTGTAACAGTACTGGCATCTTGTTTCTTTCTGAATATGGTAGGTTATTAAGCAAAATGTGTTTTTGTAACTCTGACGCACCTCTTAACTTCTCCTTCCTCCCCAAGTCAGTAATTTGAAAGCCAGATTTGCCATTCTGCTCTGAGTGGGGACTTTTATTAAGATACCCTTTTCCAAAAGGGATCTTTACTTTTCTTCCTATGTTGACTAGAACTTTTGTTTTTTTTCCCAAGCATCTGGAGTGAACTTGTTGGGGTTTATTCGAATTGTGGGCAAGGTGTGGCAGCCTACAGTCACGAGTGTCTGGTATTGGGGTGTCCCTTCATCCTGATGATACTCTTTGTAGTTGTTACTGTTCAAGTGAGAGTGGAGTTGTGATTGCTGCAGCTGCATCTGCTTGGTTGGTAAATGTGCTTAGGTGGTTCCCCTTGTGTTGGAGAAGCTGTCAGCTTTCCCGGACCTCAGCTGGCTCTGTGCATATTGGCAAAGACGTGGGATATCATGCCAGGGCTGTCAGACCTGTGTAAGTCATGTAATATGAGAGATGTGAAATTTGGCAGCCTCAATTTGAAAGAAGTCTGGTGGTGAGACCACAGGAATGTTTTCTAAGTCGATCCTTGGTTTTTCCTTCCATAGTTAACGTTTTGAATGTAGTGACCTTCTAGGTACATGCAAGATGGATCTGCCAGGCCATGGGGTGAGTCTGTGCAAATGCCAACTTCTGCTCATGGTTCTGGTGCTGTAATTTCAGTTAGCAGAGCCTGACTTTGGCTTTGTTACTACATAGTTCGATTCAGAATAGAATCAATTCATCTGTGGTTGGTTTGGAATCCAAATTATTCGCTGATCTAACTGTTGATTACATATATATTTGATGTTGAAAACTTAACAGGGATCTTAGTAAATATATTTTGTGTTGTTCAAAGAGTGAGCATTTTATAGTTAAATCCTAGAATTATATTTTGTCCTTGTACACTATAAATGAGTTACTCTTTACATCAAAGAGTAAGGTAGAGATATGCATCTGATTCATCAAGTTAACCTTACTGCAAGCTCCAGTGTATTATTGCACTGAATCGGTGGTTGTGATAAGACTTGTGATTGTTCTGTCAAATAGCTTTTAAAATTTATTTTTCCATTGTGTAGTCATGTAAGGAAACATACAGGTACTGACACACAAATAAACCTGAATACTGAGGTTTATTTCATTTTATTTCTGCATGTGGAATCTAATGCTGAGCAAGCTTGTTGAAGTAAGCACAGTGTAATAGTAGTGTTTCTTGTGTTCTGTCCATTCTATGCAAAATTACTGAACCATGTGATAGGATGAAGATGTAAGAATTGGCTGCTAAGCTAGAGCACAGAACTGAACAGGAGAAGGCACTGATGGCAGCAGTGTTCTTGTGTTTGTAAAGATTACTCTGCTTAAACCAAAACATGCTCTCTGGCTTGTTGGTGTGTGAATGCCAGTGTATTCTCTATATGTAAAGCTCTTTGCTCTTTCAGTGGAGTCTGTGGGAATCCCTCAAGTATATTGGATATAGAAAGCATTCTCATAGAGTTTCCAGCCTCTCTGCTGTAGCATGTGATTGGCTTGGATTTAGTTTGTATTGCCACCTGCTGTGTGAAATTGCAGTTTCTTTGTAATACATGGAACTGCAGGTTTGAATAGCTAAATAATTTTTAAGAATGAACATTGCTTGTCCACAGCACTTAAATTTGTTAGTAACCAACTTTTAATTTGAAATGTGCATGGGAATAATTGAAAACCCCAATTTCTCAATCTTGTTATGCAAACTTGGAATTCAAGGACACGATGGGGAAAAACACGCACCAGTGTTGATGTGACTACTAAGACAGAGGCGGGTGGTAAACTGGTAGGACTTAATACTTTTAGAAACTGGAAGTTTAAGCTGGCAGTTGCTCTTGCTTCTGCCCTAGGTGGGGAGAGGAAGATTTTGTGAAACAGTTCAGATGACTTTAATACAGTTTACTATTATGAAAACAGTTACTTTTGGTACCTTTCATGCCTGCCATTCTCTTTGCAATGATTGGTGAAGAAAGCAGTTAAAGAACTCAGTCTAACAACTCCTGCCACTGAAAGCTTGATTGTCAAACGGACAACTTGATTTTGAGACCAGTATCTATGTCTCAGTAGAGGTTGTTTACCTGTCATGGAATCATTTAAGAATACACATTTTTCACCTTTTTAATTTAAAAAAAAAAACCTTATTTTTCTTAAAAACCTATATCAGTGGTCAGAAATTAAGTACTTAGTGCACCAGTCAGTCTGTCATGTCCAAGGTCAGTTAGTAGGACTAACTTGAGCACTTAAGTACTTGCCCACAGATTGCACCTTGGCCTCCTGCATGATCATTGTTCCAGTTCTTGGGTGCTGTCCTTCTTTCTCACTTCTGGCATACCTTGTTTTGACTAGGAACTTCCTTGTAGATGGAAGAAATCCAGCCCAAGGAACTTCATTGTCACCATCCAATTCCTAGAACTATTTTGCAGACTGCTGTTCTTTGTTACTTCTTTCAGCAAACTTCTGAACAGTTTTAAGTCTAACCACCAAATACTGCTTTGCAATCCTGAAGGCTTTTCTGTAGCTGGACTTTTCAGAAGACAGAAGCAAGTGGTTTCCAGGTGCCAATCCTTTCCACCCCCGGTTCTTGTGAGGCAATTTCCCCTGGCGAAAGTTCCTAATGCAGCATTAATGGTTTGTAGTTGACATTTCTGAGCAGTATACTACCCAAATGGCTTGTGAAAACACCTCTGGTATGTTTAATTTGGCACAGAGAGAGCAGAACCCCATTGGTGGATTTGAAGGGAAAACATCAAGGTAGAAACAGCCTCCTCTTACAGGAATATCCTGCAATATGTGATGAAGGAGGGAGAAAGCACTCTTAAATAGTCTCTAAAATTAGAGAAACAGAAATTAGAGATCCAGTGTATCTTGTAGATTCTCATGGATGCTCTGCTCAGCTCAACCTTTTTTTTCCTCAGCTTTTGGCAGTTAGTTATGTATTTTCATAGGAGGAGAAGCTTAATGACTTTCCCCCTATTTATTTTCTAAGATTACTCAGCACTGGGTGTGTGTTGTGGTTTGGATTTTTTTATTTTGTTGGGTTTTTTTTCCTCCTGCGCCTACATAGGCAACCCTTCTGTATTCAGCCTGCTCCAGCATTCTGGGATTTCATTTACCAGAGTTGTACCAACAAGCTGTGCACACAGAGTCCTGATTGAGCAGGACATGAGGATCTTTGTTTGTGCACTGTGAATTGGTGGATTTTTAGATGAAAATTTAGAAACTGCAGCATTGTTGACAAGCTTTATTGAACTTGCTGCTGGTAGAGGAAGTAATTCTGTCATGCAAACTTAAATGAACTGAGATTGCTTTCAAAAGGAAGTTAGTTATCCTTCACGGGACAGTATTTGGTTGTGCAAGTCTAATAAACTTTTACTAGGTACCTGAACATCAGTTTTTTGTTTAATTTTTCCCAACACAGTTTCTTCCTCATTCCCTAATGCCCCCACCCCTCCCCACCCCATGCAATGTGCAGCCCAAATACATGGCCATGTGTGAGGATTGTTTTCTTGCTTCTTTCAGCTGAAATGCAGGAGTTCCTTATCTGTGTTCCAAACGAATGTCAGCTGTATGAAGTTACTCAAGTATGTTTCTTTGTGTTAGCCCTGTGTAGGAGCTTTCCACCTGCACTGCAGAGTGTTGAAATACTTGTCTTATCAAAGTGTTTCTGACTTGCCTTTGTTATGGATGGTAGTTCCATAGATTTCTGTACTGTTAAGTGACTGTTTGACCAAATAATGAAGGCCTGTGACCCATGTAAATCCAAGAAGTAATATTCATTCTCAGTTAATGGTGGATATGTATTGTGTCCTTGCATGAACAGCCTGCAAAGCACAGCTTGTGCACAGTGAGGCTTTAAGCCCTACTGCTCTCTACAGTTTTAAGCCAGGGAAGCTTTGAGCTTTTGAATGTAAGAATATAAAGGTATAATTTAAATAGAATCTTTGCCTGTCCCTGCGCAGAATCTATAGAAGTTACAGTAATTTTTTTTCCTCCTAAGATGTTTTTTAGATAGCACTAGTGAGAAGCTCCTTTATCTGTGTTCTTCCACTAATTTACTGCTGCAGATTTGCATGTCTTAAATGTGTTTTAGCACAATAAATGGTATTGTGTAGGTTGCTGCTAAGAAGACTGGATGTCTGGTAGTAGAATGACTGCTTGAAAGTATACCAGATCAGAGTGATGACTTCTAAATCATCGTGCTGCTGGCACTGCCTGTATGCAATTTTGCTCCATCAGGCTTATAAAGCCAGTGAAGTGAAAGCCAAAAGGGTTAAACATGAGGTGAGCAAGTCCTAAATACTGCAGAGGACCAGTCCATGTATGTAAGTGAATTGCCTGACTGAGGGTACTGCATAGCATAAGTTAATGTGTGATCAGTCCTTGCAAAAAAAGACAAAGCTGACTCTGACAAAACCAGCCAGAAGAGGAGAGAGGCAGTTTTTGCCTGTTAATCATGAGACTCAATTAGGTTGTCAGTTATTCAAGGGTTATGATCTAATTTATTCTAAAATCACAGGGTTGCTTTTTCACTTGTTAGCACAGAGACAGTGCCAGAGTGTTCAATGTCCTCTAGCTGTGCATATTTCTCATCTAATGGAACTCTGTACAGAAGCTGAAACTCACTGGGGAACATCAAGTGCAGATGTGGCACTGGGTGTGTAACACTTCTGTCACTGCCTGTGGCATTTATTTTAGTCAGTTTTGAGTTGAAATCAAAGCTAATCTTCCCATATAACATACAACTGTAGTTCCAGAGTATCTGCAATGATGTGATGATGTATATACACTTTACTCTTGTGGGAAGTTGTCAAGTCAGCTATGAGTTGAATGGAGAGAACTTTTTGAGGAGTTTACATTTGAAGTTACAACATCCAGCTCTCTGAATAAAGTTTTGGAAGAGGCTTGGCTATACTGTAAAACAATATGTAGTCTATAACAAGCACCATTTGGATTTTATGCTTGAATTTAAGGAAATTGATTAAAAGAAAAACATTAAAAATTGATTTGTACCACTTGAGTTTTAAGGAAGAAATTTGTCATTCTTTTCTGGACTACAGCATTCTTGTGGGATCTCAGATGGACTGACAGGATGATTTCTGTACAGAAGCTCTGAGTCCTGCTGTTGCCCTGCAGATGCAGAAACACAACCTCTCACCCCTCATTTCTGGGAGTGCTGCTGCTCACAGCTCAAATGGAGCCCTATTCCAAGAGCCAAGGAGAAACTGCAGGGCACAACCAGCAAGCCTGCATGTCTGGATCCCTCTCAGGGGTCCCTTGGATAACCTTGCCCTGGCAGCCTTTCAAGCAACATGTGCTCAGCTTGCCCTTCTCTCCAGTCCTTCACCCTTAAGGTCTTGGTGGAATTTCAGTCCTTGTGGAGCTGCAAGCGCTTGCTGTCAGCTGTGTCAAGCAGGACAGTGAGCTTGTGCTTTCCAGGGAGCATTGTCTGCAGCCTGCTACCCAATAGCATTGCATAAATCAAGCTGTTGCCTTTTCTTTTTTTTTTTTTTTTTAACCAGCTCTGCAAAACTGCCACAGCGTATTTCTTGCCATTTGTCCTTTTTAGAGGTGCAGTGCTGTGTGTAGTTTTGCAGAGATGGTCCCTCTTCGGTTTGGGGACTTGTGTCTCCTCAGTCCAAAGGGAAACAACCAAAAAATGTAGAAGGTATACAACTCTTGTATCAGGACTGATCTCACTGTGAGAAACAATTTCCTTTGTAGTAAAAATAACAAGATTTTCTTTCAAATGTAAACCAAATGTGTTTAATTTGGGTTATTTTTGCCTGAGACTACAACATTTGAAACAATGGTTGTGAATTGCCCCCTTGCTCCAGATCCCAGTTGTGCAACACTGCAGGTGAAATACTGGCAAAACTGTTGGGACTTAAACTACTATCCAGCAATACTTGCTGAAAATCCTCAACAACCATTATATCTTCAGGACTTCCAATCATTGGGCTGGTGCTGCTTCCTATTTGACTACCAAAATATTATTTCCTTTACTTCAGTTTTGTTAGATTTTTTTTCTCCACTATATAGAATCAGTAGCCTAAGCAGTTTTTAAGTCTAAAAGCACTGGTTTTTAATTGGCAAATGCAGAATCTTCAGAATTAAGTTCTTCAGTGATGATGTTGCTGTGCAAAAGTACAGTCCTGACTCAGTGGTAGAACTTCTTGATGTGTCAGTGGAAACTGTTCTTGGCTGGCTGTAGTCTTTATGGACTAAATGACCATTTCTGCACAGCAAACAACTTTTGAGTCTGAAAAGACTGCAAGCTGGTTAAATTTCTGACTTGGTTAATGTGAGAAATCCTAGGCATATTGATTTAATTCTTCAACTTCGACTGCAAAGCTATATCATGGCAAAGGTGTTGCTCTTTCAGTCATTAGTTACCATTTTGGTCTGCTTTTTCAAAAAAAATTAATCAAGTTATAGATGCATTGCACAGAATATTCCACTAGAACTAAATAATACTGCTGTACATAGTGTCTTGCTTCTCTGCAGGTTGAGAGTGCTCCAAATGCTCTGTAAACTAGTTCATATCATATATCTGTGTTAAATATAGACAAATGCTGAGAGGCTTCTCAGTTGTAGGTGAAGATCTGAAGGACATGCAATGTATGGGAGCAGATGAGTCTTTCTGTGTCTTTAACTGTCCAATTCCATTGAAACAGTCCATACAGAGAGTACTGCTAATGTCAGCTCCAAGTTGTATAGTACTCACACTAGGGCACACACATCTGTGGGCACAGATGCTACATAAAAAGTTCAGGGACATCAAAAGTTTCAAGTTAGCACATAACCTTAAGAACTCTCAGTGTATGCTGCCTGGCACATTGTGGTAATGGTTAAAGCCATTTCTACTCTGACCTGCCAAGTTGTGGCTCATTCTTAGGAAACAACCACTTTTTTTTTTTTTTCCCTCTGAAGAATACAACTGGAATTTTAGCCACCACTCTTGCAGTGTTGTGCTGCTTCTGCAGAGTATTTCTGTCTGTTGTACTTGCTGTTTTGTGAAAGCTTTGTACTTGTCAGATGAGGAGATTAGCAGCAGTCTTCACTTAAATATTATTTATTAAATAATCAGGATATTTATTTTAAACCAAATTTTAAAAATCACATGCACACAAGCAACAACAACAAAAAAGTCAGGCAAAACCAAACCACCATAAAGCCACCAGCAAAAACACTTTGCCATTTGTCTTGAGAATCCAAGGTCTTACGACTATTCCTGCTTCCCTGTGTACCTTCTTCTCTACTAGATTTGACTTACCTAGGATGAGAACAGAAGAACATGGGGCAAGTTAAGAGGATTGACAAATCTGTAACGGAGGAGAAACATATAATTCAGAGTAGAAGGGTTGGTGGGAGGAATGACCTGTTCCTTTGGAACAGTTTCTATTTTGACTGTTTGAAGTTGATTTAAAGGAAAATGGGCAGCAAGGGTGCTGATGGATGGAATTTTGTCAAAGAATGAGAAATTATGATCAAGAACATATGATGAGAGGCATCTGGAAAATTGCTGGATATCTGAAGACTAGCTTGAAACTTGAGCATACTCTTGAAGAGCACAAACCTTACTTGGTCTATGTGAGCAAATGGACAGACCTAGCAGGAGCTGACAAAGTATTTTTGTTCTGCATAGTACATTACTACCTTTCTTCCTATACTGATAGTATTTCCATCAGTAGGGCTTAATATTTCAATCAGAGGGAAAAAATCTGTGAATAATCCTGGCCCAATGTTTCGTAGCTTCAAGATACCAAAGTGTATGAATGTACCTCTTAAATGGTAGCAGTAGACAAAACCAGTTTAGCAGAATTCCAGGAAACAGAGAAGGTGATCTGATTTGTAATCCCTATCTAGTCAAATAACTTGAACACTGATGAGGATTGTTGAATACTGAGCTCTGACAGTCTCAGGTTTGTTTGTGCTTACCTTTTCAATCAAGTCTTTCAAAAAGCAGTACCTGAACCTTGACGTTGCAAGGAAGTGCCATAATAAATGTACTGTTTGTTTTTTCAAATTCCAGCTCCTTACTTTTATTTTGACCTGAAAGTTTATCCTTCCTTGTACACTAACATACGCCTTTGCTAAATATTTTAGTCATGATAAAATAGCAAAAAAAAAAAAAAATCTTCAAAGTCTCTTTCTGAAAAGGTAATGTCTAATTTACCATTAAGAAAGAACTTAATAGCATTCTTGCAAGTTCCTAAAGAGGAACAGACTGAATATTGATCTCATGGAAAACCATGAATGGGCTTTTGTTCATGATGGCAAGGGATAAACAAATTATAACTAAGTATATATCTGACCATGTGTGGAGTTGAAAACCTTGTGAGTAGTCTGACACTTTGAGCAATGAATGCTGTCTTAATGAAACTACAGATGAGAGTCCAGTTAAGTTATGAGAGTGTGCTGGACTATTCAAGTGGGGGGCTTATTGCTGTTCTTATTTGCACATTCAGATAGGTAGCTTTGGTTTTGTTGGATCATGCACTTAATCTCAGACAGTAAAGTACACTTCCTTCCTTGCAGTGTGTAATAGCTGGTGTTTGCCACTGGCTGGTGTTTGCTTAGCTCTTGCTTATGTGAGTTTCATCCTGGCAGTTGCTATAAAACAGAGTGGAGGAAAGACGTATACATTTGCCGTACACTCTGGTCTAGGAGGTTGCATGTACGTCCGAATTGCTAGAATACTGGATGACATTTCTAGACAATGTTATTAAATATCTTGGTTATATAAGTAAAAGGTGGGCTTTATTTACTTCTTTTAAAAAAATTACTGGACCGGTGTTCCACTACTGAATACAGAGTTCTCCTAAAACTTACCTAACAATAAAATTCAAAAGTTGTCAGTTATTAAAGGAAGAACTGTTATCAAGATACTGTATAAATCTGTTGGAGTATCTCTGTGTGTTATGCACTTACAAATATTCTGAATTTGAAGATTGAGAGAACAGCATGATATCCTTAAAGACAGGACAACAGGGATGGCCAGTCTATAAGTAATTCAATAGATAAGGACTTTTCATCTTACCAAAGCAATGACTGTGGGCAAGGAAGAGAAGGGTTTGAAAGCTGTTGAAACTTTCCAATGAACCAGCACTCTGAGGAGTGAATCACTGGAGGCTGAGAGTTTAGGGAAAGCACTAGCATTGCTTTCTCAAGCAACCATTTACTCACTACTAGGACAAACTACAAGGGTCAGCGTACTTGTTAGGATCAGCTGTCAAATTTTGGGGTAGTCTGATGGTAGTGTCATGGTTTGAACATCTTATGGGAAGTCAAAACCTCTTGCACAACTTCAGGATGTCTGATTTCTGCAGTGGAACTGCTGTTCTACTTAACTTCTCCCATATCTTAGAGCCAAGATGTAACTGTTTAAAATTAATGCTCCTGAATTACTGTAACTTTTATATTATGCTGCTGCTTCAGTCTTGAAACAGGCTAGCAAATAGCCCAGTAGAAGGCAAAATCTGGTGGTTTATGCCTTTGGAAGTGATAGTACTCTTTCAGTCAAAAATGCCTGCATGATTGCTTGCAAACATAACTTGTACATTATTTCTTCTTTATTACTGATATTACTGTACCAAGTGTCTAACATGGTTTCTGACTTCTAAAATGTCTTTGACCTAAAGCATACAGATATTGCTTAGCTACCCTGTGCAGTGGGTTTGGTTTTGGTTTGGTCATTTGTTGGGGTTTTTTGTTCTTTTATAAACACCTTCACAGTACACTCACTGGTGATACTGTGTATTCTGAAGCAAGTAATGCCATGAGCATATGAGAACTTAATGTAATGTACTTCTAGGAGTAGATTGTACTTGTAATGTTATAAATGTTTGTGTGAAGTTGTTACAGGAGCTTAACTTAATCCTCTCTAGAATCGTTTGAATTAGCTTGGCAATAGGCTAGTTCACATTAGAATGTGACATTACTGAGGCAGCAGAGAGAGCTCTGAAATTTGCAATTCTGTGTAAATGCAGAGTTACTTGAACCACTTTGTGTTTTCCTAGTGCTTTCTTATGGGGCATATTCAAGCAATACTGAACAGCATGTTGGGAGGGATGCCTGGTAGCTGTGGATGTTGCCATCTCTGCCTTCAGGTGTATATGCTGAAAAAGTCATACTTCTGTGATTGTGTTGTATTCCAGGACATGGTCAAGTAAACTGGTTGTAGTGTAATGCATTAACATATAAAATGCTTTGTATGGTTTTTGGTTTCAGGGACTGTGGTAATCATGACCACGTAATACGGTTTTCTGTGGGAATGCTGATGCTGCATTTTGTCTGGTATCAAAGCATGTACAGTTAATTAGAGCACTTCTAATGCCCTTCTAGAGCACTTCTTCGTGCCTCTCTGCATGTCTGGGCCCACCCTCTCCTTTCAGATTTATTCCCACCCCATGTCCCCTTCATACAGGCTTCACAAAGAGCTGATGGGTTTGAGTAAATGCTCTGTGATGATTTGCTTGAAAGAATCAAGTTCCACATGGAGTACCAGGAAAAGAGAAAAATTATTACTGTCTGCATTGTGACACTAACACAAGCTGATTTGAATTCTTGTAGAAATTTGTCAACCTGTGAGTTGAATTTTGGATTGTAATTGTCTGGTTTTGATTCCTGTTTACCTTACATGGAACGAGTGACTGTCCCCCTGCCCTTTAACAGCACAACCCTGGACACCTCTTGGTGGTTAGTAGAAGCTACAAGGTCTTGCTCTGAGCACAGTTCTGTATGTTGTAGTATGTTTCTCCTGGATCTGGGGCTAATCCCTCCTCTTTTTAGGGAAGTCTACTTGCCTAGCCTCTTTTGTTTGTTTGTTGTTGTTGTTATTTTTGTTTGTTTGTTGGTTTGGTTTTGTGGGTGTTTTTTTTTTTTTTTTTTTTTTTTTTTTTTTTTTTTTCTTTTTCCCAAGAGGTACTACTGTTACTCCAAGCTCTTATTTGAGTTGAGGAAGGGGAAAACTTAGAACTCAGGTAGTGAAGACTTTTTCTGCTGTGTAAGCACTTGAGATACACAACCGAAATTTGGTAAGCTGGGCTTAACTGAAGGCAAAACCAGCTGAACTGTTTTGCAATGCACTGTAGTATGTTGTGGATGCCAGGCATTCATAATGCCTGATGTCAGACCAAGTCAAAGCAAATTTATTAGTATTTAGTTTAAAGAATTCCTCAAGTCACTAGTTGCCAGGAACAGTGTGTTCTCGGTGAGGGCAACTGTTGTGTCTGTGTGTCTGCTACTGGCTCCCCCATGGAGGAGATGCTGGCTTGAGATTAATTTTTCATTCAGCCTTTTACAGCAAATCTAAAACTAATGAATTTCTCACCACCAGGAAGTGTTTTCATAAGCTTAGTGAACATATTATTATATGGAAAGTTACAGAACGTAAACTCTTTAAGGAATAATACTCAGCTAGGTTATAGGTTTTTAATTACCATAGGTGATCCTGAGGAATATCTCTGTTTTTATGCAGAATGCTTTCAGGACTGTAAATGTGGATGTGAAGCTGTATTTGAAGCTGGTCTACTTGTTTATGAAAGTATTGATTACTGTAGTGGAGATTTGCTTTAAAAATAGTTGAATTAGTAATTTATTTCTACTTTCTTCTATGTGAAAGTCCAGAGCACTGAGTAACAGACTTATATATGTGTATGTGCACCTTGGTATGTGCAAGTTTAATGTGCTTCCTCCTTTCTCTACTCTGTATCAAAACTGCTTTTATTTTTTTAGAGCTTCTTCAGCATCAGTTGAATCCAACTTTACTTAGCTACCTGCGTTGTTTCAAATTTTGGCATTATTAGCTACATATATTGTAAGGTAAATGCACCATTCTTTAAATTCATGGGATTTTATTCTTGCTAGGTCTTGATATATTGAAGTTGCCTATTTTCTGCAGAAAGAAAGCTCTTGAAAGAGGTAAGACTTCTGGTTTGATCTGAGCTACTGCTGAATCAAGGTGGAATCTTAACTTTTGTTGCATGACTAGGTGAGCAAGCTGTGTTAAGGGCTAGTATCCAGACAAGTAGGAACAAGTTTCAATGTGTCAAAACAACAGTGAAAGCAAAGTTTGAAAATATTTTTCATTAGTTGATTCTGTGATTGACTTGAACTAATGGAAAATTATTCAGAACAGATTCTTGCCCTGCCTTCAGGGAAGACTTTTTTGAAGAACTCTTCAGTCTGCCTTAAGTTTCCTAATTAAAGGTGAAAGTGAGGGTACTACAGTTGTTTATGCTTCTTTAGGGATTGAATAATAGTGGGTAAGCAAAAGATCTAGATCAGCCTTGAACCAAGAGATGTTTTAGCTAGACAAGTCATTTCATCTTGGGGATGGGAGTGCGGCAGAGGAAGGTGTGCAGTCTGTGTTTCCTTGTTTCATGGTCTTTTAACCTTTAATCTGAGTCAGATATTCAAAGTACCATGTAAAGACAAGGTTGTGGACCAGAAGCCACTCTGTGTTTCGTTCATAGTGAGCAAACAAATTCTTGAAGTTCTACAGTAGTCTTACTTTGGATGCTGCTGTTTTGTACTCAAAACTGTTTATGGGCCCTGCAGCTTTATACTTTTCATTAGTATGATAAAGGTTTTATTTTGAATGTAGTCACACAAGTTGGGTTTCCAGCTGAAGAAAGTAAGATTTAAGGAAAAAAAGTGAATTTTGAATAATGCAAGAAGTAATTTACCTTTCACTACTTACTGTGCTGGCTTCTTTTTATGCTTTCCAAAGTATTTGTGCATAAGAGTTTGTTTTCTTTCTTCTGCTGTGGTTTCCAGAATGGCTTAAATGGTTTCCGTGAGGATTTAAACTTATCTCAGAACAAACTTGTTTCTCAAAGAAGTATTTGATTCCTTTACAAAAATATGATTACAGAATTATTCTTCAATGTGCCTAATCAACATTGCTAGACCAGAAATCTATTATTAGTATTATTAATATTATCATCTTTTCTGATCTTGTTACAACTGTCTTGTATTGTATCCAATATTGCCACCATAGTTGGAACAGTGAAATAATTTCAGAATTATGAGTTATTCTGACCACCATCCATACTTAATCCTGATGTACAAGTCCTGCTGCACCAAATTTAAAATATGTCATTACATCAGTATCCTTGTTCGATGACACCACACTCATAATGTCTGCATTTTTGTTTAAATGCCACAGACCTGTTGCTCATTGTTTTTGATGACAAGTGTCCTCTCTGCTCTTTGATTGGAGAGTATAATCTGTCATTCCAGATAGGTGTAGGTGTTCAACAGGTGTTCATTTTCTTCAGTTGGGAAGGTCAGCTGATCTTTGTCCATGAAAGCGTCTTCAGCCAGATTGCCTTGTCAGATCCAGTGAACTTCTTCCCACCTGTTCAGGTTTTATTGCTCTGAAAGCCGCCTTCTGGCAGATTCCCCACCCACTGCAGCCATATGTTTTAAATGTGAAGTTCTTCCTGCCTCTGGTCTAATTTCTGGTACTAGGATCCTTTCATATGGAGTGCTGCAGAGGTCATCCAGCTGCTTTGGACAGTTTGATCTTCTCTCTCATTCACATCCTTGTGGTTTTGGTACTTGGCTGCAGTCTTAGTGCCTGTTAGGAGCTTGTCACTATATCTGTTCCAAGGGCCCTGTGCTGTTTTCTGTTTGTGAATCTTCACCCCACATGTGGTCGGTTGTCTTCCTTCATCTGTCCATGTCAGTCCTGCCCCCTCACCTTTCCATTGGGTTTTGGATGAGGATATATGGCTCTGCTCTGCTGGAGAGGACAATGGAACTGTTTTGTCATTTGGCTAATCTCGTGTCCTCTTTATAGAAGATGGAGGCAGTTAACTGGTATGGAATT
Organism: Dicaeum eximium; assembly: GCA_013396995.1. NCBI lineage: Eukaryota > Metazoa > Chordata > Aves > Passeriformes > Dicaeidae > Dicaeum > Dicaeum eximium. Next base: position 293,382 of record VWZP01002215.1, on the reverse strand, counting down.
GCTTTCCAGTGACTCTGAAGGGGTCCCATGTGCCCTTGGCTGCCCCACCAGCAGGGGGGCAATGTACTGCTGCAGCCCTAGAGCTGATCACAAACTTCCCTCTCTTTATTTCAACTCAGATGTCTTAAATAACCCTTTGAAAATCTTCAGCTGCCTCTGCTCTGCATTCCTGCCTCGAAGGGCAGGAAAAAGGCCTTCAGTGCAGAGAAAACAGTCTCTAGGGTTGTTCCTGCTCTGCATCAAGGGATGAGGACTGAAGTTTTTCTTCACTGAAATTCTGAGTGTTGCCTCTATGTTGCTGCTGTGATGTCTGAAGACTAGGAATTTAGGAATGCTTACTGTCCTAAAATCCTGGTTTGGCTAACTTTTTGAAATTTCTTTTTGATTCCAGAACATTTGAATCTTCTTGGGAAACATGAAAACAAAGAACTGCTTTTTAAATATCTTTCAGGACAATTGACACATTCCAGGGAAAAGCAGTTGGGGTTTTTTTCTGCGAAGTTCAGAAGAATCTGCATTCTCTGAGATTTTAAAGAATTATAAAATGAAAACGGTTTAAAATTTAGCCTTTAAAATGAATGTTGGGAAGTCCGATGACAAAGCAAAGAATGGCTTGAAGTCTTCCTTACTTATAAGGGATGAAAATGGAAACAGCTATGCATGTGACAGAGGTACACCTTCCTCAGAGAATTGTGCTGCCAAGATACCTGGTAATTCAACTGCCCAAAATATAGTGGCTGAGCATGAAGGTGATACCATTTCTGGACATAAGGGTGACTTCACAAGTCTTTTAAAACAGCAGTGTATTGAAGTACTTGATCTGCAGAAGACACCTCGTAAATACAGCAGCGCAGGAGCTCCATTGGGAGATGCAGGTGCTGCATGCACGTCTGCTGTGACTAAACAGACTTGTATGTGTCCTTTGAGCTGTGGCTTGGAAGGAGCAACAAGCTTAGCGAGAGGTGATTTTGCTATGGCAAAAATGCAAAATCAGAGTATCAAACACTCAGTGCCTTGCAGTCAGACTGACTCTAAGTCTGTACTAACTCTTCCTGCTTCAGAGCAGAACATGCAGTCCCTAGAAGATGACAGGGCGTGCTTCCAGCTGAGCACACTGGATATCACTAATGTTACAGGTGAAAATCTCAGAACTGATCAAAATGATGACATGCATCTCTGGGAAACATTGATCTCTTCTGAAGTATGTATCAGAGAGGAATTGGATGGAACCAGCTCAGAAAGAACACCTGATTTCACCTCTGCAGGTGTTGAACACTATCAAAAAACCACTATTAAGACTGGTGAAGAATCACAGGAAACAGAAGCACAGGCTGTACAGCTACCTGCTGGATGTACAGATCCTTATAAGCGAGATTCATTATCACCATGCATTAATATTAATGAGGATGACCAAGTGAAATCCTTGCAGATTACTCCTTACCATGAAGAAACTGGGAATTCCCATGCTGAAACATGCATGGATAGTGTTGTAAATAGTGTGCACCTTCTCCCAGTAGATGAAATGGATGGAGAACAAGTATCAAACAAAACTAGTGAACCTTTAACCAAAGAACAAAGCATCTGTGGAAATGCTGCTCTTCAGAATATGCACAACATTCCTTCTGTGTCTTGCAGTGTTCCAAAATTAAAGAAGACAGTTATGCCTGAGCTGAAATGCGAAGCAACTTTTGTGGTCTTCAGTCCAACAGCTGATGAAAGTCTTTCATCTCTATGTACTTCAACGCCTAAAGAAGAATCAAAAAATAGGACTTTTTCAGCTTTGGAAGAACTTGGAGACAAGTCTTCTAGACTAAGACCCAGTGGAGCAGTTGTCGGAGGGCATAACAGGTCTGGGCTTAAAGCTGGTTCAGATCAAACAGCAAGAAAACCAACGGGCAGGTCTCCTATTGCATCAACAATAACCAAAGGAAAGAAATCAGAGATAGTTAGTTTTCCCAAACCTAATTTTAAAAATGTTAAGCCAAAGGTTGTGTCTAGACCTGTGCCACAGCCAAGAGACAGTGCAGCATTAAAACAGTCTCCCCAGTCCCGTCAACTATCATCTGTCTCCTCACCTTCAAGGGTTGCTTCCCCAAGGCAATTGTCCTCCTCTATAAAAGTGCTGAAAAAAACAGTAGACCAGGCTAAAGATACTAAGGTGGAATTGCCTGTAAATAAGCCCCATAAGGTACATGTTAACAAACACCTTTTCACTAGCCAAGTCGGACATGCCACAGCACATCCCAAAAACGCTTCCCACAAGGTTTCAAAAACACCTGTGTTAAAGTTAAATCTGCAAGGCATTGACAAAGGAAGTGCTACCGATCCGGTGTGCTCCCTGGCTTCTGCTGGGCTTCCAGCGTCTGGAGAGAACTCGAAAGAGATGCTAAACGACAAAATGGAAAGTTCAAACTCCTTAATAACACCTTGTACTCAAAACATTGACCTGACCAAGGGTGAAACAGAGCAAAGCAGCAACATGGGAGTGGTTCTGGAAGCAACATTGGTAAAAGATGTGGTAAATGAAACATTTGATGTGCACTCTGTTCCTTTGGTAAGTTTTTTTGCTTTCATACGTACTTGTATGTTTTTTACATTTGCAAAAAAGGAAATTCAGTATTGCAAAGTGGGAAAATTGTGGAATGGGTTTGGTGTCTACAAATGTAACTGTAGTGTTGATTTCTATGTGGAGTCTCTCCCTGCTAAACACAGTGAAGAAGTACTGTTTTACAGATTGGTTGCAGTTGGCCTCAACTGCAATTTAGTGTCCTCACCTTCGTTTTATTCAATAACACAATTTTTTAAATAAAGTCCTTTTAAGACAATACAGTTTGTAAGATGTCTAATAAAAGCAAGCAAGTCTTAATTTAGTCAGCCTTGTAAAATTGCCTAGCATAATTTGGTGAGGTTTACTAAATACAGCTTTTAATGTACTTTTTTTCAAGATTATTCTAGAGGTGCTGTAACTTCAAACAGACATTAGAGATAAATTGCTGTTTTCGGTATTTTGTTTTCTTTCAAAATGTGCTTTAGAACTAAAGTAGACTTGTAAAATTTAGTTGTGTAAATATGCATATATTAACAGTAAGATTAAGTCACACAAAACCCAGAGAAACATTTTATTTTTAACATCTTAATTTCACTGTCTCCTTTGTTTAATTTGGGAGCTTATCTGTTTGAAGTAGAGCTGGGACTCGTTAGAATAGGTGGGAGTAGTCAGGAAATATTTCTCATGCAGAGGGCATATACCTGGTTTTAGGCAGTCAGCCAGCTGGAAGGTGTAAACTTCCTGGCCGGGAGGTATGCATGTTCTGGTTGGTTAGGAAATATTTTGGGATCAGTCAGCTGCCTGTCAGGAGAAATGTACTGCTTTCAAATACAATGAAAGAAAGTTAAAAGAAAAGGAACAGGGGAAAGAAGAGAAGAGTGTCAGGGTTGGGTTGATCAGGATTTCAGGAGGTTTGGTAGGGACGCAGAATTGGAGTCTTGGTGCTTCTTGGAGTCTCTCCTGTTGCTGGCTTGTGGGTTCAACAGCTTATGTTAAATTGGTGAAATGGAGGCAGCAGCTGTTACTGGTAAAACTATCATTGTCTGAATTTTTGACAGGCCTTCCTAATTTGCCAGAAAAATTCCAGTGAAGCTCAGTATATGGGGGAAGCTACTTAAAACATTTTTGAGACATTGCCCCAGAAATTAATAAGTGCTATTATTTGTTAGAGTCATAATTTAACTTGAAAACCTAAGGAAGCATGAAAGCAAGGATGGTCTATTTTAATTGTATAGTCTTTATGAGTTTGCATTCTTTATCAGTCTTTACTTTTGGTATGAAGAGTTGGAGAGAATGCTTTTAAATCATTCCATTGCCAAAAAGGAAAACATGGTGATTTAAATTGTTTTGCTTGTACCTGGAGAAGCAATAGAGAAATTTCTATAAAATACATGGTAGACAAATCATCTGGATTGAACTTAAGAAGTTGTCTTCTTAAGTGGAATAGTACAGATTAACATCTGAAAATGAAGATGAGGATTGTAGTCAAAAATTGAAAGTTTGGTACTCTCTGATTGAATTGCTGCAATCAGCTTGAGTCACAGAAAAGCACATGAAGAGCTGAACTGTAAAGTGTGCCTTCATAGGCTTGACAGGAGTGGCCGTGAACTGAAGGCTGTATAAACTGGAGCAAGAATTCTGTGTGAAACATAGATGTTTCACACATGTAAACTAGTTAATTTAAACATGTCCTGGATCTTCTCCTGTGCTTATGTAATATCTATGGCACCTCAGTGTGAAGGATTTTAAGCTGTTGTGACATAAGACCTAGACCAGGAAACTATTACAAGAGCTGTCACATTTCAGGTAGTACAGGACAGCTAACTTCTCAGGGCATTAATGTGTAGTTTGTTGTTAAGATCTTAAGAGTAGGTGTAGTCATGTCGTTGAGGGGCTTAATTAGAGTTTGGGGAGGAAGAGGAAGAAATTCTGATTTAAAATGACCTCTGTAACCTCCTCTTAGTGTGTTGGTCATTGCTAGTGATTAGCTTCAAACTAATAGGTTTGCGTTGCTGAAGGCCATTCAGGAGATTGTGCTTGAGGTTCTGAACTGCAGATGTGGACAATGGGAAAAAGACTAAGCATGATTCCTACTTGGGTGGTCAGTATTTCATTACAGATGCTGCAGAGGGAGATCTTTAGTTTCTCACAGTGGTGGTGTGTGGGTTAAATTGTTGTTGGCTTTTTGGTTTCTGTTTTTTCCTAAAACAGATGCCTTCTCTGAAAGATGGGACAACACAAGGGAAAAACATACCAAAGAAAGACCAAATCACACTACGAGGTGTATTAACTCCCAAGGTCAAAATGGTGCCATCTGTGCTGACCTTGAAGAGAGGATGTGAAAACAAAACTATCAGCACTATTAAAACACCTTCTCACAAAGAAGCTCTTCTGTCATCAAGCTCTGGTAAGAGAATTTTTTTCTGGAATATTACCTCTTAACCAGTTTCTTAAAATTAAGGTGTCATACTTAATGTACTTTCCAACACAACTTTTAGGGTGGTACAGAGCTATATGTCAGTGTTAAATACAATACTGTCTGAATTTTATGTTGCTAATACAGGGGCACAAAAAAAAGGCAGGTTACAACTCCAAGCTGTAAAATCTCATCTTGTAAGGAGTGTGTTTAGAAGGGTGTGGTGCTATTAGAAAAATCAATATTAAATTATTTATATTTGGTTATATTACAGTATTTTGTGAAGTTACAACTAAAATTACTTGAAAGAGGGGAAAACAGAGTACTCGGGCACAACACTCTAGTGATAAGCAACTGCATACTATCCCAAGGGGAATGAGTCCTTATTTCAGGACGTAACATTTTGTTCAACCTAATTTTAGTACAGCTCTGTAGTTTCTAGAAAGGGGAGAACATAATTGAAGGTGAGACTACTGCTTGAGCTGCTGATTAAACTCAGACTGATTAACAGCAAGGGCAGGGATGAATCTCTCATCTAGTCTGTAGGCTGCTGTTCAAATCCCATAACTACAAACTACATTCTGTAACTATATTATAGGGATTCAGAAGTGCTCTGGTAGGTTGTGTGCTGGGTTTTTTTAACAAAGTGTGGCAATCTAACTAGTTGCAAAGGTAGTCTGTCTGTGAATGACTACACTACAATGCACTGTAATTTGGAAAGCACACACCCAGCTATACCCAGTAAAACCTGTTCCTTTTTTTTTCTTTTTTAACCCACTCAATCTAAGATTATAAAACAGTAAAAAATAGTCCTCTTAATTATGTACAGGTGGTGAAGTGTGATAAAATCTGTATACGTATTCCTTTATGGGATGAGTCCTTCAAAGAAAGCGGGTATAGGCTATTCTCCCACTTGAGGCTTGCTCATGTGAGGCACTTGCTCAGTGAACCAGGCACCAACCTGTAGGCTGCCAGTTTCTTGGAGAACTCATCACCCCTCTAAATACCAACTTGAGCTTTCCTGTCTGTAATTATGGCCTTAGAAGAAGAGAGATGGATATAGAGATGGAATTTTCCTTTAGGTTATTAATCCAGATAAGATTTATGATACTGACACTAGAAATAAATGTAAGCATAGGTGAGTTAAAGGACTAACATCTTCCCTTCAGAAAAAAAAACAGATTTACTTTCAGAAGAAATAGAAGTCATTTGCTGTTTAAAATAAAAACATTTACTCCCCAGATTTTTTTTTTAAATAAACCTGTCACTCCTTAACCAATTGATGCATGTTGAAATTACAGTAGTCAGTAGAATATTTTCCAAATTTTTCCTACTGGAAAAAGGCTGCTTAAGCTAAAAGCACGAAGCAGCACTTTACTTGTGGTGTGATCTGGTAGGCTTGGAACTTTATTGCTTCACATGAGAAGAAATTTATTTTCTCCATGCCCTTTCCCCAGTCCCCTGTTCTAGCTCACTGGTCCTAGCATTTACTACCCTTCATCTTGCTTATGCAGTGTTTTGGTGCTACAAAGTAGGGTTTGATGCATTCAGCTGTGTCAGGTTAACTTCCCTATTCCTTACAAAGGGAGTTTTTAAACATGTTTCCTTGCTCCTTGGTAAACCTTGTACTGATGTGTGTCAGAGGATAGGATTATGGGGTGGGATATGGGGCAAAGTATGAGTTATTTGGGATTGTTGCTAAACCCCCCAGTATTATGCAACCACACCTTTCAGGTAGAACCATACCTACTGCTGCTTACCCCGTCTGTTTTTAACATTTTTGAAGTAAAACTGTACATACACTTTTTGTGACAAAGCAGCAGTTTGTAAACCAAACCCAGTTACCTGTTTAGGCTAAAGTATTCCTGAAGGGAATAACTGTTTTTTTCCAGTGGAATAATTTCAACACTTTGGTATTAAACTTCAGCCCCCAGATAAATCATTCAGTAGCTGTACAGTTGTTTGCTATCAGGATTTTGTCAGACTACAGACAGACTAGCTAAATCCAGAAAGGAAAGGACTTCTGAAGGTCACCTAGTCCAGCCCCTGCTGCCTCTAACTGGGTCATTATTGAATTCAGGCTAGTAATTTGTCAAGCTGAGTTTTAAAAATGTCCAAATCCAAGGAACTTCTTTCTTCCTGAGGTACTAACATACATGCAGCTATTTTGTAACCAGTTACTGATAGTATTTAGATCATTGGGCAGCAAGAGAAGTTTGTGCAGTTGAATCCATTGAATACTCTGAACAAGAGAAATGATAGTGTAGCTCTATGTGTATGGTCTCACATGTGTATGGTGAGGGATAGAAATGGCCCATCTGTCCAAAATGTACTAGTGTATGTATTATTCCTAGAATAAGCAAGAGCTTGTGAGGGTTGTGTTCAACTTCACACAATGGCTGTTCAAGAAATGAAAGAAAAAAATGCCATGTATAAAACAGCAGTTATACAATTCTTGGAACTTGTCAGGAGTTGGGATTTTGATAATTTTTTTTCCACTTGTAAAACTTAAGTACTCAGTGGTAACATACTAACCCCATACTAACCCTGAGAAGAAAGCATTTCTTCTCAGGAAATTTTATGATTCTCACCTGAACACAAGACAGCAGAAGGATAGCAGAACTCATATCCCAAACACTGTATTTTTGTGAGGTTATTTGCAGGGCATATTAGGCTAGAAATAACTGGGTTTGTTTATTTCAAAATGGTTGCTGAGCATTGTTCACCAGTATTGGTGTATCTTAGCTGGAAATTGAAGTTTTTGCTGAATTAGAAATAGATTCTTTAAAAGACAAGCTGGCCTTGATCCAGTGTACCAAAGTGATTTTGGAAATGGCGAAGCCCCATTTCTGCAATTGTGACCAGATTTCCAGATTTGCTGCAATGCCTCTAGATGCCTCAAAATTATTTTCAGATAACTATTTATCTCTTTCTTCATAAGAGGGGATGACACTGGCTCTAAGACAAAAATCTTAATTCTCAGCAGGTAACTTTTCCTTGGTGGTGTGTGTAAGTTTCTGTAGTACTGGATGGCAGGCTGTATGTCTTTTGCTATCTTTGTTTTCTGTCCATGAAAATATTTATTAGAATTCAAGACACAGAATAACATGTTTGACTTACCTGTTTTTACTGGAAGGGATATATAATTTCAGAGGCCTGGTAGAGGGCTTTGAACTAGTTTCAAAATCAAAGCAACTATCGTTTTTGTTCCCATGAAACACACAGAGCCTTCTGATTTGGATGTATCATAGCCAGTGTGGAGGAGTAATAGCCTGATAACAGTTGAGGTGTTATGGTTTGTGAAGAGTCACGTCTTTGCTTCACGTTAAGGGAGGAGCTGAAGGGGATTGGAAAAGCCAAGGAGCTTTGGTGTTCCCATGGAACATCACTCCAAGATTTTCTGCTATCACACCTGCTCCACAATTGTATATTACCACCTGTGCAGTTGAACAAAAGTGCTGTGACAGTTTGAGCCACAGGAAATTATTTGAACAGCATTAAATAGGAAACTAAATGATTTACAGTAAATCTAAAAATGAATGTGCTCACCAATGCCTTTTTAATTCTTTTGCTGACTACAACCTACCTGAAATTGTGTAAAGGAGGGGAGCTTTACCTGCAAGTAAGACTTCTGATATGCTATAACTTTATGTCCATTTCTGCCTTAAAATTACACCATTGCTTTAAATTATTTCTCACTGTAAGAAACTTCACATTCTTGTTGATGTCTTAGCTCTGTCAAGATGAGAGCTATGTCAAGCCTTGTATGTAATTGAAACTCTTTGGGAATCTGAAAGTATCAGTAATACTAATCCTCTGCTTACTGTTAAAGACTTGCAGAAATCAATGGAAATCATGTAAATCATCTGTGTAACAAAAATGGCTCTTGCCACCTGGTGGGATTTTTTTTACTTTTCGGGTACTCTTTTGTCTCTGATTTAGGTCACTGATATCCCTTCAGCAGTATAGTGGCCCTGTGCTTTACTTCTAATTTCCATGAATCTAATCCAGTGGTCACTCCCTTTTTCTCTTGAAGGTATTTTCATAGCATTTAACAAGACCAATGAAAGCTTGGGTACAGAGAAGCTTTAAAGTATGAATTCTGTTTCCTTAAAGATGTTTTTGAACAAGTGAGACCTTTCCCTTATGACAAGTTGATAATACTGAAGGACTTTTCCTGTGTTCTGCAACTACCAGAAGCATGGGAAGAATGGTTCCCCCAAATGGTATAGAAAATATGTGCATGCAGGTTTAGTGATACTTTGAAATACTGATTTTTTTTTTAGCTCATAATTGTTAAATTCCTGCAGCTGAGTTTTGGTTTGATCATACATTAAATGTGTGATTGAGAGAAGCTTCTATAGTTAAACAGAACAGGCAGTGACAGATAAAGACTCAGTTTGTTATTGAGTGTTATTGCTGTTTATGGCACAAAGAAAGGCTTCTCAGGCAGAAAATCCAAACCAAGTGGTTTCAGTCAGTTTTCCTACAGCTGGAGACATACAAACTTGGAAATTTAGGACTTCTTGGTATAGCCTTTCACAAAACTAGTGAAGCAGGACCAAAACAATTTAGTTCCACTAAGCATTCCCACAGTCCTTTAGTCTTTGTTCTGACACTGAACTAGGAGCCAACCCAAATGTAGTTACTGAAAATAATTTCTCAGCTTGTATCATTCCTGTTATCCACCATGTGACTCTTTAAAGCTGGGTTGACATACTGCCAAGAGGAAACAAAACATTTGAAAACACAAACATAACTTCCAGGTTCTCTGGATTGAAACAGTCATGACTTTACTCAAAATCCTAGAATAGACAGTCACTTGTAAAGATGTTCATATATTTTCTCATAAACAAGTCTGGAATGCATGAGGGTCTACAAATAAGGCTTAAAATTTTGTTTCAGCCAGTCTTTTAACGTTTTTCTTTTACAGAGGAGCCAGCTTCTTGTATAGATGCTAAAAGCAGGTTACCATATACTAATTTACCCAAGATGATTATTTGTGCTTCTTAGTCCAGATTACTGGGTTTCGGTCTCCTTTTCAGTCTCATTTTCTTTAATATATCTGTACTAATTAAAGCCTGTGTTAAAAGTGAACTTAAAACTTGCACGTTTCCCTTCAGAGGTATAGGAAGGAAGAAACTAATACATGGGTCTCCACAGAACATAAGATCTGTAGTCCATAGTATGACACAAAGCTTGTCTACGATCCTCCTTCGGTCATCATAATCCAGACATCTCCTCTGCATAGTGACTCTGTATCTTTTAACCAGTTCTCTAAACTGGGGAAAACTTACTTAGTGTATCCAGAAGGACTTTAGTCCAGTTGATGAGTTTTTGAGAGTTCAGAAAACAGTGTTAATTGTGAGGGCCTGGGAGCCTTGCTGTTTATTATTTCTCCAGTCGCTTGAGTTGGACTTGCCTGGTAATGTTTCCAGTCTACTTCGCCCTTGCTTCCTGGACATCCTCAACAGGAATGTTTGCTGGAAGCTGCCTGGAGCAATATATTTACTTGTGCTGAGTACTGATCATTAAGCTCCTGCCCCAGGTGTTGATCATTCAGCTACAAAAATGGTCAATTCACAATTTGAAGACAGAAAGGAGCCCTAAAATGATGTAATCTGAATGTAGCTTTGTCAATTTGCTTTTAGCCTTGACTACATACACTATCAGAAAAGCTTACTGTAACTTTGACACCTATTTTCTTTTGTTACTTTTCGTTAACAAGGAACTCTTCCTGTGGGATAGGTTCCACTTGTGTTTTTGCAAGCCTTTTCATAGGGTTCATAATAAAAATGTATTTTGGAATAAAATACTTCCTATTTAGATTTGGAAGTCGACCATGAGAAACAAGTAAAAGTGAAAGGGTTTTTGTTTGTAAGGTAGTATGGGATCTGTTGCTGTTAATGATTTCAAAGCAAGCTGTTTTATTTATCTCTGTATAATTTGGAATGTGATTCTCTGAGTTTTGAGGGGATGGGGGAGAAGAGGCAGAGGGAGTTGGAAATATTTGAGTTTATGGGTGATTCATGTAATATACTGGCTTTCAGAAGGGGGCATTTCACCCTGTCAGCTTTGTTTAAGGTGCCATCAGTGACCATAGTTAGGGAAATAAATTTTTCACATATGTTCCCAGACTTTTACAGGCAATTTTTTGACTAGCCCATTGAAGCTCTAGTATGCTGTACCTGTACCAAAAAGCGTGACCATACTTGCAGAGACTGATTCTAACAGTCAGCATATTGACGCTGTCAGAAATGTGGATGTATCTGTAAGAATATTCTCCTTTAGGAGAGAGGTGTGCACTACTTCCCTGCAGGGGAATTTCTTGGTGCCTAGTCATTTACTTGCAAGGACATGCTGGTGTGTCTTCACGTAACTCTTCACCTGTACTGATTAGTTCTGAATTCTCTCAGGGTAGATGTAAAAGAGGAGGGAAATACACATAATTATCTTCTAGAAGAAATTTGTTTTGCTGCAGTGAGCTTCCTTTTTCATTCAAGAAACACATGAAGTCCTGCAACAGAAAACTTAAAAGATTTGTAGATAACATGAGAAAGTTTTAAAGCTGCAGTCTAAGTCAAACGAAGTTCAGTGCCTAACATGAAGGGTGTGTGGTATGGAGAGCTGGACAATAATGAAAAGCATGATTGGATGGAGTTGGTGGTTTTCCTTTGCCTCAGCTTACCTGGCAGTACATTGATTTGACTTGTTGTGCCCAGTACTCCTAAAGAGAGTGAGCTGTAGCATAGCTGTGTTAAAGCTAATGGTTGGGATTGGATTCTTTAGGTCAGCATGCAGCCTACCAGAGTCTCCTGGCAAAACCAGAGTGGGCAAGCTTTGCCGCTCACTGTGCTTGGGAAGCTGGTGTAAAACTGCCTGCTGTCCACAGACAGGCTGTGCCTGGGGTCATAGGAGGTGGCAGCATGACTGTGCAGACATGGTCCTCATGGGGCTGCTCTAGTTCAGTCTATATAATGGACTAAATCCAGCAGGCATCATTATGGGCAGACAGGAGGTTAAAGCGTGGGTGTGAGCTCAAACTTGAGGCCAGGGTAGAGAAGGGATGTTTCTAGGTGCTGGAGACGTCATAATGCAAGGGGTTGAAAGGAAGATGAGGAAGGGAGAAGTCTCTGATTATGGAAGGGTTTAACTGGGAGGAAATCTGCCACATTTCAAAACTGGACCAGATAGGGAGGGGCAAAAGTGAAATTGAACAGTAGGCATACATGAGATACTGCCCTTCTTCTCTCTTCCTCTAATTGAAAATACCCCCATCACTCTTCTGATGGTAGGATCCTTTGAGGGAAGAAAAAGGGTTGTTTTGGTTGTTGGTAACTGCTTGTAAATGCTCTGTAGTAGTGATGATCTGTTGTCCAGTTTTAGTCCAAGAATGTTTAGCTGCGAGGGGAAGAACATTAGAACACCTACCTGCATGGCTACTGACACCCTAGTTAGATTTTTGGCACTAGCTTACTGCTGGTTCCTTACTACCTGTCTGAGGATTGTAGGGGAATGGGAAGAATGCTGTCAAAGTCTGTATCAGTGAAGAATTGAATCTTGCCGCAGTATATAAACTGTTCTCTGACCAGCTGTTATTCGCTAAAGTAAATTTCTCTCCTATAAATATTTCAAGACCCAGGAATTACTTGCAATTCTCTTTGTCCAGGTTTATGTTGAACATTTGAGTATTCATAGCAACACTGTGTAACTATGTCCTGCCATTTTGTTAGTAATTTCAGATTTTAAAAGGGAGAGGTAATGAGAAAGACATTACCTTAGAATTATGAAACATGTTGTAACCAGTCCCTTCCTTCCTTGAAGAAACACTGATACAAGTATAGCGTAATAGACAGTATAGTTAATAATGCTGAATGGCTAATCAGGTAAACTGGGGAGCTTGCAGCCATCAGAAAACTGTTAGTATTTACTGTTTAAAATGGCAACCATAAGCACTGTTACATGTATGTTAAGATCCATCTGCTGGAAACAATACTAAAGCCCAGTTTGTTTTTCCATTATTTACTTGCACTTTTCAATAGATGCTAAAAAATAACGTTTTCTTGGAGGTTTACTTCCTGTGCTTTATCAAGACCTTGTACTATAGTCTTAGACAGGGCTTTTTCACCAGCTAAGAAGTTTAGCATTTTTGAAACAGAGCCCGTTGGATTTTTAAACTCGCAGGGAAAATCAGAAATGCATAAAGCAAATATCCAAAATTCAGTGTTTTCAAGAGATTAGGCATTGAAGGACCAAAACAACTATTCGTGTTCACTTTAGGTTTAAATAAAAGCAGCAAAACCAAATAGTAGCCTTCAAAAAACTCCTTTTGCGCTTAATGTGCCCAAAGTTTGTGTTTGGAAAAGGCTTCCAACAACTCATTTCCAGATGTTGTATAGCTCAGTGAATGCCACTTGCTTAGTGTTCAGCTCTAGATATAAAATGTGTTGATGTGTTTTGAAATGGTGGACATGAAATTTCAGAATTTGTGAATACATGTTTGGCTTTTACAGTCTGCCTCATGTCAACATTCTGTCAATGTGTGGTTTTCTAGGCTCCAGTGTTGTTTAAAGGAAGCCTTAAGTTTTTCTTGACAATAACCACCTATGATGGATTGATATGAAAGGATGATTATTTGAGTAAGGATATGAAAGCTGACTTCAGAGCTTCCTGAAGAATGAGCTTTGTTCTTTGCTTATTTCCATTCCAGTACAAGAGAGACTTCAACGTAGTTCAAGTAACATGGTTGTTGCATGGAGACTTTTTTCTAAAGAATTGCCAACTCATTAGTTCACTGTAGAGGAATGTGATATTTCTGGTATCCCACTTCAGTGACTAGATTAAATAACTGATGAAAGCCTGTTACTTTGATGGTACTGCTTGTTGTCTTTATAATAATGGTTGACTAAATATCCTGCTTTTATGTTCCTTTCCAATACTTTTTGTTTGTATTCCATATCTTCCTGCTTCAGTCTTCAAAACCTTTGCATTTAATTCTGTGTAACTCCTTTCTTAGGGAATGGTAGTTGTGAAAAAACCTTTAAAACCATTAGTTGAAGTAATACCTAGAGTAGTTGCTTAATGATACTGTGTAATGACTTAAATTCTCCCTCGAGCTGGGCTTTTGAAAAATGTACTTGGGTGCTTGAGTAATTACTTTAATAGAAGCATTATAGGAAAATACCAAGCAGCAGAAAAACTAAGAGAAAAGATCATCTGCTTAGAAAAGGTTTGACTTGCTTTTGAAACTGGACATCCTAGAGACTGTTGTGCTCGCTGGGTTTGAGTTCAGAGCACTGCCACACTCCAGCCTCTACAGAGAAGTTGGCCTTGCTGCAGATCATGTATAGGGAACATGCTGTACTAGACAAGATTGAGATTTTCACATACTTGCTTTGACCCCTCTTGAGTGCAAATCACTGTGCAGAAAACAGGATTTTGTTCCTGTATGTTTTGGACTGGTTGAATGAGTCCAGCACAATAGCAATCAAACATGTTGCATTCATCTTTAAGTAATCAAATGCAGCTGATAAAATGCATTTGTTCCTCTAGCTCGTTTTTGTAATACAGAACTTTAACTCACTAAGTCATACAGACTTAACATACAGTGTTTGTACAGTGACACTTTTTTCTGTTTGCTTTTTGAGGAAGTTGTTTGAGTTTGTGCCTTGTTCTGCTGGGAGGCTATTTAGAAAAGGAATTCCTGACTGGTTTGAATTAGTTATTTTCCTGGTATGTGGACCCATTAATGAAACAAGATTTTAGAAAACATTGTAGAAAGTTTTATAAAGCTGTCAGGTTTGTTCTATGACATGCAGATATGACAGAAACTTTTTTTAGTCAAACACATCAAATTATTTCTGTTAAGTTTGTCTGGAGTGCTGTTTCAGAGGTGTTTTTAAAAAGTGTGAATTTGTGGTTTGTGGTGTTCTCATAGCACAACAAAGCCTGTATTATCTTTAGCATGTTCCATATATTCAACTGTCCCTTTCAGTAACTTTCAAAAAAATCTAAAATATGGATGATAATTTTGTCTCAGAAGTTTAATGCCAGGCTACAATAAAGCTATGTTCAGAATCAGAGTTCTGTATAGTAATGACAGGTAGTAAAAGTGCACCTGTGAAGAGACATCTGATGCAAAGCTTGTTTAATTGCTCATTGAAGCTTGTGTGTTATATTCTGTGACCAGTAGTATGTAATATGTTAATGCAGGTTTAGTATATATTGTGAGGTTTCTCTTTTGTTTCTGAATTGATCTGAACTAGAGGGAAATAGCTTGGATATACCTTCATTTACCATTTCATTTCAGTCCTGTTCCTGGTTTTGTGTACTTGTTACAGGATGTTTTGAGGCAGGTTAACCTAATCCTGTCACACCACCTACTGTTGAAAGGCGGACACTGGGCATGTTTTTCTTGTCTAAAATTTCATGCAATCCACTTAATGTCATGATTTCCTGGGTTTAGTGCAAGTTGAAGGTTTCTTGGTCGTTAGTATTTAGGAGTAGAAATCCTATAGGAAAACTAGTGTTGCTTAAGGTGAAATTACTAGCCAATTTTGTCATATTTTAGCAGTATTCTAGCTTAAGCAAAGTTGAAATGTTGTTTATAGTGACAAGAATAAAAGGAAGGGTATTCCTTTTAAATAGAAATTTGCTTGTTCTAAGTAAAATCTGAGACACTTCAGTTGCTTCTTTTCCATTAAGATAAACTGTCAGCCTTGAAAACAGCAGTGACATAAGAAATTAACGTATTTTAGATAGTTTTTCTTATAATAAATAACAAAATATTTTCTAAAAAAAATATAAATTACTTCCCTATCTCTGTTTCTGTACAAAATGAAAACCTCTTATCTGTATTCAGAAAGCTCTATTAAGGTCTTGATACTGGGGCTGACAGGAGTCAACTCAGAGCTGGCAATAGAAGTCTGTTTGTGTATGATTGGTCTCTGGGCCATTGAAATTTTCATCTAGGTGCACACTTTTCAGGAAATAAACCAGAAGCTTAATTTGTCTAAACTCAGATTTTCTTGTGGAAAGTGTATTTGCTTTGTTAGAAGTGCAAGAGTGAGCTGCTCCTACACCTCCCTTCTGTATAGGTGGTTTTACTATTTGATTAACTTAGCTGTTGGGTGTTTGTATTCAACAAGCTCAAAGGAAAACTGGACTTCATACAAAAATGTTTCTGCGCCAGCTGACCATTAAGAACTTGGTTTTGGAAGTGCTTTTAAACTATTTCTGTAAAACTATTCAGTTTTCAGCATATTTATTATGTGAGTACAAAGCAATTTGATACTCTCATGACGTCTTATTCCTTGAAAGGATTTACACTCCTTTAGAGTGCTCTGTCAAAGGGGAATGGGGTTGTGGATCTGTTTTGGGGAGGAACAGACAGAAAAATCCTTTCTTAGATTGTCTTTGAAATGGAGGTTATATTTTTGTTGGATTGCCAGTACAGCAAACCATGATGTGAGGTAGGAAAATGCAAAAGAGGACTTTTTTTTATATGTGCAGATGTCTGCACTGAAGGCAAATCTATTAAGCTCTTGACTAGTTTCTAAGGCGAACTGTTTTTCTGCATTTACAGCACTTATTACCATGTCAATAGGAAGTAGATTAAGCCATTTTATATGGATTTTTACTGTGTAAATATTTTTATTTGTAGGCATATATGTAAAAGAAGCAATCATTTAAGTTTCTTTCAGACTCCTTTTGTTCTTATTTCTCCCTCCTCTTTCCCCCCTAATTGACAGGTGTAGGATCTTTGCCAGGAGAGAGGCATGCCTCAGTGAAAAATTCTCCCGCCTCGTGGACTAGCTTTGGTAAATCACTTGCCAAATCCAAAGTGCCTGTCAAAAGATCAGTGCTTGAGAGAACACCTAGCATCTCATCAGTCAGCAGTGCTCAGAGTGAGCAAAGTCTCTTCAGCACTAATTGTAAGTATATGTGAGGGTTATGGGTTTAACTGATTGATAGCCAACATCAATTGTTTGTTGGTAAAAATCCTCTTGGAAGGGAGTCCTGTCTGACAAGTACCTGTGTTAATTCTGATTGTACTACTTGCTAGTTCTAGGTCTTACTCTTTTAGCCTCTTTACTTAGAATGTTCCTTTCTGAGACATACTGTCCGAAGAACCCTTGAGCCCTGGATTTTGGGTAGATGAGCAGAGATTTTGGTAACACTTCTCTTCCATCCTGAGACACTACATAACCAGCATGTCTTCTTAAGCAAGAGTTTCCTAGTGTTTACACGTAGTGTAATATGTCTGAACAGAATTATTTACTTGTCATAATATTTGGAACAGTGTGTTACAGTTTTTTTGATGCTAAATGTTTTCTTCAACCAGTTTATACCTGCTTTCAGAGTTTTAGGAAAAAATATGTAGATCAAATTAAAGGCACGTAAGTGAAACTTGTTTTAGAAGATAAATCTTTGTATGGGTAGACTTCTGTAACTTCTAAAGTAGCCATAAACACTGGTGTATGACCTAACCAAATCAATCTTTATTAAAATTAGTGAGAATAATACCAGGATTTGCTTTGTTTTGAAGTTCTACAGCAGTTTTTAGGAGTTCTGAGGGGGAAAAATACGAAGGAAATAACATACAGCTGACTATCAGACATATTAGTATTCCCAGCTATGCATATTCAAATAAGAACATTCAAATATTCTGCTACAATTGTATCACCTATTATATCTTGAAGACTGAGCAGAGGCCTTTTATTTGTGCCAGATGTCACTTAAATCTGTCTTCAATGGACTGAAACAGAGAACTGTGATTTAACACGTCTGTGGTTTATATATGCGCATATGCATACACACATAACTACATTTTTTGGTATTCTCCTGCCGCTCCATAAAACTAAAACCTCTAACATATTCCTCAAATAAATAAGAGTATGTGTAATAAAAGATGCATGTGCACCTTGCTCTGTAATGACTCTGTTCTGATACTGTGACAGCCATGTTGACTTTTGCTGCACAGGTTTAGGACTGTATCTGGAGTTGCTAAGCAGCTTTGTCCTCTCTTCGATTTGCTTCCTCATGTAACAAAGGAAGGGGTCATCGCGTCGTAACAAAGGAGTGTATTCAGATTAAGTATCCAAACAGATGACTCCTTATTTAGCCTGATTTGCTGGCTGCTGTAATCTGTTTTGTCCACTGCCTTCAAGCTTACAATTTTTTCCACTCCGATTCACGAAGACCAAGCAAGAGCAATATGAGAGCTTGAACATGGCTGCAGTCTCATAGACTTTAAGCTTGCTTAGATCTTTTTTAAATGACTATACCAGGAGGACTCCGCAGTTGCACAGAAACTAATTTTTCTCCTGTTATTTTCTTCAATTCTACACTAACCCCACCGACTGACTCAAGAAGCCACTATGATATTACCTTACTGACATTGCTGGTAGTGGGGTCTTACAGCTTGTGTATTGTTCCTTTGTTAGCCACGTTTACTGGGAAAAGAAGTAGGTTGTACTCCTTTTATTTCTATTCTAAAGCATGTATTTTGTTTTGTGGAGGTTGGTAAATATATGCAATGTTTGGATCTGCTGATTTACTGTGATATTATTTTTCTTTAGAGAATTTTTTACATTTGATGAGAATTATTTATATCTAATAGTAAGGTTTTGTGAGTATAATGACATAGGATTATGTGTAGTTCATATGCTAGTGAAATTTTTATGACTTGGAATCAAATTGGAAAGAACTAAGGAATTTTCTTTGTATTCTAATGCTAAGTACAGTGCTGGTTTTGTTTTTTATTCTTGCATTTAGTCTACTATGTAATAATTTCAGAAAAAAATTGTAAAGCTAAAGTGTTTTTATTAGATTGGTGGGACACTCAAAGATCAGAATGGGAGGCTTATGCTGTGTGTGTCATGAAATGTATGACAAACTACTGTGATCCTGTCAACAATATTAAATCAAAAAGGGCTTGGCTTGTTTGGAGTTTGTCTTCTGTTAGCAGAGAAAAAAAAAAGACAAGAGAGCATTTCTCCTGCTTTGTCAGCTCAGCCCTTTGTTATGAGATGTCCTTGGATTGGTAATTCCATGTGGCAGCATTAGTGTTTGGTTTTCTTTTTTTTCTAATGAGCACTTGAACTTTATGATTCTTTTCTCTAAAATGACTTATCTGCAAACTTTAGAAATCATGAGTTTTGAAATGCTGTTGTTACTAGACATATTTTGTATGCAGTCTGTTTGAGCATTGAAAAACAGATTTTTTTTAAGAGTAATCTCGGTTTTAGTGCTGAGGTGAAAATACTATCCTTTGAACATACCGAAATGTTTAACTCTGAGGTTAAGAAAAAAGAATCCAGATTTTAATTGCGTTAGAACAATTACATATATAGTAAATAGTGTTTCAGAAGTTAAAAAGCTGATCCTAGCAGTTGACCTGCATCTGCATTTTTGTACACTCAATAATTCATTAAAATTATTCTAACGACTTGAATTTTTGGATTTTTACTGGGCTGACATCACTTCATACCTGTCCACCTTTATTCAAGATTGCAGTAGCTGCTCTGAATTCTATAAGTAAACAGCTTTGAGTCCAAAAGTGATCAAACTCTGTAAACCTGTGAGGTTTTGGTGGGGTCTTTTTTTTTTTTTTTCCTTCCTGCACACAGCCTGGTTAGCCAACTCCAGAGTTTTTAATAGGACAGAATAGTGCCCTAACTAGTCCTGCACCAGAAGGCTGCTCACACACCTGAAGCATTACTTCCATGGTGTGCTGCTGATTTACAAGAGGAAGTAGCACACTAGTTTGCAGGCAATTGTTAGCTGCTTGCAGTGAACTCTGAGCAAACATCCTTAATTTAGTGATTTACAAAAAAAGTTAAGGACTGCTTCATGCCTTGTGCTTTATTAAAACAAATCTGTTTTAGGTGTCTAATGTTGATCAGGGTCAGATTCCCACAGAATAACTGTGTAACTGATGTGTTGTGCAAATTGCTCCTTGTTTATGGATATTTTTTTTGGTTTTGCAAATTTTTCCGTTTTGTGGTTTTAGAGAGTCCCCAGCTTTCTTTTGAAAAAAAAAAAAAAAAAAAGATGATGGCTTCAGTTGCATGTGTTTCTTAAAGGGAAATCCTCTTTCTGTGGTAGAAAATATTTAGTGGCCAAAAAGCATCCTTGTTAAAGTAGTTAACTTACATGGTTTATGCTGCTCAATTTAAAGACAGTAAAATAATCTCAAGACTGTATGTTCTACCTTTTGATGAACACCATTAGACATCCAGTTCACATTGCCTTTAAAAAAAACCCAGTCTCATTAAAACACTAATCTGAGGCAAACCTGGTATATACATGACAAAAGCTTCCCCCTCCCTGCACCCCCTGCTTTTTTTTTTCAGTGACTAGAGAGAAGAGCAGTGCTGTAAGAAGCAATTCCACAGTGACTTAATTTTTCCTTGTCTCTAGTAAATGCCATATGAATTCTTGCTCATATAAATTAATGGGTTAGTATATATAATTTTTAGTGCCTAAACCAAAGTCTACTCAATCTGTACTTACTTAAGAAATGTTTTCATATTTTTCTGGACAACTGAAACAATGTTTCCCAAAATTTCAGTTTTTTGTTTTTCAAGGAAAAATTTCCATTGTGGCCATAAACTCAAACCTCTTTCAAGATCCTTTAGTCTCCAGTAAAACTGACTTGTCTTATGATTTGGTTTTCTCTAAACTATATATGCCTAGAGCAAACTCTTTGTGATTCTGTTTTGCAGCTGCAAGTGCCACAGTCATCAAGAATGGAGAATGCCCTTCCAAAGCAGCCTGCCAGAATGGCACTTCGGGGTCTGTCCCTTTGAAAGCATTACCAAGACCTAGATTGCACTCACTGAGGTCAACTCCAAAAGGTATATGAGTTTGTTTGTAGACAGAGGAGGTAAAATCACATCAGTAGTGCATCAAGTATTTTAAGACTTCATAGGAAGGCTAAAATATTCTTTGTATTGCCTTAATTGATGGAGATATTTCAGGGATATTTCAGGGAAATGAAGGGGTCTACGCTGTGGTACGGCTCAGGTTTGCATGGTACAGGGACCATTACACCTTGCACCTTGGCAGGTTTCATCTCATGGCCCTTGCGTTATTTTAAAAAAAGTTCTTTTCAGGCTCCATCCCTGCTGGTAATCTGCAGAATAGGCATACCCTGAATTTATCCTGACTGTATGGTTGTTCTTATCTTTATGCAGACTTTGTATTATCTTAACGCCTTTCAGGACCAAAAAGGCCTTGGGGGATGGGGATATATTTTTGAATAAGATATTGTTAGAATCTATCTTCTTCTGTAGATCAATGACATTGTCCCATCTTTTGAAGGCAAGAGTTGCAGAAACTTAGCAACTCATGTTGCTTTTTCTTGGTATTCTTTTTACGGGCTGAATTAGAAGCTTTAATGGAGATGTGTTAAACAAACACAATTAATTGTGTTTTATCATCTTGTGCTACAAGAAACATTAAATGTACTTCTTGACTTTGTATTAAACATTGTTCAGGTTCCTATTTCAGTTCAAGCTAGGAACTCTTGATTGGCCAACAGTATATCTTCCACTCAAGCCACCAGTTGACAAGTCATTCTCTGACCAAAATTAAAGACATAATAGGAGCAGATAAATAAGCTTGTTGTGTCTCTTTCCTAAGTCCTAGCTGTAATCAGCTTGCTTCTGACCATCTTTGTGGTGAACTGGTTATTGTAATTGGATAAACCTAATTAAATGCTGTACTCCTGCATTAGACTTACATTTTAAGCTGGTATCTGACATAATTGAGAATAAATAAGAGATGCCTGCCAAATGTCTCACGGTAATGACATGCTTTAGAAGAGTAAACAGTGAAAAGAAACAGAATTTGCTACAAACGAAAAGTCACTTTGAAACAAACATGAATCATATTGCTTTCTGACAAGCTGATGCTTTCTGTCAGGGTCCAGCACATGCAGCACAACTATGCATAGCTCATTGTCTTCAGTGACCTGGCAGTGTGCCTTGAGCACCTGCAGGAGCAGTGTGGCCAAAGGAAGCTGGTTTTCCCCTTCAGATCAGTGTTACCTGGGTTATGGTGTTGTGTTTTGAGTCCTTCCCAGACCTAGAGGATTGTTTTGAAACTGGAAAGATCCAGTGGAGCCTTAAGAAGATGCTTGGGGTCTCTGTCCAGTGAGAAGAGGTTGCGAGAGGTGAGCCTGTGCAGTCAATAACTTGAAAAGGACAGCTGTAGTGGTCATGATGCCAAACTCTCCTCAGTAGCACCAGATCATGTAGCAATCAGAAATGCTTGCAAATTGTACAGTGGGAGATGCATCCTTGCCCAGTGCTGCCACAGAATCACCCATCCTGGAGGTTTGCAAGGCTCATCTAGACAAAACCGTGGTCAGCTGATCTCGTCTTAATGGTGACCCTGCTCTGAATGGGAGTGTGGCTGTCTGGGCTCTGGAGGTCTCTTTCAGCCAGTGTTTCCTTAGCTGCAATGTATTTGCTGCTGTTTTCAGGCTTAAGTAACTTGATCTTAGTGCTAATCTTAACTAATATTTTCTCCTGCTTAGAAGACTTTTAAAACCATCTTTTTATTTCTTCCAAGGTGAGTTCTAGCAAAGCAGAGCTAAGTTTAAATACAGCTTAAACATTCTAGAAGGTTTCTCTTTTTGTCTTTGAATAGATTTGTGGATCTTGTACTTCAGTGTAAAAATGTAAGATATATCTTTAATTGCTGACAAAGTTCTACTTGAAAGTTCATCTAAGCTTTTATTTCTAGGAGCCAAGACCAGGTGTGCTTCACTGAACCAGTGCACGCCAAAATCATCTGGGCCTCTACATTTAGCAAGGAAAGTTGGTGAGACCAGAGGTAATTAGCTGTTGGGTAGTCAATTTTTCACTTTTTCTTAGATCTCTCTGTCTTGAGAAGGAACAGCTGTGCTTTATGGTTTCAGAATAATTGGGATAGTTTGCTCATTTTCTTTGCAGTTCACCATATTGGGCACTGGCTCTGCAAAGTTCTGTTCCTTACCTATTTTCTTTAGGGACATTCATTGTGTACTGTCTGCTTGAAATTTGCATCCAATAATGATGAAAAATACAGGGTAATTAATCTGTCAAATGATGTTCTGTCACTTGCTTATAAGGTTGTATGCTTGCAAGACACAGTGTAGACTAGGTTTTGCCAAGTTTGTGTTTAATTTAAGCAAGATTCTTGTGAGAGCATGCTGGCTGTTGAGGATATTTACTCCACTTTGTTTCTGTATCAGATGTTTGTTTTAACTTTGAATTAAAAGTAGTCCTTTCTGCCAGAATGAATCAGAAGAACAGGTACAAACCTTTGGACAAGCTTTGTAAGACCAAATTTTCACTTTGGGAGCAAAGTTCTATTTGCAAGCCTGAGGTGGGGGGGAAAAAAGTACAGTGGTGGTACATTCAGCTTGTTTCTTGATGAAACCTGTGCCATAGGATCCACACTATTCCTAAAGCCTGCAGAAAGGTGTTGTCAAAAGACCTTTTATGAACTTCTGCACATGACTTTTGCACTTACACCCAGCAGACCAAAAGATTGCTTTCATTCAATATCCTTCAAAATAATAAAGGTCATAGGTCAATTTTCACATATCTTTAAAGTAATACAGTTAGGATGGATTAACTTTCTCAGTACTGTCATTTATATCTAACTTGATTGTTAGCAAATTTGAGAATGTTTTTAATTTATTGCTCCTCTATGCAAATAAAATAACTGTAGCATACAGAAGGGAAAAAATGCTATAATGCCAGTATAGATGAGAGTTTTTTGTTTTCTGTGGTCCTCTTTGAATGAGTAAAGTGAAGCAGTGCTACCTGACTTAAATGAAATATAATAATTGTAATGGGATAATTGTAATTGGGAATGCATCCTGCATTTTCCAAACAGTTTCTTCTAATGCTAAATCTTGCTTTAGTTCATGCCATCAGCCTTCAGAAGAAAGAAACTGAAATTGCAGAGTTTGAGGAGCGTATGTGGAATGAATCTTGAGTATTAAAAAAAGGCAGCCCTACTGCCCCTTACTGGCTTGAAGTATAATTTTTTTTTGTTTCCTTTCTGAAGGTACTCCTGGAAGAAATGTACACCAAAGCATATATTGTTTGGGTCCTGGTGAGTTTCTGAATGCATTTTGTATTTTCTGTGGTGCAACTCAAATTAAGTTTATACATTGTATTAGTATGTTGGTTCTTTTCTGGGAAGAACAAATGCACAATGGATAGTTCTGTAAACTATCACTGACTCTAGTTTCAAGGAATATGGAGAAAAGCCTATTTTCCTGGGTTTTGTCTACTTCCCATCTTCTGACTACCCATCTTGGGCTATGCAGTCTGTTCTGTTCCTCTGTTTCCAGTGAAACCTAAGGAGGTTTAAACTGTATGCAAAAAAAGTATGGAAATGAAATTTGAGGGTAATTTTTACTTTTTAGCCAAAGTAAGTAATGAATGAACTCATGTGAGCAGCTTTAAAAAAAAAAAAAAAAACAAAAACAAAACAAAAAAATAGAAGAATCCCACATAACCTTCCTTTTCTGGAACGTTCACTGTAGATAACCTGTTGGTGTGAGCTGTCTTTGTGTATCACTGTAGACGGTGTTTGTACAAGAAGTTGAAATTATCAGAGCATGTTGATGTGTCTGCTCATATGGCAGAGGGAGAAATTGCAGCTTATTAAGTGGCAGATGGCATTTCAAAATCTGGCAGAGTTTTAAGGACTTCATATTGGGTTTGTTTTTGGTGTTTGTGCCAGTCAGGACACCTGGTGCTAGTTTCTATCTGCCAAGAGACTGAAAAGTCTTCAGATGATGCTTCTACTTGCAGCAGTTTCTAGGTCTTTTCAAAAGAGTTGGCAGTCTAAATTAGTTTCCTGAGAATCAGTGTGTATTTGTTGAATTAAAAGCTACTTGTAATTAATTACTCATTGAAAAGCCCTTTGTGAAAGATGGTAAAGATCATCTCAAGGCCCTGTGTCCCCTGAGTGAATAGCAGATGTCTTTCTGAAAGAGGTGCTGTAGCCAAGCAGATGTTACAAATTTGAGTCTGAAATTACTGGGCAAATCAGTTCTGACATGTAACTCTGGTACTGTGGCAGTATTTTTTACATTTCCTGGAGTCATAACATGCATTTAATGTTTTTGTCTTTTACTCTCTTGGGTGTCAAATGTCTACATATTAATTGTGGCAGAGTACTTTGATATCTTCTGTTAAGAATCAGGGCTTCTGTCAGACTTTGCCCAAAGTGCCTGTTCTGTATATTGCTTTTATTGATACTTGGCTGAACTAATGTTAGTTTAGGTAAAGCCTGGCACTGAGTTTCAAGAGCTCAGACCTAGTCTATTGTATAAGCATGTAGGGGAGGATTCAGCTAACAACATAATGTCTTGATCAGCTCAATTGAGGAAACTCCTAATAAGCAATAAAATCCATGTCTGGACTAGAATCTAGAAAAGTAAACTTCTCTTATGCTTGATTACAGTAGTCTCAAAATACAACTTTATTTCCTCCTAAATTTAGTGTGCACATTCTCTCTACTTTCCAGAAAAGTAGTGTTCTCTCCCCTTTTTACTGGTTTAGTTGACTTTTGCTTATGATTCATCTTTTCTGACCTAATAAAACATGTAGCTAAATAACTTTGAAGTGTTGGATTTGATGCCTTAAAAACACAGCCATAAACTCCAAATTGACTGTAATATTTAGCGGTATTTTAGTAAATGGTCTTTACTCATACTTTTGCCAGTAAAATGGCTGTATTTTGTTTTAACAAATCTGAATTGCTTACTGTACTGAGTCAGCTTCCCAAACTGGAGATGTTAGACATTCAATTTAATAAATTTCTAATTTGTACAGAGAATTAGTATAATTTCCCATTTATGAATGCAGAGCTATCTGGCAGAGTATTTTGCATTTTTAAGAAGTTTCTTTCCATCCTTACAGTTGCAGATAGTTCTTACAGAATAAAAATACTGTGTGACTGCTTGGATGTTCTGCAGTACAATGTCTTAGATTTTGAGAAAAGACAAATGATCTTTTTTGAAATGAACTGAATTAATGCCAGCCAGTACCATGTAGAATGAGGCCCACTATCTTCTTTTTTTTTTCTTTTGGCTTTGATATTATACTGAAGCTTTGTTCTAATCGCTGCAGCTAGTATAAAGCTTTTGTTCTTTTATTTCAGTGCCATAGTTAAGTCTACAGTTTTTAGCCTTACCCAGTCAGAAGTTACAACCTCACTTCTATTTCCCGCCCATGTGCCCACAACTAATTTGTTACAGCAGGACTCTGATAATTGATTACGATATTAATGTCTAGCTCAGTTGTTCAATGCTGCCTTTCACATTTCTTCAAGGATGAAAAAATAGCAGGCTTTTCTAGATATGCTTCTGTTGCCTTAATGTTGGTGCTGTTTCTCCATTTTCCATTCATTTACAGCAGTGATGCACAGCCAGAATCTGCTTGATGAAGCAAGCCATGATATACTGTTGGTTTGCCTGTAAAACTGGACAGACTTGCCTGTTTGCAGCTGTTCATTTATTGTTTGTGTTAAAATATTCACAAGGCTTCTTTTTCTGAATTCTGTATTTTTCATGGGTGATATTCAGTGCATCAAATAAATTCTACAAGTTCTGTGGTATATTTCTTCAGCACTGGCTTTAAAGCTAAGGCAGAATTGAGTTCTTGGGAATAATATGTTTTATTATACTTCTTAACTTGCTAACTTCAAGTAAGGATGTTTATGTGCACTTACTGTAATTCCTAATGTAAATATGAATAAAAATGTTGCCTCTTATGAGATGGAATTTTGAACTAGATGCAAAACTGCCTCTAAAAATGCATAAAGTAAGTGCTGTTTCCTTTTTTCTTCAGCCTTCCCTGTAGAAGAAGCTGTCTGTGTCTAATCCCTCGGTAGTAAGTTGCAGTGCAGTGTGTGTGGGTGCAGTGGGTATTCATATCTCAGGTCCCTGTTATTGACCAAACTTGAAGTTACAGCACAGTAATCTGTGTACCTACATAAGCCAAGCAAAAGCAAATATCCTGTTTGGCAGTTCCAAAGGTAAAGCAATCATTTTGAGAAAAAAGCTTTTGGCTTGTTTTTCCATGTCCCTGAAAAAGATCTGTGGTGTATTATGGATAACAAGTTACACTTACGTAAGACCACTGTCAGGACAACAGCAAGGACAACTCATGGATACACCTGTAAAATTATTAAATATGAACAATGGAATTTATGTTGGATCTTTTAGCACTGTGATGGAGTATGCAGTGTAGAATTGGTTACTAAAGGCTGTAGAAACCATGAAAACCAAGAAGCTTTATCAAAAAATGGTACATGCTCCATCACGGTGTTCGGTTTTCTTACTCTCGTAAAGAAAGGATGTTTGTTTTAGTTCAACCATTTATGAGAAAATAGAACACTGGGAGAGGTAAGAAATTCAGTCAGGGGGCTTATTGCAAAAGTGAGTAATAGTGCTGATCAAGCTCAAATGGAAAAATAAGGTATAAATAAAACAGTCCAAGAAGTTGTCTCTTGGAACAGGTTGTTAAAGGTGGGGTCTGGCTCTTCACTCAAACCCTTATAGTGGGATAAGATGCTTTTGTTAACAAAATACTCTGGTTCAGACAAAAGTTGGAGGCATACTTTAAGGTTAAGTTTACATCCCTTTCTTTCATGCTCTTAGTCATCCCTGTTAAAACTTCAAAAGAAACAGTTCTTATGTTGTAGATTCTTTCATAGAATAGGTTACTCTCAAAATACTTGCACTTTCCACGTCTGAAAAACAAGGATTAATGTTTATCACACTCTGATTGTGCTTTGACAACAACAAAAAAGACTTAATGTTTTAAAATTATATGTTATACTATGTCAAAATGTGTATTTTCCTTAAAATTGGGAAGACTATTCTGAGATATTATGCAGCTTGTTATGAATGCCAAATACTTAGGTCTTCAACTTAGGTTGACTGTCTGTGGCATTCAGCAATGTATGGCAAATGACCCCAACTGATGAGGGATATCTGCTCAAGTAACTCATTAGGGCTCTGTTTCTCCTTTTGTATCCGATTAGAAGATCTTTTGGGGTTTGTAATTGATTGGGGAGTGGTGTGTATTTGCTTGTAAGAGTTTTTGCAAGTGTAGAAGAAACTGTGCAGGCAGTGGTGTTGCTTGGAGAAGGCCTTATAAGGCTTGGATATGGTCTTGATATGTATGTGAACATACATGACCTGGCAGCCAAGAGTTCCTGGTCTTCCACATTGCAGAAGCGGGACTTGTGACTAACTGGGAATTTCAGTATAGATGTAGTGGATAGTCTGGATTCTCATTCTCTGGTGTTAAGAGCTTCAGCATTTGTAAATAAGTTGGGTTCATCAGTTTTTCTGTCTCTGTGCCTATCTCCAAGAGAAAAGCCAGGAAATCCTGTAGAAGAACTTGGAACAGTTTTGCATGTTCTGGGGTGATGCAGATTAGTACAAGATTAGGTTTAGTATTCATTTAATGTAGTTAATGTTTTACACACTGGAAATTCTGGGAGTTGAACAATGTAAATTAATATTTTCCCTTTATTCCTTGAAAAGCAACAGACATCAGGCTTAAACCTCTTTTTGCAGATATACTGTGGCTGGCCTATTTTGTTGCCTTTCTAGCTGCAATAAAAAGCTGGCTATAGTATTTTTTAGATGTTTTTTTCATTCATGTGAACTATGAGGACTATCTGAATGACTCAATTGTCTTGTGATCTAACCTTAGAATACCTTCAGGCTAATGCTCTTATAAACAGACAGCAAAGCTACTGAATAGAGTAGCTGCTGCATGTGAACTAGCTATGAAAGCTGGCATTTGTTTTGCCATTTCTATATAAATAAATGCATATAATATAGTGTTGGTTTCTTAATAATTGTATTCATTGGGGACATATAATGATAGTTATTCTGAAGAGTTAAGGGAATATCTGTAAACCTGAAATAAACTTCGAAACACAATAGCTGTTGCCTTCTTGGCCAGATTTTTAAACTGTTACTAAATAAAGTATAGTACAACAACTGGATCTAAGGATTTAATTTCTTGGGTGAGAACTAGAATGCTCCAGAAGTCTTCAAAGTGAAATGGCTGGTGCTGATATTCAAAGAATGTCACTCTAAACTCTGAAGTAATCTATTTTGAGTGTGTTTTTTTGTTTGATAGTTTTTATTAAAACAAATGGTGTTTTCCTGATGTAGTATGTTTGTAAGAATAGGCGATAGGATGCAAAAAACCAGAGGTACATGACAACAGTCTTAACGTATTCCAGATTTGGTCCCTTCAGCTAAGTGTATGAGTGTATTTGCATTCATGTTCCTTGTGTTCTTCTCAAACTTGATCTTCTGAAAGTTAACAGTTTGGGAAGGTTTTTTGTTGCTCTGTACTAACAATCAGCACTGTTCCCTGTGACTTCAACAGATATTTTTACAAAAAACCAAGGAATTCCAAAACCTCAAGGCTTGCTATGACATAACATATAAGCCGTCTAATTCAAGTGGTAGTAGTATTCTGTGGGCAGTTTATCAGATTGATGGACTGAAAATGTTGGGATTATATTTAAAATCCCAGAAATGAGGATGCGGTAGAGGTTTTATCAGTGTTGCTATCATGACAGATGATCATTCATTAAGGCCTTTGGTAGCCCAACCAAAATGGTTTTCACAGTACAGTATCTGTTTCTTCTGTTAATACTTTTAAGTAAGGACCTATTTTCTGGATTACAAGTTAGATATTTCAGAGTTCTTTGTTATTATTTAGTTCCAAACTTCTGTGAGAACCTTGCTCTCCAGCTCCACACATCCATACTCCAAACAAGTGGTGATGCAGAAGTATGCAGGCTTTCTACAGCAGGAATGTTTGTAGTTTATTTCTGTGGTGTTTATTCTGTTGCAGGGAGGAATGTCTGTGGTTCTCTTCCTTGGTATTTATTTTGATGTTTCACAATAACAAGCCACACAGGAGAGCAACGCAGAGCTTTTCTTTTTCTCACTCTTGTCTAAGTATTGGATAGTCCAACCGCTGTGTGAGTAGAGAGGGCAGCTGAAAGGGCTATCTACAGATTGCATCAGCTCAGTCCAAGTGATAGAGAAAATTCCCATGTTGGGAGCTGGAGTTTGTTGGACCCTGTTATGAGCTTAAGTGGACAGAATACTTGATAGATCATTGAGGTGTCACAGAAACATGAAACTCTTGGTCTTGTGTCAAAGATGGTTAAAAAACTTGTACATCTGCCTTTTTTTTCCCTGCATGTCTGGGGTAATGGACAGCCTCACAAAGCCCACACAGGCAGCAAAAGACAGTGAGTTATCTTGAATGTGCTTTGTGCTCTCCAGATAAACCACTAGCATGTCTTAGGGCATATACTTGCCTAAATTGACTTTATTTGCAATATTGCTCTTTATTAGAGGCTCTCTGGGTATTGTTGTGAGGATGAAATACACGTGCATAGTGAATATAAATCAGTATTATGTAAATAAATAATTAATAGATCTGTAGTCTGTGGGCCTAGTTTAAGCATTTATTTTTCCTCTGTTCCTTGAGGTTTGAGCTCACAAGAACTTAGCCATACACTTACCCTGTTTCTGAATGGCAGCAAAGAGGTGGTTGTGAGATTTTTTCACATCTGGCCAGATCACTGAAGCTTCAAATTGCAGGGCACGTTACCCTAACATTAGTGATATTGTACAGTGTTGTAGAGTAGTAGCTCTGTAGGATTTTGACTTAGGAAATCTAACAAAAATGCCATTTTGAAAGGGACATCCAATGTACTTCCTTTAAATTAGAATTTAAAAATTAAATTGTTCTTGCAGTGATTTGTGGCTGTTCTCAATTATAAAGGAGTGAAGATAATGTAAATACCACTGTTGCATGTCGAAGACACAGATCAGCCTGATTCCTGTATGAGTTTGCCTGGGAATCCACTGCAGCATCAGCTTCAGTTTGACAGGCTGCTGAATTTATAATTATTAAAAGCTTCTGTGTACAGAAAGAAGAAACATAAATTATTTAGGATTTTAGTTCCTGCTCTGAGGAAGGGAGATGTTTCCTTTTGCTTCAGGAGAGGATTTGAGCTTAAAATTAGTCTTGAAGGTGCAGTTTGCATTCATTGTGGTAGCAGGTACTGTTGCGTACAGGACAATGAGCTTTTCAAACTGGAGCACTGGCTAGAGTGAGGTGATCACAGGAAAGTGGAGTGGGAGCAGTCATTTTCCAGAAATAAAAATGAGGACACAGATGACCCTTTGGCTCTTAGTATGTTCCTGCTTCTTGCATCTCTTTGCGTAAGCAATCACCCTTCAGTTCTTCCTGAAGTAAAGCATGCCAGTAAAATCCATCTGCTCTGCACTGCTCTTGCTGTCTTGTGACATGGAGCCAAGTGTCCTTTACATGGACTGCCTGGATCTAAATATCTAGTTCCTGATTTAGACTTCTATACAGTGAGACACTTATCTGTGTTCCAGTGTTCTTAGAGATTGTTGGATGAGGGTACTGGGAGAGGGACAGCAGAAACGCAGACACTGTGGATTTGGCCTTGTGAGGTTTTAATTGAGAGCCTACAGATGCCAGTGCACTTTGCTCCTTTTTTGTCATGTTGCTAATGTTCTCAGGAGTGGCAGATACACTAAATCTGCTGGGGTTAAAATAGGTCTGGCCCCTCCATCAATCTGATGGTATCATCAGGTACTGATGCATTTAGCACCCAGACTGAATTATGAGGTCATAACAGGATAGAGCCCCTTCATCCACGTTGATCACAAGTTTTTCCCTTGGAGTCAGAGGGAAGCCAGCAGTAAGATGCTAGTAAATAAAAACTGTCTTGTCCTTTTGTCCTTTGTATATTGTTTCCTATTTTATTCTGCTCTTTTCTGTTGCTCTTTTCTGTCACCCTTCTCTAATGTCAAGAAAGAAAAAGACCTGTCTGTGATCCTCATGTTATGCATGAAATGCAGACAGTGCATACTCCTGGCAGGCTCTGTTAGGATCCCATGGATTATACCCTGGCTTTGTAGTCTGGCAGCATGAGGCCCTAGATGGCTATCGTGGGAGTACAAACAAGAGTGGAAGGTGGTGTTTTTCTGAGCCAAGGAAACCATGCTAGCACATGCATGGCCACTACAGTGGGATATACTGTGGTATGACACTGAACTCTGGAAAAACTAGTGAAGGAACCTCTCTGCAAGTTAAGTCTTGCCAGGGAGCTGTTCAGACTGGCATGGGCAGCCCTCTTGCTGGCTGCTGTCAGAGCACTTTGAGCATTGGGTACTAGATGGCACATGCATCCATTGCTTTTTATTAGTGCTGTCAGTTCTGCTTCTGAGTAACACAGACTTGTTTCAGGTGTCTGGGGTTTAACAGAATTAAAACTCTAGAGGCTAGAAAGGCATTTTTGTCAAATCAGGTTTTTTTTACAAGTAATATGATGTATCTGTTTCTTCATGGTCTATTTTCACCCAAAGAGCAGAAAAGAAGAGGCAGTAAAAGTATTATTTGTATATCTGTGTAAGTGGAGTGTTGGTCTTTCCTACAAGGATTTTGATGTCCATATAGAGCTTTTGTCTGCTTGTATTTTGTATGGTGATTCATTCCTTCTGCAGTTTTGAAACTGGTTCATTACATCATGTTTGCCCTGTAGAGATTCTTTGTTCTAGCTCGTATTCCTAGGAGGTTTCATTGAGATGTTCCATCTTCCCTGGTTTTATAGCCATTGAGGAGTTCTTTACCTTTCTCCTAAGCACTTTTGCAAGAAGGGGTGGGTTGTTTTTTAAATGTGTTTTGTTGGTTTGTAGTGGTTTGGGGTGTTTTTAGCCTGATTGTATCATTTCCACCTTTTTGAGAGCATCAAATTGGGAAGGTGAGAGAATATTTACTACATAGGGCAGCTTCTTCCTCAGAGAAATGTAGAAACAGGAGGGAAATAAAAGGGAGTTCTTCTAGGTGCCCTGGCAAAAGGGTAAAACCTGGTGTTGCTTTGTGCTAAATGATGTTTGAAGACTGGCTGTAAGCTCAGTAAAAATTTCAAAATGCCTTAATTAAGAAAGGATTTGACAATAATGATTTAATATTTGATGAGATGTGCTAATGAACTGTGCACATGTGAATGCGTATGTCTACTGTGCTGTAACAAGCCTTCTGGTTTACTGCTCAGTGGTTTTCAAGTGTCATAATAATGCAGCCCAGAAAGGGGCAATGTCTTTGATAATAGTATGGGATTAGGAAAGAGTCTGGAACTGCAGGCTGTTGGAAAGATAGATGAACACACATTGCTTGTGCCAAAGCTCTTCAGACTACAAGGAATGGATGAGGTTTTATAGCAGTAATGACATGCATGCCCTGCTGTGTGCAGAGGCTGCCCTGGAAACCAAACAAAAAACCTAATTTACTGTCTTTGTACTTATTTTGAATGGTTTTGTGTGGACTGAAGATGTATTATAGTACTTCAGAGTTGGTGTTTCATCAGTGTGCTGGGAAATAAATATTTTGGTACCTGCTTTGAAACCATGCCGGGGTATTCTCACGCAGTCGGCTGTGGAGGTTGTCTTGATGGCTCTGTCTCAGCTGTGCTGTGCTGCAGCTCTGCATACAGTGAGCATCTGCTTCACTGCCACTGCACCGGGCTCTGCGTGATGGTAGGGACAACAACAGCAACAACATGCTATTTTTAGTCCTAGCTGATGTGGAAAATAAGCTCTATGAACTTAGTGTGTTATGCATCTTGAGCAAGTAAGACATGCTAAAATCTAAAAGGTAAAAAGAGGACAGGTAAGGCTTGGCTGAAATGAGACCTGTCACTGTGATGTTTGATTTGGCTTATACCAGAAAAACTGTTCAAAGGTATAGATGTTAGAGAACATTGGCTGGGGTTTGCTGAAATGGTAGAAGTGCAGAATCGATGGAAAAGTATCTGATTTTGTTGTCTCTAAAGAGTGACAAAGTCTGTGGAGGCCAGCTCTTCAAACAACCCCAAAGAAGTATGAGCTGCCACTGTCTTGTCTCCAGCACTGGCTGAGCGTACTTGGGTGGTCCCTGCAGCAGCAGCTGCCTGCTAAGGCAGCTGCTGACCTCAGGAAAAGTAGTGAAATGTTTCTTTTTGCACAGGAAGGTGGCTAGTGCGTATGTCTAGTCATGGTCACAGGTAAAAAATGTGACATTTTCTAATCTTGAAAGCAGTTACTCCTTTATTTTCTAAATTTATTTTTAATTTAATTTTTGCTAATGGCAGTGGACTTCAACAAAGTATATGCAAAACTTTTTAGCTTATTAAATAGTAAGAGGACTAATCTTATTTAAATCTTATTTAATACTAAGAGGACTTTTTATTTGAGGACTTATCAAATATGGGAAGAACATCTATTTTGTAAGAACTCCTGCTTATTTGCCTCAGTGTTTGGGTGCCTTCAAAACCCAGCTGGCAGAGAACTGTTTAATGTGAATTAGTGCCGGCGTCCTACTCCTCTGATGATAAATGAAAGCATCTGCAGTGTTGAGCTGCCAAGCTAAGCAGAATTTCCCTTAAGCAGCTCTCAAATACTGAATTGTTCTTAGAAAATAGATGTGTCTTTGGATTTGTTAACACTTTAAATGTGGACATAATACTTGATTGAAAGAAACAGTTTTAAAAAGTGCACCCTGAAAAGATTTTTGAAGCGCAAAGCTGAAATATGCCTCCAGGAATATTCAAATAATGTTCCTTACAGTTTCCAAAGAAAAATTGCATGGACTGTGACATTGCCGGATGATATATGCAGCTGGTGAGACCACCCACTTCCTCCTCCTCCCTCCTCATCCTCCTCCTCCCATTTCTCCTTTTCCAGTTCCCAGCCCACGGAGTCCCACAGCAGATCGAGCATCGGTACTGTGATGCAATTCAGAGGCTGTTGGTTTTCGAAATCACTAAGTCGGTTTTATTCTGAGGACAAGCTTTGTTTTCAGAACATCTGGTGAGGAGAAGCTGCCAGCAGCATTTACGTTGTGGATATCTGCTTTTACTGATTTTTTGCTTGTCTGTGCATAAGGAGTAACAGCAAAGGAATAGAGACCTGATTATTTCTTCAAGCCTGTTTTCTTTAGCAAGAATTGCTCACTTCTGCCAGTAGCAATTTAAAAACATAGTATGTGACAGTATATGGAGGCTATTTCTTGCTTGTTTGTCTTCCAATTGCACTGAAGACATGTTATGGTCCCCGAAATTTTCCTTATCCAACATGCGCATAAGGCTGACAGCAAAGGGATTGCTTCGAAACATTCGTCTACCTTCTGGCTACAAGAAAAGCACTGTTATATTTCATACAGGTTTGTGTATTTTTAATATGATGATTAGAGCATGCATTGAGTAAGTATATTGTTTACTTCAACAGCATCTTATTTTTAGCAATTAAGAACTGTACTGGGCATGAAAGTTTTTGAATTTCACACGGAAGTCTGACTTCTAAGCAAAGTAGTTTCATATTCTGAGCCTCTGCATGTGTGCTGAGCTGCTTGTTTGGGAGATAGTTGTTCTGTTTATGAAATGCAAATTTGGATTTGCTCTTTCCTTGCACAAATCTAAAAATAGTATCAGGAAGTCTGTGTGATTAAATATTTATCTAATCATTTTAATGGTTATCTGCTGGAAGCACTGTCATTTCTGTATTTTGATTGGGTGCAAAGAGGGAAGCAGGGAGGGAAGTGGAATGAATACAGGCTGTCATGGTGTGGCTTTCTGTCTGTGGGAAATATTTGAATACTTACCTGTAGATACCTTTATCATACGTCTTGTGCTAAATACTTCTTACTTGCAAGTGGAACAAGCAAACTTTTGTGCCTCTTGTTTTGAAACAAACCTAAAAGGTACAAAGTTTTGAGACACTGAAGACAAGTGTGTGTGTTTAATTCACATACAGACCCACAGAACACAACAAACAAACAAAAAAAATTACAGAATTCTCAGCTGCATCTGACCTGTTTTTTATTTTCAGTGTCAGGTGAAGCAAATATAGGAAGTTTATGGAAGGCAGGCTCTATTCCAGGGCATACATGGGTCATTTTTGGGGTGAGGGGTGGAAGTTGTTTTTTTGCTTGAGCTGAGCTATGTGACATCTAGAGATACCAAGAGCATCCTGCATAAGTATTTTTCTTCACTGCACTATTTACAATTGTCTCACATTTTACTTAGAGGGGAGCAAGCAGCTACATAAGCTAGTTTTGCAGAAGCTCTTCGCTCAAGAATTTCCTCTCTCACTTGAATGCCACCCTTTCTGCTTTTATTTTCTTGGAGTTGAGTGCTACCAGTCAGCTTTCCTTACTGTCCTGTCTTTTCACATGGCAGCTTAAACCATTTGCCTTGTCGTTTCTTATCCTTGCCAGAGTAAATCCAGCTTCAAAATTCTTCTGGGACGATAAATGCATTTATGAACGTAATACAGGCCAACAGTCCAACTGTACAATATAGGCTTCTGTTTGCAGGTTGCTTGTGTTGGCTTTAAACTAGGATTTAAATACCTTGCTGCCAAAAACTCTTATGTAAAGTGTGTCTTTGTGCATATAACTATATAAATAACGCGAAATTTCTACATAACATATACTCCAGGACCAAAAATAGTAAAGGAGAAGGTGAGGGGATATAATGTTCAGTCTTCCAAATGTTCATTAAGTGCTTCTGAGATTTGTGTAATTTTGAAAAATAAATGTCAGTGCATGTATCAAGAGAATTTTACAATTATAAGAATCAGCTTTTGTTTTCTTTTCTTTTCATTTGAGTGGATGTGAAAGCTAAACCTGCTTGAAGGTCTCTGTGAAATACAACATGTAAAATAGATTGCAAGCCCTGTGTTCTAGTTAAGCAGCACTACATTAAATAAGAAGTGCTGAATAGACCTTCTGTATGTTTTCTCTATGTACAGTGTGTACAGACTAATAGTACAGCACTGAAGCTTAGAGAGGTTTTTGCCTGCTTTCCCCCTTCTGCTTTGCTGTCCTTGTGTCTTGTAGGAAGTTAGTACATTAGCAGAAAGCTGACCAGTGGTTAGCTAGAGCTGAGTATACCAAAAAAGTAGGGCATGTGAAAACCAGGTCATAGTCTGTAGTGGAGAATGCACGTATGTATGGATAATACTGCGGTTTTTGAAACAGCAGAATGCATCAAAGCTTGTTAGTGATTATTTCAGGTTCATAAAACTCGGCAACAGTACATGAGGGAATGACTATATATATCACAAGCGTGAAAGGTTATTTTCTGTTGTTGTTGTTGTTAAATGCCAGGAGCAGCCATATTTAGTTTTGCAGCACCAATATGACTGTCTTTTCTTGTAGTGGTTTAATTTGATTAAAATGACATATGGCTTCTTTCCAGGGTCACATGAGCAATAGGCACAGTAAGCAGTAGAGAGTGTGTCAATAAATCAGGGAAGGGGTAACTGCCAGAAGGAATTTCAGGGTCCATCTAGGAACATGAATATGTATGAGTGTTATATAAACAACACTGAGTTCCATTCTTGATGTAGCTTGCATTTCCAGGAAGCATTATGATGGATTTAATTCTTCGCTCCCTTTGATCATAGATTGACTGCCTTTATTACTGTAGACCATCCTTGAGGTACTTACAGCAATTGTTGAAATGTAGAATTTTAAAGTAATCTGGAGCACAGGTCAGGCTGGATCCTTCTGTTTCATATCATCCTTGACATTTGCAGTGCAGTAATTTGGTGAAGTCAATATGTAAGCACTGTTGGGAAGAAGAGGATGGAACTTGTTCCTGGGTTTTCACTCTGAATCAAGGGTAGTTCACAGCAGCCTGGTGCAGTTTCTTCACGTGGAGCATGGGGGGGGGGACACAGTTGGTTACACAGGTGTTATGTTATTCTGGGTTAGTCATTGCACTTGGCATTAAATGGATCCTTGGGCTGGGTGTCTTTGCACTACTTGCATTGTCATCCATGTGGAGGTGTCAAAGTACCTAGAGTAATTCAGATATGTTAGAGCATAACCATGCAGTCTGTTCAGGGGAAGCCAAATAAAATCAGATGGTTTTGCCCTAGGAAGGGAATAAATCCAGGTAAAATTTAATGTAATATTTAAAGTGTTTTTTAAGGTTTTTCAGTTTGTTGCCTTGTGTCTGACTGTGCTCTGCACTGCTTCAAGGCCAAGATATCCAGAAGTTTCTTCTCTCTCCTTAAGTGCAGGCAGACATAAAAGTGTAACTTTCCTCTGCAATTGGAAGTATACTACCCTGCATTGTTAGCTGTATATAATGAGTGCCCTCTTCAGCAAAGCAAAATCCTGAAACCTTAAGGATATAATTTATTTTCCCATCCTGTGATGTATAAAACTTATTTGTAGCAAGTAACTGCAAAAATCTAAACACTTCAGAACTGCATAAACATGGCAGAGGAGAGTGAGAACCACAGTGATGAAATATTATATTTGCTTCCTTTACTGAATCATTTAGGATTTTTACCAGAGTGACTAAAGTGCTCTTACATTCTTCATGCTTCAGTGGTGTGACAGAGTAAATCATCATCTCTGTGTAGATCATCAGTTCAGCATAAACTGTGAGAGAAAGACATTCTCTTATGAACAATTCAAAATAGTAGTTTTGAGTTGCTTATGTTTTCTCTTGTATAAAGATAAAAGTACAGAAAAGAAAGTAGCTTTGCAAATGGGCATCAAAGCTCTTGGGCTTTTTGTTGAGAATTTGTCAAGGTTTGTATACTGTTTTGTCTCAAAATTTTTTTCATCCAGCTCTTCTTGCTCCTTTTCCTCTTTCTTTCCTTCCCTTAAGCAAACTGTACTTGGTGCTCTTGTCTTGGTGGTGACTTCCATTGCTTACTAAACATGTCTTTTCAGCAATACCAGTTTAAAAAACTTACTTGCTAATAACAAACAAACATCATAGATGTGTTTACTTGAGCAGCTGACATCCTTTTTCAATTATTTCTTCCCAAAGTTGTTCTTTGATCACATTGGAAACTATAAAATTACTTCTGTGTGTTGCAAAGCAGGGCTCTTAAAAAAGGATTCTGAAAGCCTGAGATGTCATGAGTTGCTTAACCGTTCATATAGCTTTTTTTCCATCCCCCTGAAAAATAAGTGATGTACTAGTTAAATATCTGACACTACAGTTTAATACAGCACCATAGAAAGATACCCAACACACTGAATCCTATTAAGTATTCTAAATCCAGAAGTCTGCTGGAGAAATTTTATACAGGACAAGTATGTTAAATATTTGTGTCCCCCACCAAGGAAAAAATAGTTCAGAAGTAAAGCCAGCTTATCTGTTCTGAGCAGAAGAAGTTGAATAGTTGGAAACCATTCGTCATAGGGGATTTTGAATTTAATCATGTTCCTGTTTAAGTCAATGTGATTCTGCTCCTGACTTAATCTGTTCAAGACTGGGTACTAAATGACCTGCCTGATGTGCCTGATTTAATAGGTCATAGCATCAGTAGGCATGTACATGATAACTAAATAGAGATTCTTATTTTCAGGTGTCACAGCTCTGTGTTTCAGGGTTTGTAAGTACAGTTTGTATTCTATGCAAGTCTCATCCAATGGATCTGTTTACAGTAGCTATAACATAAAGATAGCACAAGTAATTCAAAGGAAGCCTCAGTAGCAGAAAGGATCTGCCAAACCCACCCAAAAACCCGCAGCCCAAGCAACAGAAGAAACTCCCCAACTCAACAGAAAACATGCCAGAGTCAAAACAGAGTAGCTTATATGTGATGTTAACACTTAACCTGTGCATATATTTAATAAAGTATGAAAATGAATTTAAATGAGGAGCTTTGACCCAAAAAGTCTGGAGAGCAAACAACTGGTATGTTGCTGAAAAGCAGATGCATAGCAACTTGCATTCTACTCCACTGTAGCAAGTGATGTTGGATTTTCTTATTCCTTCACTTAAAGGGATTAATTATATATGAAGGATGCCCCAAGTATTTGTCAATATGAAATAAATAGAATTGCTGCTTCAAGCTCAATCTCATAGAAGAAAAGTTAATTGGAGAGTAAATATAAAAGATGTAGCAAATAATCTCTATTAGCACCACTGCATATTCTAAGTGTGCATTTTTTCCTGCTTGACATATCCAGTAGGTAAATAGGGTCTGGCTGCAAGTTCTATTGCTGTGAAGTAAGTTAGTGTTTGAAAATGACAGGCAGCTACACTTACACTTAAAAACTTGAATAGCTTTTAAATTACTTCAGGGAATTTCCAGTAAAAACAAGGCTTATACTTCTAAAACCTGCCTCTTCCAGTTTTGCAATTTGTGCAAATGAATCTGTCACTCTAGTAGAAATGGCTTGCAGCATTCAGACAAATGAGGTATTACTACTTATTCAGCCCTTCTAATCTGAACTTTCTAAAACGTACAGCAATAGCTTTTGTTTTTGAGGAACATACCATGAAATTTCAGTGATAAGAGTGCAACATTTTGAGTATTTTCAGCCAATTGTCTCACTGTCTTGTGTTACCTTCTTTCTTTACTGGCACAGAAAACTGATGTGTGAAGGAGAATAGTTTCTTCCATTTCTAGTTCATTTCATTCTATTTTTAGTAATGTGTAGATTGGGACCACAGTTACTACTCTCACTGCCATGAATGACAAGAAGTGGTGATTTCTGTTTATAGAGATTCGCTATTAATTTAGTATCATGTAGTGAAGCAGCATTGCTAGTGATTTTATCATTTTTAAAAATTGTAGTCTCTTAGTATTGCAATCCATAGGAATAACCTATTATTAACCAGGTTATAGGAATAACCTGGGTCTAGAGGTGATGGATTTATGTCTTTAGGGAAGTTGTGTTTTTCCAAACAGCTCTTGACTGTTTCACCCAATATCATGCCAAAACCTAACTTATTTGGAAAATTATTTGCAAGCAGACCCTATCTCTCCTGGCTTGTCTTTTAGAAAAAAATTATGTGAAGGTTACAGTGGTCAAGCTGTCTAGCTGGAATAGTGTTGTTACAGTTAAACAGTTGTTAAAAGTCGTTACTGTTAACAACTAAAAAAGTTAGCACTATCACCAGCACCTTTCTAACCACGTCCACCAACAGGTCATGGAGTGTTGTTTCTGTTCTCTCTCCTACATTGACAACAAAATAGCATTTGATATGTAGAAAAATGAATTTATTGGTGGTGTTACTTACATCTTAAAATAGTGTAAAAAACCCCAGCATCCCATTTAATTTAGCAGTCCAGATACTCAAATGTGGAAATAACTCACCTTAAATAACCTGAGTTGTATGTGGACATGATGTTGCTTTACAGTTGCTATTTACAAACCTTTCATTGGTATCATCTTTATTGATGTGTAGTAATTGTAGTAAGGGCATTAAATAACCTGGGGTCCTGTGTTCAACTCCTGGTTAAATTTATATTTGCTACTTCTTGTCATGATAGTGTACTGCTTGTAAACTTAGAGCAAGTAAAAGATCTTCCTCAGAATCCTTCAGTAAACAGTTTGTATGTGATATGGAAATACTTCTAATTAGGCAGGAAATAGAATGGCTGGGACCATCTGTGGTGAAATTCTTTTAATGAAAGCTCATCCTTTTCTCAAAGAGAACTAGCAGTCCTTCAGTAGAAAAGTCACAGCATTACAAATAGTACTCATTAATTGCTTAACCTCTAATTTTACCTTTAGACTCTCAGATACTGCTTATATCAGAAGCATTTAAATTATTAAAAATGTTATGTTTATATTTATTACAAGAATAGACTTTGTGCTAAGCCTTTTCAGATATTTTAAGTTGTAAAACAGGATTATTGGAAATGTTTTCCGCAAAAGAATAAGGGAACTTTCTTATAAAGCCAGTTGCAATTTATTCTACTCCAAATAAAACGGAAGACTACAAAAAAATTGCTTTTATTAGCCGTAAACATGGCTATGTTGTGTAATAAATGCAATATGGCTTGCTTATTTCCACAAATATTACTGCACAATCTGCCACCTGCTTAACTCACTTACCAAGTTAAGACATTTTGCCAATTAAAAAGATAAAAGGTCCTGATGTGAAATGAGTAGCATAACCCTATTAAACCTGTATATCTTTATTTCAGGAGGGACCTCAGTTAGGATTTAAGGTCAATGAAAACAGGATGTATGTTTAATATACAGTGAATATTTTTCTTGCTGCCTTTTTTAGTGGCACAAGTAAAAGTGCTCATATTCAGAGATTTTTCTTGAGGATTAACCTCACATATGGGCTTTGGCCCTTGTGGTAAATTATGGGTACACCCCAGTGAACACCACTCTTACCTGAGGTGTCAGCTCCTCAGGAAGATTTCTCTTCTCTTCTTCCTCTTCTTCCCTCCCAGCCCACCACCCAGTTAAGCAAAAATCTGTTTGCCATCTTTGTAGTTTGCTGGCTTGAACGGAAGAGACTCAGGGGAACATGAAGTGCAAGGAGTGATTTGTTGAATGTTTTAAACCTTCTCCACAGGAACTGCTTGGTCTCCACAGCAGGCATGACAAGGAGTCTCTCCTCGAGGAGAGCACTTGTAGCTGTCAGACAACGTTTGCCAAAATGGTCTTCAGTTGTGCAGCTTGGTTAGGAGTGGCTAGAAAGAGAAGTCGCTTAAATGCTCAGCAAGCAGCAGAAGGACTTTGTGCCTCTTAAAGGGTGGAGACATATTTTTAGCTAATGAAAGTGCTGGATGCTGCCCTGTTCTCTGTTTTGTTTTCAGCTTAGCAAGATGTTTTCAAATACGCTCCGATATGTTGCACTTAGGCCGTTCCTGAAACAATGGTGTGCAATGTCCTAGGTACATCCCTAGGGAGATATCTTTGCTGTTTAATAGCAGGAAAACTGCTTAACATGACAGGAAAGACACAAATAGGTCCTTGATGTGGTGACTGCCAAGATCTATATAAGCGCATTTTGTGTGTCTTTTGAAAATGTGGAGTTCAGCAGCACTTAGAGCTGGTATGAGGCACTTAAGATGCGGAATTTTCTGTCTTGAACTTGCAGTGAAGCATGGAAGATTGAGTTCACATGAATGATTTTAACCAGCAGCGACTGAAGTGCTTCTATTAAGATGCTGTTCTATTCTGTTGACCAGCAAATGGTTTTTCACTGCTAGGGTAGCTTTAAAGTACCATTTCAAATTTAGTTTTAGACACATGTTCATCTACATTGGTATTCCTTAAAATATGCTATGCTGCTGTCTCTTTAAATACATTTTCCTGAAGTTGAGTTTAATTTTGAAAGCTTAAATTTTCTTTCATTCTTAAGGGACTTAATGTTAATTGTGCTGATATGTGTAATCAAAAGGATGAAAAGCAGAAGTGCTTAAACTTCAAATTAGAAGAATGACTTTCACTTCTGTGAGCCAGCCCAGTGGGGGTGATCATGTGCAAAGAACATTTTTAGTGCTTTAGAAAATCAGTACTGATCTTGAGTAACTCAGAGTCTTAACTGAGCTGTGAAACAATGTAGAAATAGATAATCCTTTATTTAGACACAGAAAAGTTTATTGCAACTTCCCTTGTGTGATTTTGTCATGCCAAGGTAGTCGTCTGCCAAGAGGGTGATGGTATGTCTGTGCCCTGTTGTGTGGAAATGACGGTACAAATTAACACTTTTTGTAAAGTAATTGCTTGGTTGTTTTTCAGTCATGGGAAAACACTAAATCTGGGACTGATCCTGAACTCATCAAATGAAGTCAGTGAAGCTGGGGAGGAGCAGCCTGCTGGGTTGCCATTTTGGGCTGTGATTAAAACCAATCAAGATAATGATTGGAGCAAAGTCACTGAGTGATACCATAGTCAACTATCTTGAAACCACTGTATCAGTGTTTTCTGCATAGCCCCTAAGACTGTTAGGGATGGTTCTTGAAGGGATTTGGGAAGTTGATCAGTTACTGTAAACTTTACTTAGTTAATTTCCAGCCTATAAGCTTAATCATGCGTATATCATGACTGATTTTTTTTTTTAATCCTTGGAAAAAATTCATGTACTAGCTTTGTCTCTGAATTGGTTATACTCCATTTTATACTCAGAAATGTGTGTCTTCTCTTACAAAGTGAATCTGCATGTACCAAAAAAGAGAATTTGGATGCTAACTATTAGTTTTATAATTTGATATTGCAATCTGCAGCCATCAATTTTATGAGGAAAGTGTTAGAATTTAACTTCTTAGTGATCTTTTGGTAGATAAAACATGAGTATATTGGATAACTTAGCACTAATTATAGTGCTTCCTACATGCTTAGAAGTGCTGTCACCTTGCTTTTTAAAGAACATTATCAGTGAATTTGATCATAATCTGAATTTGCTTTTAAATGGCTATAGAGTTTCATGAACACATGAAGATGTGTTTCAGCTTCAGAAACACATTTGGCACAAAGGCAGTAATGCAGGCAAGGCTCTGGAGGCTCTTTAAATTCCCACTATCTGCCCTACTTTTTCTTCCATAATATCCTTTAGGCAGGATTTCAGTGCCATAGTTAAGTCAGTGACATTTGTTAGAGTCATATAACATCAGCGCATACTAGTGTGATTAGATAAATAGCTTCTGAGTTCAAACTAAAAGCCATTCTGTCCTCTCTATCCAAGATAGCTGCAGATACTGCACAAGGAAAAATTCACATTAAAGTGCTAGTCTTGTGGTCAAAAATGTATTTTTCAAGCCTCTCCTTTGTACAGGTATTTTCAAGGGAAGATTATGGTTCCCTGAAAATTACTAAGCCGTATATATACTCTTCTCTAAAGGACTTTGAGTATCTGAGAAAAAAAAATCAAGTTCTTGAATCTAACATTAGTCTGAGCTAATATATGTTCTGACAATTAAATAATCTGTTGGTGGTGAATAAAGAATTACCATGTTGAATTAGAAGCAGACACAATTGACAAAGTGAAGTTCAATGATTCAGTCAAAATTCCAAATTTGTTCCAGGTTGATTGGTTTGTTG
This sequence comes from Dicaeum eximium, assembly GCA_013396995.1. Taxonomy (NCBI): domain Eukaryota; kingdom Metazoa; phylum Chordata; class Aves; order Passeriformes; family Dicaeidae; genus Dicaeum; species Dicaeum eximium. The sequence goes on along the minus strand of VWZP01002215.1, from coordinate 248,507 downwards.
ACTTTCTTTGCCTTTACTGCAGCAAAGTTGACCTCTGTTGTACATCAGCAGAAAGTAGTGTGCAAAGTTAAAATCTTAATTTTATATGCTGTAAGAGTCCTGTTTGGAGTTCTGCCTTGTCCTTTCTTGGGTTGTTGAAGCCAAGTTTTGTATGTAGATATAGATTTAATTTATGATGCAAAAAATTAAATTTGTGGATTTGTAAGTAAGTGTCTCTCCCAGTTACTTTATGTTTATCCCTAGTGTAACTTATAATGCTTGCCAGCTCTTTTGGAAGGAAGCATGTTAAAAAGTAAAAACTATGAAAAACAGTTAAGCTGTTTTCACATCTGACTTTCCAAAACATAGGAGACTGCTCTGCATGCCTGAGAGCAAAAGAGAAAACTCAGCTAGCCTTTTAGTATCTGTGTGAAATGTGGCATGAAGAGAAGCTAAAATCAATGATTTCATCTATGTGAAATCAGGCTGGGCTTCATGTGGAGGAAAACATACAATGAAAAAAATGCAGCAGGGTGTTTTGTGGTAAGACTTAAAACAATTGAGCAGTCTGGTGAAATGCCTTTTGTGTCTAGGTAGTGTTTACCTTGCTTCAACAGAGAGTGATGTAAATGGTTTCAGGAGGCTTTTTCCAGCTCTGTATTCTTGATGTTGAGCAAGGTGAGGTGGACTGTAGTATTGAAGAAGGAATGCATTCAAGCACTGCAGCTTAAACAGCTTCCTCCTTTCTAGCTGTGTTTCAGCTGTTTCACCCGCAGTAAAGTGTTTGAGTATCTGAGTTCACAAAGGCTCGGGCACAAAGAGGCCTGTGTTGGCATCGTTCTGCTCTCGGGTCTTGTGTGAGGGTTTTCTACATGTCTGTAACACACACACTCTGAGTGTATCCAAGGAGGATATGGAGAAACAAAGGGATCATTATTTGTACTGGGGAGGCAATTCATTGGATCTGGGAAGGATTTGCCAATAGTACGAACTAACCATGGTGAGACCCCTGTCCCCAATAACACTGGGTCCTGATTTTGTGGACAGAGGCTGCAGAATGAAGGGCAGAAATGTGGCATATCCTGTACTTGCGATGAAGCAGTAGAGGGCACCAGACAGTAAGGAGCAACTTTTTGTACAGGAGTTAGGGAGAGAACAGACTCGGAGGAAATAGGAACAGAAGGGAGAGACACCAGTCTTCAACATTACTTCCTTCTTGGTTTTTTGGGAAGTTGTGTACTTCATGGATGACGAGGCACAGCTGCAACTCTAAGAAGAAGGAGAACTGCTTCAGATGTTTCTTTCCCTAATCAGAAAAATGCCTGAACTAGAAACTTACTGAAACATAGGGCCCTTATGTAAAATAAGTATAGCTTCCAGTATATTATATATTTTAAAGTTAGGAAATTCAAGGATTTAAGGTTGCCTGTAATATATATGATGAACTGATGTAGCAGAGTTCTGATACCTAAACTGAGGATAGTACACTGAGATGTAGTTCAGTCTTTAATTCGGTCCTCATTGGGCAAAACATCAGCACACTGTAATACCCTCATGCAATTACTTTCTATCTTGTTGTCATCTTTGTCATTAAAAATGGATGACAACAGGGTTTTTTTAAGGTGGGTAAAGTAGTTTCATTAATGTAGATATGGTCAATCCCTCTCATATCAAAACACCCGTGCTCTAGGTTTTCTAGTACAATAAACTAGTTCTGCCATCTTCTTTTCTTTTCCGCCAGACAGTGGTATGTAGCACTGTATGGGTAACTGTTATGTGTTAGGCTTTGTCCTAGTTCAGAACAAGCTAAAAAAAAAAAAAAATCAAGCATCAATATCACCCTTGGTTATTTGGAAAATAACCAGGACAACCCTGATGCACTGGTCGTATATCTGGTGCAGGTCGAGTTGTTTCCTGTGAATTGCATTGCATTCCAAATTTGGTGGTTTTGTTAGTGGTCATCTCTGAATGTATGGTAGGCTAATTGTATTTTTATCTTTGTAAGAGCCATGTGAATCATGTTTGTGCTTGATATTTACTAGCTAGATCACACAGAATCGTGCAGAATAGTCTGAGGTGGAAAGGAGCCACAGAAGTCATTGAGTGCAGCTCCCAAGTGAATGGCCGTAGAGGGATTGAACCCACAACCTGGGCATCATTAGAACCATGCTCTAAGCAACTGAGCTATGAAAACTTAATTCAGTTCTACATATTACAGTTCCTGTAAACGTGACAAAATACATTGTGAGTGCAGAGGCAAAATCACTCTGTATAGTAGGTGTTCAAAGCCAAGTAGTGTTTCTGTAAAACACACCTGTGGTACATAAAGTAAAAACTTTTATGGGAACCATAGTGAGAGTGAGATTTTAGAGATTTTAGAAGTGAGATTTCCTGTTCCTTTTTGTTATTGTGTGTTTAAAGATAATATCCAGTTCTGGCTGGAAATGGGTAATGAAAAGGGGTGGATTTAAAATGTTGCACTGAGGCTACAAATCAGTACTGTAATAAAGTCAGTGGATGAGGCTAGACAAAGACTTCAGGAACAGTACCTCAAACTGAATGTCTGGAATAATATGTGATGACTCTGCACTCCCCCTCCAGGCTGTACAGCATTTAAAAAATACATGCTGAAGAACCTTTGTATCCCTGAAAAAAAAAAGGCAGAGAGATGTCTGCTGTGCGTTTTACTCCTGCTGAGTCAGTTTAAGCATCTAGGTCAGGTTTCACCTGCCTGCAGTTAAATTTTGTTCAGTTCTTGCATCTTTCTTAAAAGCCTCTGTGGTGGTTGATTGGTTTCTTCACAACAGCTTGAAAAGGATTTGATGACAGCTGAAATAAGCCAGTGTTCCTGGACATGGGCTGGTACTATACATTAAAGAAGAGAAACTCAAGAGGTTACAGTAAGAGTAGAGGGAAGGGAGAGCTGCTGTACTGCTTTAGGAAGCATTTAGTTGTCATCTTGGTCTTCACATCATGTTGATGCATGGGGAGATGCAAGACAAGAAGTGCTGTTTCTCTTCACCCATTTGCTTTGAGACAAGACCACAGATAAAGAAGCTTCTGAGGTATCCAGGTACATCTCTGAAAAATGAAGTCTCTGCTGTGAACTAGAACTGGCTCCTGACTGGCATGCTTGAAGTGTGAACAGAGCAAGTGGGGACTGTCTGCACCAGCTTATACAGACAGCCCTGAGACAGAGCTTAGGAACAAAACATCACTTCTTCAGGAGTCTGTGTTTGTACAATCACGAGCCTGGACTGGGAGAGGCACAGGAGGAAGGTGTGTGTTCACCACTTGCCAAAATGGATGCAGGCAAAAATTACAGTTGTCCTGTGGGGGTTTGAAGACTTTTACATCCAAGTCCAGCCTTGCCAGGCCCTCTGCAGACACCATTAATTTAGTTTTTTAAACTAGCTGTGTATTTGTTTGTCCTGGGTTATAGTATAGCCTAGAGCAGGAATTTTGGAAGAATTTAAGGTGGTAATTTACAGCTAGCTGAATTTCCAGGTCCTCTCAAACGTAATGTGTGTACTGCAGATTAACTCCAGCATCCATCCTTATTTGCATGGATGTTGTTAAGTTTTCCTCTCTTAATGGCCATAGCTTGTTACAAGGCAAACTTTTAATCTCATGGCTGTAATTTTAATGACTGATCAGTCTTCCTGTTGCATTGCTCAAATAGCTTTTACACATTGTGATGGGAGAAGGCATAATTAGAGCTGTAGAAATAGGAGTGTTTTGTGTTTGCTCATTGGCAATTGTCTAAAAGATTTCTGTATTTCTGTAATGCAAAAGAAGTACTTTTAAAACAAAACAAAAGACACTCCCCCAAGAAAACCTCAAACATATCTCACACAAAATAGACCAGATTTCATTGAAGTAAAATAAGTCCTTTTTTGTTCTTCCCTTAATGTACTTTGGAGAGTAAATCCTCAACAGTGGTTGATTCATGTTAGTCTATAAAATCAGGAGGTTTTTTTCCTAAACAAGAAAAAATGTTAAGATACTTGAGATGCATCAGGTATAGAGACATCTTAGCTGAAGCAGAAGCTGATGTACAGCAGGTGAAATGGGTAATTCTGAGACAATGAATTCGAAAACTTGTGCATTGATAAAATGTTCTCTAGCTGTCATTAGCTGTCAAGTATTCCTGTTGAGAGACAGGTTGTAAAATTGAGAGTAGCAGAAACTTCTGTGAACTTAAAATTTGCTTTGTAATATTAACCTATGGATTTAATCTACCTGTCTTCACATGGACTCTAGACCTATTAAGAGTTTTGTGCTTAAAAGTAAAAAGCCTTAGCTTTTCCAGAGGAAAGTTAATGCTCAGACCTGGTAGCTAAAAGGCTTGGCCTCCTTAACATGGCAAAAATATCTCGTTAGTCATTTTTCCCGTATTGCTATGATAAGTCTTTATTGTTTGTGGATTAGAGGGTTTCCTCAGGAACTGCGTTCTTCCAGAGATTGCCAGAAGGGTATTGCTTGCTGTGTGAATAAGGAGAGCACTCAGTGAGAGTGGGGCAATATCAAATATGTCCACAGATGCACACCTGAACCTCACATTAGCAGGACAGGTGCATAATCACCTTGTTGAATATACAATTGAAATAACTACACACTGCTGAACTGTTGGGCTTTCAGCTCCTGCAGGCGATTCAGGCTTCCTTTGAGCCTTTGTGTTGTAAAGGAAGGGCTGCTGTGTTCTTGCAGAGCATTTGGCTGTGTTGCAACAAACCTGGCTACTGATGCCCAGGCATACTTTCATTGAGGCACAGATCAAATGACTGTTGGGAGTGGCTTTTGGGGTGACGTCCCACGTACAGTGATGTCAGCAAAAGATTTTAAAAAATTCAGGTGTGGCATAATCTGCCAATTAAACTGATTAGTGCTCTGGCTGAGTCCTGAGAAGGAGCTCTGACTACAGCCCTGCTTGTTGAAGCCTTTCATGTAGTGCCTTTGGCTCACCTTGTACGAGACTTTTACCAAGTGCCTTCACTGCAGGGTGCTGTAAATTGTGGCAGGATACCATACCGAGGGCTGTGTGCTAGCTCGCTTGCCATCAGGGGAAATCTGATACTGGCTCACAAATGTCCCTGATCGCTTGGAAGCTGTGACACTGGAAGAGGTTCTGCAACTCCCGTGGGATCGGGATGGAGTGCATCGCTGCTCTGTTAGCAGAAGTGAAAGCTAGCCAGGAGGCAATGCAGGCTGGGCAGAAGGCACTAAAGCATGATGTGGAAACATCTCAGAAGGAAATCAGAACAGTGTTAGCATTGCAGAGGAGCCAGCAACAGGTGAAAGAAGATCTCAAAGCAGAGATGAAGTCCAGTCACTTGGATATAAGAACTGTGCTTGAGGAAATCCAACGAGTAAGAGAAGAAATGGAAGCTCGATTAAATACTCAGGCTGATCTGGTCTTACTGATCAAAGAAGTGAGCACCAATTTAACATGTGTAGATAAAGCTTTCCAGAAAATGGAGGAGAGGCAGAAAGTTTTTACCAACCTGCATCTTCCCACAAGAGAAAATGTTGACCAAGGATTTTTCTTTGAAAAATGCTTACAGCAGATGCACATGGGTTTTGAAAGACCTGTGGAAGCTAACAGTTTGGATGATGAATGTGAAAAGACGGTGCTTGGGGGTAAGACAATTGTCACTGTAAGTGTGGGGAGAGAAGTGAGGTTGTTTCTATTTGTGCTTGTCAAGAAATTTGTTTAGTCTACTTTGAATGCTTTTAAGAAATTTAATTGTTTTTAGAAATCGAATCTCTTGCTTAAAATAATTTCTAGTTAGTGTAGATACTACTACACATACCTTCCTAATACATGATATATGCAAAGGAAGGCTTTGTTTTGGTTCTGCAAACCAAAAAAGTATGTTCAAGATTTCTCTGGTAATCCAGCAACAATGCACAAGACAGAGAGGCTCAGGAGACCAATAGCATAACGCAAGCTCTGAGGTACCCAGCCAGACAAATACTATGTCAAGTGCTGGGCAGAACCCCAGCACCTAAATGTAACTTTATGGAACACACCCTGTGTACTGACAGTTGTGTATTTTTTGCTTCTGAATGGCTATTAACTAGAGAAGCTATGCATGAGAAACGGTTTGCTTCATGGAGAAGCTTGGAATGGGTCTAATGCTCTCCCCAGTGAACTGGAGTCAGCTGCTGTGCCATCCATATAATGGCTATAGGGGGAGTGAGAGGATCTGTGGACCTTTTCCAAGATCCAAATCAAATCTTCTGTGAATGATTCAATGATCAAAAGGCTTAGTCTTTGCAAAATCACTGCTATTTTTTCTTCTTTACTGTGTGAAGAAGGCTAGGACTTTAGGTGGTGATTTTGTCCAGTTACTGTACTAAGTGTATTTCTTGAAAATCTGATTTTCAGTCTTCCAAAACCAAACTTTTCAACTACATTGGGTAAAGTGGTTTTGAACCTGCTGGAGAGGAGTCCAGAACCTGATTTAGAGGCGGAAATTGTTCTGTGTTACAAGTCTGACTGTACAGAAGTGGCAGGTGAACAGGCCCAAGTGAGGACTTGGGCTGTTAACCAATACCATCTTTAAATTAGACTCTGTCATTGATGTGGTGGTATCAGTAATCAGACTCATGATGCTTTTGTTTTAATGAAAGCATGGCTTTTGTTTTGACACCACAGCAGGCCTTCTATACAAATCTGGAAACGATCTGTCATTGCCCAGAGGTACATAGGCCATAAATAAACATCGTAGTGTCAGTGGTGTTAATCTGTAGAGACAGTTCATGCTACAGAGGGCTCATGCTTTTCAGCATTTGAAGTGGCTGTGTATAGCACATGTCTATGATAAAATTGCCAACAGGAATGTCACTGAGTTTCACTTTATGTATGGTTTTTGTTCAGCTTTTTTTAGTATAGTATCAAGGGCTGGCTTGGTTGAATGCTTGAATGAGCTTTTTGGAAAATAGTTGGTGGTCTGGGCAGCAGGATAAAAGCAGTGCTATGAAAATGACAAAGTGGTAGGGGCTGGCTAAACTCTGGAAACAATGGATATTTGGAGCCTTTGGTCATTTGTGGTTAGCTGTTGTATCACTGTATTTAAATGAAGCTTCTTCATTAATTAACTAATTGTGTGATGTAATTTTTTCCCCAGAGTAAAAATTGTCTCCAATTGTTCAGGTTTAACACAGCTCTGTCAGGGTCCTAGAGATGGTTGTAGAACTCATTTCAAATATTTAATTAAATTATGACACTAGCATCTGTATCAGTGAATTTACCCAGTGGTCTTACATCAAGAATAATGCTCTAGTTCTCTATTTGTCATAAGTGGAGCATTCAGGAAGGGAGGTGGAATATATGAGAGAGTAGGAGTATGTAAGCCAGTAGGGAAGGGAAGAACTGATTCTACATGTTTATTCACTAGTCCCTGCTCTTTTTTGCCCCTTTCTTCTTGATTATTATTTCTTCTGGTTTTTGAAGGAGCTTCAGAAGGTAACCAGTAGTTTCCTACACACAGTATTGTCCATAAGATTGCTGGAAATTTGACACAGTTGCTTTCAGATGTGAAATGGCATTTGTGTAAAAGTGTCTACTCAGAAGATGTTATGTCTTCACAGCAAGAAAAGAATGGGTCATGTTAGTTAAATGGTGGTAAAAATAACTAGAACTGGCAGCCAAGCTTGATCCTTTTGTCCTACAAATTTGTATTTTCATTTAGGTTGATAAACCTTTCAATAGCTCTTATACTAAACTGCACAATGGTGTGTTTTTAATTGAAAATACATCCTTTAACAGTCTGCATCTCTGAGCAAAAGTGTAGGGAAATCTCCAAGAATACAAGGGCATTTGAACATTATAAAGCACAATATGCTGACAATTGTCTAACTAGCAGAAAATCTTGCCCAGAGAGGATTTATCTGGAAAATTAATAGGCTTGGGAGGCACTTTATTCCAGGAATAAGGAAGGCATAGAGGATGTATTTTGAACAGGAAAACTGTTTACAAAGACTTTAAACACAAATGCAGGCTGTGGAAGACTGATGTATTAATACAATAGCTGATATGTCAGTCAGACTAACATTAACTGAGAATCAAAACTTTTGTTCTTAATACTGTCTCCAGTATTAAGATTGTTGTGAGATTGAACCTTATACTGCTGGGATGATATTAGGGTCATTTGACAACCTTCAAACCAGGTGCTTGGGATTCAGAAAGGTTTGAGTCTTGTTGCTTAGTTTGTCCCCTGTTTTTTCTGCATGTTCCTATCTTTCTTTTCTCCAGATCTCACCTCTCAGGTTTTTTCACTCTATCATGAAGAAATCTTGTTAAGTTGAAACTATACAAAGTAATCTGCTTAGATGTCTTCATTAAATTGCCAAGGGATATTTATCTATTGCATCAGCCTTTTATTGCAAAATTGTTTGCTCATTCCCTTTGTGATCAAGGGGGGAAGACTGGCCCCTATCTGTAGTACAGCAGTACTGTACTCCCTTTCCAGTCTCAAGGCAGCATAGAAACCTGAAAATACAGTGTTTAAGAGTCAAGTGCTGATTTATGTAATCTGGTTTCCTCTGACATAAGATGATTGTGTACTGTGAAAGCATTGAGGTTGCCACAAAACTAAGAATATTAAATCAAAGATGTAATTTCAGGAGTGTGAATATATATTGAAAATGTTACATTTTAGACCTTTCTTAAAGTCTTATCCTTGTGACTGAAAACTGCTAGCACTAAGAAATGCTGCAAGACTTCTAGTTAATAAAGCTCAGGCCTCAGCTGCAGAGAGGGGAGTTTTTGCAATTAAAAATTTTAAAAGGAAGAAAAATAACAAAGGAAATGTAGAGAAAATGGTTTTGTATTCAGCAGTACTTTAGAGTGCAGGAAATAGGAATTCCATATTGCACACAAAAGTGGACAACTCTTAAGTTAGAAATAAGTTACTGAATAGATAGGGTGACAGAGATCTTGCATTTTATAAAAGTATTTTTTCAAAGCCCAGTGTGAAGAGTATGCTGAAAAGTATGCCACAGAATGAATGAAGGTGAGGACGAAATACAAAACCCTGTATCAGGGTTATGGTGTTAGGAATTAACAAATGGATAGTGCCTGCTCTGCAATGCTACTGAAATAACCCTTTCTCCTAGTTAGTATTTCAGCAAGTGTTTGTGGGAATTTATAACTGCTTGCTTTTGCACCTCTCCTTTACATTTTGGTGAGATTTCAGCATGAAATGCATATTAATTTGTTGTTGTTGTCTTAGTTGACAAGGGCAAGCAGCGGAGTCCCAAGAGCTCATGCGTACGGACTCAAGCCTCCACGGATGCACGTTCACCTGGCACAAAAGCAGCCGAGTTGACACAGTACAAAGCAAAATGTGAGACCCAAAGCGGAATCATCCTGCAGCTGAAAAAATTCCTGACATTCAGTAACCAGAGGTTCGAAGCATTAACAGTTGTCATCCAGCACCTGCAGTCTGAGGTAAAATCTCACAGCTCATCAATTTTGGCTTTAATTGTTTGAACTCTTCTCAGCAAGGGCTTCAGAAATATTAATATACTGATACTAAATTTTGTGTTTCCATTCCTGGTTTCTGTTTTCCTGTGGAGGTTACACTTCCAGCATCAGTTGGCTAGAAAAAAAAGCAAACCCATGATGGTGGGCTTTGTAGCCTCTGCATGCTTCACATGCTCTTTAAAAGAGTTTTTAAATGTTTGTAGTCAGAGACTCCTTCAGGGCTGAGTAGTTTTCCAAGTATGTACTTCAAGTTCTGCCCTTGTAGGAAAGACTAGTTTCAACAGATAATCTACATGGCCTTGCTTTGTTATCTGACATTGGATGGAAGAGTATTGAAGGGATGGATATGTTTTTGAGCTACTCAGGATAAAGTCTGAGTTATTAAAGTTTTATTTATTGAATCCTGCATTGCTGATGGTGTCTTAAAATTATTAATAAAAATACAGAAATGCATCTGGAATTACAGAGTGGAATGAATCTGATGTAGCTTAATCTTAATTTTTCTAATCTGTTTGAAACATGTAATGACATAATCAGTTTGATACTACATTAGAAACTGTTGGTCTGCTTTGAAAACTTTAGAGAAAAGAAAAATGTGAAGTCAAGGAAATGGTAACAGTTATGAGTTTATACTGTATAGCTGATGCAGGCTTTAATAGCTGTTTCTCTTTCATTTATAACTATGTTCTAAGATTGGTATAAATTTTATTTCAACTCTTTTGCTACATGGTTATTTTGCAGTCTGGTATACAAAAAAGCACAAAATTGTCTTAGCGTTCTGGCAGAAATGCAACATTCTCATGGGATATGAGGAGATATCATCCCCATTATCTCATGGGATAATATCTGCTTGCTTTCATTTAATCTAAAAATACTGCATTTATCTCCTGGTCTGGTTCCACTCTAAGAGCACCGGCTCTTAGCCAGTTTTCTGGGATTGGTTTGGTTGGGTTTTTTAAACTCTTGGTTGAAACACCTTTCTCTGCCTAAGGGACTAGTTTAAGATCTTCAAAGCATTTTGATACAGGATTTTTGGATGCCTGTCATCTAAGATGATATTGTGAAATTTTAAGTGAAATTCTCACTGCTAAACTTCTGCGCAACCTTCTAATTACGGTAGAAGAAACACACTGATTTTTTTCAGTAACTCTTACAATTAAATGTCTTGGCCTAGTTTCTTCTCTCCAATATTTTTATTGCAATATTTTAAAACTTGCAAATACTTTACAGATATTGTGTTTAGTAAGAAGAAGCCCATCATACTAATTTGCTTCTTCTATGCGATTTAACAGGTTGCTCTAGCCTAAATGTAGGAGTGTTTAAGAATAATCAGGGGTTTAATGAAGGAAAAAAGTGATTTTGAAGGAGGGAAGAGAGAATTGCATGGAAGAAACTAGTGATTTTGCTCCTTATTCCTCTTTGTTAGTCTCTTGCAGATAGAAAGAAAAAAATATCTGTTAAATTACATAATATTAGTAATCTTGGACAGTTAAGTTTGAGCAAATGGAATTGAGCTAGATGTGACACGCTGATGTATTTTCATACCAGTTATTGATTTTGAGGTTGCTCTCTCCTTTCCTGGGGTAAGACAATACTTGCTGAAGACTCATTGCCTTACTCTTGTGGAAGTACCATAGGAATGAGAGGAACTCTTCTGCCGTAGTGCTATAAGGAATACTTCAAATCTGTTAGTTAGCTGTGGGAAACATCCCTTCAGATTTCACCATTTTAAGGAACCCTGTGAAGAGTAGTTGTAGTTTTGTTCATTTGTTTGAGATTTTTTCCTTTAGGGTGAGGGGTGGAGTCTGGTATAGCTAACAGTCTTAGCTGCCATACGATTATTTGTCTGAAGTATTCCTGGGGGACCTCTTTGATGTAGTTTTCAAACTCTGGATAAACTCAGGAAAAACTTCAAGTTAGGCTTTAACTCATGAGCTAGGGTCTCACAGGTTAACTACTGTGGAGCCAACTGAAAGTAGCCTCAGCTTTCCTGTCTTTGTGAAAAAAAAAAATTAAAAACCATGCTTAGCTGATTACATGAGGAACAAAGCTGTGTTTCCATTCTTCCCACTAGACCACTAGACCAAGTGTGAAGTGACATGATGCAGCCTAAGAAACAGATTTCTGGACTCCTCTGGTGCTACCCTGTCCCTACAGAAAGCCAATCCAGCCTGCCACTACCAGAAAGCTAAACCAGCCAAAGAGCATTTCTTTGCCAGGTGGTGACATGGATTGTCCTAACGTTTGGTCAGAGCCAGTGTGAGGGTGAGATGGGGTGAAGGACAGGCTGCCTGGCCAAGTGGAGTGAAGTACTGGAGTGAGCACGTGGGTCACTTCAAGGCTGGGCAGCCCAGCCTGAGCCTCTTGGCTAAATCTGCTGCAGCCTCTTCTGCTTTACCTCCAAAGCTGAAGTGACTGGGATATGATTTGGCTGTTAGATTTGTTTGGTTTTACTGTCATGTTATTTTCTTTTTTTCCCTGAGAGTTCCCAATGTATTTCTGCACAGAAGATTGAAGTTGTTTCTTATGAGCTCATTTGAAGTGGAATATAGCTGCAAACAATATCAGGACTTGCTGGCAATGACTTCTGTCAAAACTGTAGCTAGCCCATCTGGAGTGAGGTTGAAAGGCTGCTGTCAAAGGGTTAAATGGCATTGAGCAATGCTGCTCTGATGTTTCTAGCTGAGCAGGAATATCTCAAAAAACCCTGAGCTCAAACCTGTTTGTTGCAAGAGTTACCTTGGAGCTGTCAATAGTAACAGCTGCTTCTGATAAAACCTTCCCACTTGATCTGTTGGTGTTTCTTTAGAGGGGGTGGGGAGGGTGTCTCTGCTTAGCTACCTTTACCAAGACTCCTCCAAGTTAAAAAATCCTAAAAGTCTGATTTCTACCTCACAGGGGCTATTGTTACACTGGGTTAATGCTAGATGGAAAACCTCTTGGCATCCAGAATATTTGATGGCAATGAACAGTGTGGCTGATGAGAACAGGGAGTTTTTCCATTGCTGGACAGCTGTGTGTGTACTGGCAGTGATAGGAACACATGTTCAACTGTGCACTAATCACAAAAGCAGGCTGTCTTTCCAGAGTACTGTGCTTCCCCTGATCCCCTGGTAATTCCTGTTACTTCATGACTACTTTCCTGTTTTTTAAGTTCAAACAAGAAACGAAAAGTGGCAGTACAGAGGAAATGATGAAATTTACCATTTACAATAAGAGCATGAAGTGCCAAGGAAAGCCATTTTCCATTAACCTTCAACTGCACTGAGTTCTGAAAATTGCACTACTGTATTTGAGTTATCTTTTAACTTCCACTAGTATTAGTTTGAATTTATTGTCCCTTCAGCAAGAGATATGTTCACAGATGTTTTAAATACATGGTTAGCATGTCTGTGATAAGTCAGGTTGGGGATGCTACTGTTGCAGCTCTCCCCTCTTTTCCCTAGCCCTTGTGTATGCTTGGGCTTCTTTGGGAAGCCAGTAAAAAAAAATTACTATGGGTCTAGTTTTACAGGTCTGTCCATGTCGAAAGTGTTTGGGTATGTCCTCATGCAGTGGTTCACAGTGGGAAGGAGTGGAAGTGAAGAACCGCCAGGGCTGGGCTGGGGTGGGAATGTGTGCCTGAGAGGTCTGCAGCTGTGGCTAGGAGCCAGCTGCTTCCTTGGGAAGCAAAAAACCCCAGTACATCATCAGTTGATGAGGCTGAGGCTGTGGCAGCTCCTGCCTGAGCCTCTGCCTCTTGCCTCCTGAGAGGTGTTCAGCCCCTTCTCCTGCCTCAGGGCTGCCCCCAAGGCTGTGTGAGCCCTGCAGCTGGGCTGTTCTAACCTCCAGCTCACTGCTGTGTATAAATTCTTACATCTTTGGGAGTGGAAGGTGATTGTTTTAGCAGTGTGGTACTAGCTTGGTTTTAAATCTAGTTTTAAATTTGTCTGTCTAAGGCAGATTTAGCTGTCAAGGGAAAGGGTAATGTGTAGTTAGAATGGCTTTGTAACTGTTCAAAGTGTGAATTGATAGATATTTCATCTAATTTTAGTGCATAAACTGCTACATTCAGAACTACTACCTAAGCTGTTTAAAAAATACTTAGACAGTAAAATGTTTAGTTATGAATATCCATTTTTATTTTTCTAGTTTAATAAATGAATCCAGTTAAGCATCTCAGTAATTCTCTACAAATTCTGCTATAGAAGTGGGCTTCAAATTTGTATCTGGGAAACAGGGTACTATAGAGATGAAAAGAAGCTCAGTTTCACTGTTGTGCTTTTCTTGTATGGTCATGGGAATACTGCTATTTACTAGTCAGACTGTACTTGAGAATGTTGTGGTGCCATCTTTAAGAAGTTTCCTTAGTAGAGGAAAAGGCCATTTGAGAGGAATACAGAGCCTTGACAGTAATATGTGGATAACACTAATTGTGGATGTGACACAGGAAATAACATGAGGAATGTGCTAGAAATTGTGTGACTGAGCAGGCTTCAGCATTTCTAGGTGGAAATAGAAATTAACCATTAGTGTATGACCTGTTGAAACTGGCATTTCCTGACATGTGCATGACTGTAAGAGTCAAGATACTAGTTTCCTTGGGAACTTAGCAGTTTAAAACAGGGTTTTTTTTCCATTTTGGAATACATGAACACATCTATCAGAAATGTTTGTCCTGGCCTTTGTGGAAATTCAACAGAAAATGTTTATATTTATCAAATGAGAAATGCATATCTAGGTTAAGGGGCAGAAGTACACATTGCATCACTAAAGCCCAAGAGTTTTGGAACAGTCATATCTTTTGACCTAAAAGTCCTGTTGTTTAGAGCAGCTGTCTTTCAGTAAAACATTTAGTTTTGATTTTCTAGAACTTAACATCAAACTTGGACAGTTTTCATTAGAATTTTCATACCAGGTGTATCTGGCTTCCCAAAATATGGACATAACTTTTTATGAGAATAAGGATATGCAATTAAGATAATTTTTGTGCTTCTTTACTTTAAAAAAAAAAAAGAAAAGAAAAGAAAAATCAGTTAGAAGACAAAATGTAATATCCTGATTTTGAGGAATGCCAATACTTCCTGTTTTGTAACAGAGTGTATTTGAGTAATATCACAGTAGTTTCCCCCTGTAGAGAAAACCTAGGCTCTGGAAGCCTGTGTCAGACAGGTAGCAGTTGGAAAGCAAGGAAGTTTTAGATGATTCTCAAGGTCTCTATAAAACATGGTATGAATGAATAAGAATGTTTTTGGCAACAGATTGAAAATTTGTGAGTTCTAACATCCAGAAAAACATTTTAATCCAATAATTACTATGAAACTAGGCTTTGATGGAAATAACTTTTTAGAAGGTGCGTCAGTTAAGCAATTTAAATGGTGCACCTGAGTATTCAGAATGGGTTACAGCGGAAGAGAATTGGGAGTCCTAACCTATAGCTACTCCTAGCAAAAGGTGTCTTGGAAAAAGACACCTTTGACTGAAACAAACTTCATGTTTCAGGCAACCAGTGCTGCTTTCTACAAAGAACCTGATTTTCATGACTACCTTGTTATTTCTTGTAATTAATTTTTTTTTCAAGAAGCTGTAGAATTAATGACAGGAGCAAAATAGACGTATCTATTGCAAAATTTAAGGGAGCAGTTAGTAGAAGAAAGAAAGAAAGTAACATGTTTCAATCTTGTTCCCTTCTTGATTTGTACTACCTTTTCAGGTGAAATACTAAACAGTCTTAAAAATTAAATTAATAGTGTAGTATTATGCTCAAGCATAGGCTCTTATTACAACATTTTGAATAACTTTATAATGGTAATAACAATTTTATAGACGTGAGAAAAATAGTGACGGTATAAATTGTCAAAGTTACATGGTATCTGATGTCTACTGTGTCATATTCAGATGAGTTGGACTGAGACAGAAAGCTTTAACAAAATACTGAGAAATAAGTAATTGCTTAGATGAGGTAAACAGTTTTTATGAGATTGGAGTTTCTGTAGGGAAGGAAGGAGTCATTCTGTGTGAGAAGTAAGAACTAATATTAGCATTCAGAAATGCTGTAAAGTAGCAAACAGGCTGTTATAGAGAAGTAAAATTAAATAGCCCCTATTATTCCATCTGGACCTGTCTTTGCAGGGCTATTACATGTAGGTGGACATGACTTCTGAATTGGAAAACGAAGATCCCTGCGAGCCTAAGATCCTATGAAAAGCTTGCAAAAGCATAAGAGCCTGCAAGTAAACGTGTTAAATACATAGTGACTCATAGGAATCCTGTTTGGCTGGTTCTCTGCTTTAGTGTTTTCTGCCCTAGTGTTTCATATACTGAACATCAAGGAAAAAACATCTGAATCTCCACAGATGTACCTAGTTGATAAAAGAAGTAACATATTAGAAATCACAGTTAATCTCTATCAGCTAATCATGTAAATGCTGTATTTTGAGTCTTAATTCTGCTTGAAGTATGTCAAGGTGAAAATTGATGGCATATTTCACTTGGTAAGAAGGCAGTGCATAACACAGATGAGGCCAAGAGTAATATAGAAGTATTCATTTCACTGTATATTTATTGATTGGAGATGGTTAATGACATTTTTATTTTATCACAGTAATAGTCTGCTGCTCCTTTCAAAAATATGCATGGAGCAGAGTGTAAATCCTGTTTGTTGTTCTGCTTCCTTGGCTCATTTCTTTAGCTTGCTTTTACATCGAGTGATGCAGAGGAACTGACATTGCAAGGGGGTTTTACGTGAGGTACAGAGTAGGTGAGTTTATAAGAAATCAATTTCTAAAATTGCTAATATTTCATGAGAAGATTTAATTAGAGGATTGGATTTTGCTAGGAAGGAAGAAACAGGGACAAGTAGAAATACTGTGGTATAAGGACCAAAATAATCAAGTCAAATGTCATACTGCAAAGCGGATATGAATGGCCCTTTTGTTGTCCCTTCATAATTACCTCCAGGCTGTAGCTGATGACACACGAGTGACTGGAGTTTATGCAAAGATGTGACTCAATTTCTACACTACAGCCAATGATGGTGATCATGTTTTTATGACTGGAGCAGCACAAGGATGGAGTAGACATAAATTTCTAATGCTTCGTACCCAAGAGGAATATCTCCTTGGATGAGAAAGACATCCTGTTGACAACTGAGACTGTACCAGTATTAAAAAATATTTAAATTTTTAATTATGATGTTTTTTTCCATACAACCTCAGCACATTTCCAGTATGGTGTAAACATACATGTTACAGAAGTGTTTGAAAATTTAATAATTTATTATGTTTTTTAAATGCTCAGCATTTTGCTCTAAGTTTAATTTTAGCAGTAAGTGCTTGTGGTTTGGTTTGACAGTAAATGGCTTACAAAAACCAGACTCTTCTTTCCAAGAATAAAATTAATTTGGCCCTGTGTATGACAGTAAAACACATTTAAGTTCTTCTGTTCTTTGCATCGATTAATTTGTTTTATGTACTCTGAACAAATTTTACCTAGTCTCTTATAATAAAATGCTTTCTGAAAAAAGCATCGCAATGCTTTTATATTTAACACTTAATTTTCTACTCCTTTAAGTTCTGAGTCTTGAAATTACATGTTGGCAAAGTATATTGCTGATGAAAACTAGAAGGCTGATTACAACCTTCCCAATCAGAGATGTTTCCACCTGCCAGTTATGCCAGTGAGAGGTTCAGTTGCTGAGCTTTGCCTGAGACTCAGAGCTGCCCTTCAACACCCCTTCCCTGGGCAGGCACCACATTGCATCCCAGCACTGAGAGGAACATTCCAGGATGGCTGCTCCATCTGTGTCATGGGAAAATTCCCACAACATAGCCTGATTCCCTGGGGTGTTTCATGGCCTCAGAGTGAGTTGTGTCTCTTCCTTCACAAGTGCTTTGCAGTTTTTGGTTGCAGTGATCTATAATCCTTCTTCTGAATCTGTTACAGGGGCAGACTAGGCAGCTGTGACAGGTGGCTTATCACATACAGCTTCTTGAAAGGAAAAAAAGCAAACATTTACTGTATTTTGGTATGCAAATGTGAACTTTTCATTATTGGTTCTTGTGAATTTTTCTTTCTTTAGTACAGCTCCAAAAGCATACATATTTTGTTTCCCAAAGGAGTGTGCTTGTTTAAAATGTGAACTGTGATGTTTGGATAATTACTACCAGATTGGGCAATGTTAGCTTATTTGGACACACATACCCGAAACCTGTTTTCTGCCATGATTTGCTTTTTTATATTTAGTAACCATTGAAGGACGTGCAGCTCTTAACATGGAGGAAAAACTTAAAAAGGGTGATTAAGACTTTTTGACCCGGCACAGCCTGTCTGTGGCTCTCAAAGCCTTGATTTGCAGGCAGAGCATGGGGCTCCCATACCAACATCACCCCACCTGGCCAGGAGCAGGAGTGTGCTGGGAAACCTGGAATTGTTAGTCTGGCTAGTTGCACATCCTCTCAAGGAAATACGAAGTTGCCAGTTTGTTGTAAAACTTCATGCTCTTGCATTTGTGGTCTGCAAAGTTGCTGTGGCCTACTTGAGGAATGCCCACCTATTCCAGCTTGAGAACTGCTCAGATCCTGAGGTCTTGGAGGTAACTTGGGTCTGTCTTACGTGACGATTTGGTATAGGTATATAGCCAGGAAGGCTGTTGGTTTGTGTGCTTGGTACAAATATCCCTCTTGCTTATTCTGGAATGTGGACTTTTGTAGAGCTTGAGCTTCCTGCTTTCAAAGCAGAGAAATGGAAACTGTTCAGACAGTGATACGTCCTCACCCTTGTTTGTATCTAAAATGACCCTAGGCTGGTCTGTTTGAATCTCAAGCTGTAGCAAAAACAGCTAGTTGCCAGGAAAAATACTCTTAAGCCTGTAATTGGGCTGCATAACTGCCAACAAAAAAAAACATGAATGACAAACTTCTTAATTTATTCTGTTCCTGACTTGGTAGTTTTTGTCATCTTGAAGCTGTTGTGTTCTTTAACCTTCTACCTTGGGCCTCATCTTCCCAAGTGTCTTCACTGTGGAGCATATGTCTACCTGAACTTGTCAAATTTTTAAAACATGAAGTATTTTTTAATTGGCTAATCTTTGTCAGAACAAGAAATGTCCAAGTCTCCCTTGTTATGCTGAGAACTTTTTTGTAGCATTCAATGGCAGAGGTGCACTGCTCTAATGTTGCCTGTGGCAAACCTTTTGTCCCTAAACTCTGTTCTCATTCTTTCCTGTAGCTTCTGTGTTTATGGCAGGGGGATGTTTTGGTTAAAGTGCAACCTACAATAGATTCCTTGTAAAAAAGGAAAAAATAGGTACCAAATAATCCACCTGATTTTCACATAAATTCATAAATTGTACCAGAAGAAATTGTAAAGGGGTATGAAGATCCTTCATGAGTCTCTGACAACTAAATGAGGATTATCCTTATTTATTGCTGGATTTATCTGGACTGATAACAATGCCAAAACTGCTTGATCCTGTATGCTCCAACTTGGTTCTGCTCTTCCAATTTCTGGTATTTATTTTTCAACTAGAATCTTATTAAGCATAAACTAGAAGGTTGCTGGATATTCTAGCCCAAAGCATATGCATACCTGTCTTTAAATTAAATACTGAAGAAAGGCCCTTACTGGATTATTACAGTGCTTCTGTGTTTCAAGTGTTTGTATTTCAGATTTTGGAAACTTAAAAGTATTCTTGGGGAAACCCCCATACCTGCAGCTTCAGTTCTCTCAGGACTTGGATAAAAGTGTACTAAGTTGACTGCTAGTCAGTCTGACTACTTTAGGTCGCTGCTTATCCATATGAGCAACTTGGACTTCTTATTTTAGGCTGGCAGTTTTTTTCTGAATGTATTCGTGAGCAGGAAGTGATGATACAAATCCATCTGGATTTCTTGGACTTGTTAAACTATGAATAGGCAAGCTGAACTCAGGCAACAGGTTAAACAACACAGTAAAAAGCAACAGGGCTTAGGAGCAGCAAGAAACATGAATAAGATTACTAAGGCAGTGTTACTCGATTTTGTTTTGGATTTTTAGTCTTAGCCTCTTGTTAGTCCTTGGTATATGCTGATTGCACATGCCCTTTTCTCATCAAATTTCTTTAACTGAAAGCAAATACAAAATTTGTATACCATAAAGAAGGCCATTTGGAAACACTAAACAAAAATGTTAGCATGTCCAAAGGGTTTGCAGCATGGTACAGCCACTAGGGAGAATTTGAGATCTTTTACTGACAGAGTGGGCTGGAAAAAAAAGCAGGTTGTGTCCCAGTGTGCAAGGATGCAGCTCAAATAACTCACTATAGCATTCCCATTTTCATCATCAGATGCTGTGTCCATAGTGGGAACACTGGCTTTGAACCGGAGTGAGATGACTCATCTCTCCCTTCTGAGCAGAGAAGCGGGGAAGAGCAGGGCAAGTCCTTTCAATAACTGAGCTCTCTGCTCTCCTGAGAATTTATTGTGGAGGGTGAGGCGTGGTTTTCAGTCTTTGCCCACTGACACTGTAAAAAGCCTCTAAGTGCTTAATATAAAACGGTTTATAACACAGCTGCTTAATAGCTCTACCAAAGTGTAGTGTCCAAAGAATTGTTAAGATTGCTTAAATTGAGTGATTAAAGGAGGCTCTTTCTCATACAAGGTCAAAAATATAAATATTTCTAGTAAAGGGCAGGCAGTTTCTTCTAATCAGCCTTACAGCTGCATAATAACTTCCTAAAACTTGCAAATGAGTGTGTAGCATAAAAGTTACTCATTTTGATTAGTCTTGTGTCAGACCTTAATATACGACTGGGTTTTGGGTGCTCATTCTTTCTAGTTTTTCTTAAGAATGGTATATTTTACTGCTTTATTTGTTCTGCAGGCTTGCAGTAAGTATTCCCTGCCTCCAGGATGGGGTGCTCTTAAGATGTAAGCCTGTGGTCAGGCTGCAGTGCGAGTGACCGAGGGCAAAGGGGGAGTTCGCTGTAAAGGTGAGGTTTTCCCTGGGGATAACCAGCTGTAGGTGTGGCTTGACCAGTCTGCAAATTCATCTGCTGCGCTCGGTTGTGCACANTTTTTTTTTTTTAATTTCCTTTTCCGTAACATATCCTCGCTAAAGGAAAAGCATGCAAAGTGAGTTTCACGCTGTTTGCATGCACCGGGGCTATTGAACATAAGCCTGGGCATTGACAGCAGCAAAGCTGCTGTATCTGTGGCTCTCCCATTCAGCTTAGGCCTCCTGTGGCTTATTTTTGCATCAACAAAATTAAGTGTGAGAGCAGCATACAGCGAGCTCGAAACAGCTAAAAATAAGCTCGGTTATCTGCAGAGAAGGGCAGTGTTCCCTCAGTGGTCCCCGCTGCCGTCGGAGCAAGTGGAGATCGATCGATCTAATGTCTGGGCTCGCCTTTCATAAAAGAAGGGCTGTGGCTTTAAGTGATCGCTGGCGGCTTGTGCCAATTGCAGAAGCTGCAGTATCTGCCGCTGTCGGGAGCGCTGGGCGCGGACGCGGGATAACCTGCGGAGGCAAGGTCCAGCCTTGACGCTCGGCCCGGCCAGACCTGCCCGGCTCGGTGGTGCCGCCGCCGCCCGCGTCGCCGATGAGGGCCGGGGGGCCGAGCGGGGGGCCGCCGGCGCTGGAAGATGGGCTGCTCTAGCAGCAAGCTGTGCCTCTATTCTCAGTGTGCTGCAGCAAGGGTAACGAGTGCTTGTTTCGCAGGGAGCCGGCCGGGAGCACGGTGAAGCACCCTGCCAGCCGCGCGCGCGGACCTTGTCACCTCCGCGCGTGGTGCGAGGTGGTGGCCGCGGGCCGCGGAGCGGCTGTGCCTGCGCCGCTCCCCGGGGTGCGGGTCTGGGGCACGGCGGCCTGGCCGGCCGTCTCCTCCTGGCCAGGGCACAGCTCCCGGGAAAAGCAGGGAGATGGGTGCTTCTGCTTTGTTGTGATCTGGTCACACGTTCCTTGTGATTGTCTCGGTATAAGAAACACCATCTATCTTAACATTAGGAACTGCAAGCAGCAGGGTGGGCTGTATTCAACTTCGAACAGGGCTGTGCCTTTTCTTCATGGAAGACTGAGCATTTAGCAAAGTTCTTGGTTTTGTGTTTGAGTAAGCTTAAGATAAATATTTAATGCATGCCTCTTTCACATATGCATTATACTTCTGTGCCCTTGACTGCTACCACTTGATTTGTTCTGGAGGCTTATGTTGCTACACCCACCATAAAATATATAATTAATTGCTGCAAAATAGGATTTTAATTGCAGAGCTGTCCTGGAAAAAGCTGTTCTTTGTTTTAAAGTGTAACTTCCTTAACAACAGAAGAACATCTGTGTATATCGTAACAGCTGAACTGTTATCCTAAATGAGTCATATCTTGGCTTCTTGCTCATGCCTCTTGTTTTTCCTACAGAACACATGTAAGTTAATTATTGGAAGGTGCCCTGCTCTGACCACTAGTAACCAAATATTTGGGGTTTTTTGTTCTTTTCTCTGTAGAGGGAGGAAGCGCTGAAGCAGCGGAAAGAGTTATCTCAAGAACTACTTAACCTTCGAGGAGAACTAGGTAAGAATTTATTTT
Organism: Dicaeum eximium; assembly: GCA_013396995.1. NCBI lineage: Eukaryota > Metazoa > Chordata > Aves > Passeriformes > Dicaeidae > Dicaeum > Dicaeum eximium. The sequence continues at coordinate 226,499 of VWZP01002215.1, read as the reverse complement.
TGTGTTCTTCATGAGAACAGAAATGCAGCAAAGCAGATCTGCAGAAGACAGATGCCCTGGTATTGTAATGGCAGTCATTTAATTCCCTTACTGAATTCTGCTCAGATGCTTTAAGCGCTGCGGAGCCCTGAGAGCGTGACCCCAGGTTCACCGAATTCCTGGCACTGATCTGACTGCGCCTTGCAGGGCCTCCTTACAAAACATGGATCTGATGACCAAAGCACTCACTTCTGAAAAATGGGAGGATGGCTGACAGCATATATACTTTTGTTTGATCCCTAACTCATTTGTATGCTGTCTTCTAGAGATTTGCTGGCAAAAGATTCATAAACCTGTAAAACATACTGTGCAAAATGTGCATTTTTGCCTTAGTGACCTGTAGGTGAATGAGTGCAAAATTAACAGAAGGAAATGCTTTCAGGCTGATGAAAAGAAATCTTTGAACTCATCCTAGTGGACGGCTATAACATGAAATTGAGCTATTAGGTGCAGGGGCTGGTTTTGCCAACTGTGAAGCTTGATTTAAGTGCATTTAGTGGTAACTCCATGTAACGTATTTGAGCTTAGCAGTTGTTCCAGGCAGGTCTCAGTAGAGGCTGGCTTTGAAAGAGCCTGGCCTTCCCCTACCTTTGCATCCCTCTGTCCTCCCTGTGCCAGCATTGCTGCTGGGGCAGCCATGCCCCCACTGATGCAGTGAGCTGCCTGGGGACCTAAGCCAGCTGAAACTATTGGCTGGTAGTGCTGTTTTGCCAAAGCTGCCTGGCCTGACTTCAGTATGTGAAGTCAGCACTGGGACTGAAGCAGAGAAAGGGGAAGGAGTAGCAGTGTGCAGGTCATGTCTCCCATCAGCTGCAGCTGATGTTTCTATTACCCTAAATGACAATAGGACTAGAGTTTTAATGTGAAAAAGGCCTTCTTGCATCACTAAAAAGTTGTGTTATAAACTTTATAAACCAGATTTCTTTTTATTTATGTACTTAATGTGATTCTCTGAGCAACTCCATTTGTTTACCTCAAGAAAACAACTTCAGAAGGATTGCTATCAGAGCAAGAAAGTCTCTTTCCTTCTCTTAAGTTGGCATCTTCAATATTATTTTCTTTTATGAGCCTAGGTACTATGTTTATCCCTTATCTAGAAAGGGAAAATTCTGCTTAGATGAGTAGACCAAAAGCTGGCCAACACTTTTTCCTGTTACTATATTTGAGGGTTTTGGTGGAGTTCAGGTTTTTTGCAATGCTTAGTTCTTTTAAGGCTGCCTCGTGCTTAAATGAGCTTTCCATAAACTTGTTATCTTCCTGCTTTGATTAGCAACCTGCTGAGCCCATAAACGAGACTCCTATGCAAGCATAAGCCATTCAGTAGGTTGATAACGAGAAAAAACTTGAAATGCAACTGTGCCTGATGGATCTGTGACACCCGAGTGCACAGAGCTCTCAGACAGGGATGATGTGCTGCTGATGTGCTGCTGGATGACATCGTCAGCTGTTCCCCTCATGGAGCTGACTTTCCTGGGTCAGTTCTGCAGGAGCATCTGAATGGCAGCCTGGGGCTCACTTTCCTTTGTAAGGTTTCCAGACCATGGTTTCATGAAGCATTTATTTATCTTCATGCAGCTCCTTTGTCTTAACCACGTCACACGTCTAGCCTGCCTGTACTGCTCTCCTCAGCTTGTAAAGGGAGTGTGCTTAATTACAGAAATGAAAAACTGTCCAGGTCTTCAATTCTGTCTAGCTTTAAAAAGAACTGTTTCAGTTTGGTTTTTTTTTTAAGTTAAATTAATAATTTGTTGACAAGGTGTGAGAAAGGCATTCTTCTAACAGTAGCTTTAGCTGAAAATAATCTGCTTAAATACATACCTGCTAATCAGCTTTCTGTTTACACTGTTAAATGGATACAGCTGAATTTAAGATTTCCATAGACTGTTTTGACGTAAGTACTGTGGATTTTCCTTCACAGTATGATCTAAGCATACCTTTGCTGGGAAAATGAAGTGCAGTTTGAGTCTTATTTTGGCCATGTAGATGTTTTGTGGAGTCCCAGCTGCCATGTTATTAATGACTGTTGGTTTGCAGTTTGGGGATAGGCAGTCTGAGAGGAGGAACTGGGTGTGCCCAGCCCAGTGTAGCCTGTTCCCTGCATGCTGCTCAGTTTGAGAGGCTCTGGCAGCTTGTATAGTTTACACTGCTCAGTTTCTTACTGTGACATTTAACTGTGCACATTCCCAAGCTCCTTGATTTACCTGGCAAGACCAAATTGACTTGCTGTCATATGGTCTGTTTTGCTGGGTTATTGTGTATGACCATTTCTGCCAAAATACCTTTTTGTTTAATGGCTTAAATATGGATTCCTGTCCCACAATGTGCCTTTGGCAGCCACCGTGTGACTGTGCCAGCCAGGGGAGTGATGGTTACCAGACAATACTTTCTGCTCTCAGCAGCTGGAAACATGTGCAAGTATTAGCAGTGATAGGTGTTTGGGGATGGGCTTTTCCAAAGGGAGTTCAAATTCAGTAACAGTTGGGTTCTGAACTTGGGCTCCCTTAAAATATTCAGCTACAAATACTAAACTTTGTGGTTTGAATGTAAGCACCTGATTCTGGGAGCCTGGAGCACCTAAGGATGTCGAGCTTGTCAACTGTTTCTCTTCTTAAGATGCAAGCTAGGGCGTAAACTTCTAGTTACTTGTTTAATTATGTAAATAGAAATTGCAAGGGCTGCATATTTCTGGAGAGGTATGAAACTATTCCTCTAAATCAACTGCACTCCAGATTGTTTCAGAGCCTCCTTGTAAGCATGCTGGATATGATCCAGCTCAGTCCTGCTACAAAATAGCAGGTGCAAAGCAGACTCAGCCTGTGCCCACCTTGGCCCTTTGAACATTGCTGTTCGTGATCCTTTCTCCATGGCCTGGAGACGCCTCTGTGTGTACCCTGGACAGGCAGGCAAATGCCAAACCCCTCTGTCCCACCTCCAGCCGCTGCATGGCAATCAATACACTGTATTTTCTTCCGAATACCTTCATGCTCTTTTTTATTACTAAATTATCTTCAGGATGCTTTGAAGTTCAGGTAGAAGAAACCGTTGTGTTTTACAGTGAATGTGATTTGGTTTTCAGGTTAAGGTGATAGTTAAAATACTTAATAATAGGTAGACACTTCTTTCACTTATTTGAGACAGGGCCTGACTTGCCACACTTCACAGACTTTCCTGTTTGCCTGCTCTTGCTTGAACACTCTGTCATTTGTAGTGTTTGCAGCATAGGGGATGTGAATTTCCTTCCCAGCAGAGAAGTGAGGGCTTCACGTTATTTATTTAATTCTGCCTGCTTAAATGTTGCTCAAAGCGGGCTTTTTTGGCTACCTGCCTTGTCTAACTTGCCCAAGAACAAAAATATGCAATGTGGTTTAATGTCCTGTATAATTAGTCTCATTATGGAGTAACACCAAGAGAGACCTGGTCATAAACTTGAAAGTATATTTGGGTAGAAGAATTTTCAATATTGAGAATCTGCCAATACCATTAATTAATTACTGTATACATATACAGATATATATTGCACAGAGAAGGAAACGAGCCTGTCTGTAGCAGACTTACTGGTCAAGTGAACATTCAGCCTGCAGTGTGAAATACAAGGTTGAAGCAGTTAAGTATTAGTGCAGTGTAATATAATGTAGTACTAAATACTTGGGCTTTTTTGTTGTAATTATCCCATTTCACATCCTCCACATCTGTTAAAATGCTGACAGTTTACTATCCTAGTGAACTCTGCTTTAGAATTTTTGACAGTCTAATGCCTTTTCATAAATCATAACTGGGCCAGTGAGTGACTTGGACAATTTTGTGAGGATAACTGCTGTTTGCAAACCATTTAATTCAGGGTTCAAAACAATCCATGGTATTTTATCTTAGAGCTATAGTTATGGTAGCTTTTAGGGGAATGTAAGTTGAAAAATGTTTTATCTAAGCAGTTTAACCATAAGGGCTGAATTGGATGATGATTTTATAATTATAACAAGAAAAAAAAAGTGAAAGGAGATGCTGCACAATTGTAAGGTCTTATCTCTTGGCTACTTGCAGTGAAAATAGAAAATAGCTTTCTTGGAGAGATACAAAGGCAACTTTTGTAGTCCTCTCCTTCAGCTACAACAACTGTTGCTGTGGTTTGGGTGTGCTGCTGTTTGCACTGTGCAGGGAGTTGCCACGTGCCTGGTTCTCCATGTTGCTCTTACAGGCATTTGTTTTATGATTTTGGCACTTAAAAAGCTTTGTAGTGAAATACCCAAGATGCAAGTGGCTGATGTTAACTACTACAAATAAAGGGTAATTTTACATGTCAAAACCAGCATTTCTGCTCTGAAGATTTGCTGTTACCAAATCTCAGAAACTTCGCATAACATTTGGAGGAAAAAAATAATTAATGGCTCTGTTATATGAATAAAGAAGTAAAAATTGCTTCTGGCTGCCAAGTGTAGCATCCATATACACTATCCTTAAAACTGTTCAGTGTTACAAGTAAAAGTGAGCAAACTTCACAGACAAACAAATAATGCATATTTTCATCTCTATGGCTTGATTTTTCCCTGAAATGCTGTTGGACCATTTGTTTCCTGGCGTTTTTGGGGTTTTTTTTTGCTCAAGGTTTGTGGTCTAAAGATGTGGAATTGTGGAGAAAAGTGCTTCAAGAAGGGAGTGGAAACACAGTAGTAGTGTACAAAAACTCTGAAGTATGCACTTCGGGTGTCTCTGAAGTGGACGAGAAGTTGAAATAGATTCATGTCTTTGCTACTGGAAGAGCACATGTTCCAGTTACAAATTTTTCTTCAAAGTTTAGCATGAGTTCAGTGAGAATACTCTTTAGTTAAGCAGCAATTGAGTTTGGTTAGTCAGTGGCTAAATGGCCAAATTAAGGAATTTGGGACAAATAATGAAAAAGGCAGCTTTCTTAAAAAAAAGCAGAGCAGTCGTAAAATACCTGATTCAGTCTGCAGATGGATAGGGCTGTGCAAAATACTTGCTGCAGACATTTCAAGCTCAAGTATTTAGACAAGCTTTGGTTTATGGGACATCTCATCATTTTTCAAATTAGCAATTCTTTAGTTGATGTTTTTCCTGAAGCCTTACATGGTGAGTTTCATGCACTGCCATGATACTGGGAGCTCACTGGCTGTGTAGTAGTTCTGTTTGGATGGCAGGGATGTAAGTCAGCTTGTGATCTGCAAGGAAGTGCTGCAGCCTCCAGCTTTGTGGAGGCCAGAGTTACCTTTGGGGTAACAACTTTAACTGCCAGTGCAAGTTTGAAAAGTTTTTTGTTTGCCTTTGTAACATTAGTCTTCTCATAAATCGGAGTTGCAAAGTGCCTGAAGGGGAACCGATGCGTCTGTTTTCTTTGACAAAGGCGTGGTTTGCTGTTTGCTTTTTTCTGAAGTGCTTTGCATCATCTGAAGCTCTGCGTGCTGACATTTAAAGATAAGGCAACGATAGGCAGCACATTCTTCTGGCTAACTGGAGGCTCTGGCCTTACAAATAAGGAATTTGATGCTTCTTCCTCTATTGGTTTTAAATGAAGTGGATCATTTGAAGCATTTTGCTGCAGTTACCTTGAGCCATGCAAGCTGCCTGCCTCTCAGCTATGCCCTTACTCTGCTACAGAAGGTCAGCTCCATCTGCATATGGTTGGCTGTGTAATACCTCCATTTGGCTTGCTGCCTGATTCTTGGCATTGTAAAATAATGTCCCTTAACAATGATGTTACCTCTTCTCCAAAAATGTGGCAGTGCAGACTTCATGCCACTGTGATGTGGCAGATATGTGAAAGCTATTTTTTTTTCCTTTCCTTAAGGCAGCAGTTGTAAGAGAGGTCTGTGGAACAAATAAAGACAGGGAGTAAAAACTTCTTTTGGTGCCGGTGCAGAAAGTAGCAAAAACTGTGAAATCTGCTTGAGTTGCAGAGAATGTTGTGGTTGGTTTCAGCTAAGCCTCTGTTGCATCGTTGCCAGTCAGAGAATGAAGAGCTTGGCCTAAATCTGTCCAAATCAGCAGATCTTTTGCTCTGACCCAGCATAGCTAAGTTTGCTGTTAAGCCTAATTCAGGTAGACACACATGCAGATTGATTTCCATGCAGTACAGCTCACTCTCTTAACACTTTCTAGTTCCACTGTAGGTTCCAAATGATGGTAGCAGGGCCAAGACTCTTTACAGTTCCCTTAAAAGAGAGTTATCATCCATCAAGTTATTCACATGCTTTAATGAGCTATAGCAAAGAGTTGTAAGTTATACACGTGTAACTTAAGGCACTCTGCTGGGCCAGTCTGCTTTCCCTTGAGCTGACCCATTACTGCTTTGGAAATCAGTCCTTCAAGATACTGTAATTTATTTATCTTAAGGCTCAAACACAGTTGTGATGAGAATTTCCTGTACTGCCTTTACAGAAATCCTTGCCTCTTCCCATGCTTTTACATAGAGTTTATATTTACACTGTTTGGGCAGTGTGCCAGTCTGCTGTAAAGTGCACGCATGCATGACTTCTCCTGCCTTTGAAGATCAAGTTAACATTTTAGTCGAATTTTCTCTTAAGGAGCCACTCATCTGACTAATTTATTTTAAACCACAGTACTAGAGTCTACATAGAACCAGTTTTGCTCAAGGTCAGTGACCACACACTTGTGTTAGAGATGCAGTTTCACCTTGCTTCCAGGCTTTGGGTGCAGCTGGAACTGCGTCAGGCATTTGCTGCAGTCATATTAACAGTAGGAGGATGACTCCTCCTATTCAGGCCTGGCTGGCTGGACTTGGGAATGCTAAATTTCAAACTCAAAATGCAAGTTGCTAACTTCTGTTTTGCCTTTCAACCAGCTGCAAATATAGAGAGACAAACCTAGGCAGCCTTTTTAACAGACCTGTGTTAATGCAGATGTAAAGAGAATTGCACAGCCTTTCTCTTTTCTTAATACTCTGCACTTTTTGCCTAAAATCCTCCTCTGTCTTGCATATTTAAATATCTCAGGCATAAGTACATGAGAGAAGCTTTCAGATTGGCAGATCTGTATCAGCCTGTCCATGTCAGGCTAGAATTGCTTCTTTGCTGTATATCTGACTGTGGGTGTCATTAAACATATAGTTTTCAGGATATTGAGACTTTTAAATCTAGCTAAGTGCTTTATATATGTCAAAAAGTGAAGTACTCTGACAAATATTCTACTGAAAATGAGATCAAATAAGGTAAAGTAGCAAATGCAATTAATTTTTTTACTGGAGCTCTTCAGTGTCTCTCATGAGACATTCTTTCTTCCATGTCATGTCAATCTGTCACACTGTGCTTTTTATGTGGGCTCCTGGCTTAACTGAGTTGAATTTGGTATTTTTGTGAAGATCTTTTCATATGCCCTTGGAGGCACACATTTAATGGATAAATCATATTTGTCTTTGTATATAACCATGTTGCTGTGCAGTGTGTTCACTATTTTTAATACCTGTAAATGAAGATGTGACTGTAGTATTGAACTTGATCCAATTATTTTTTTTTCTTTTGACATCTTCAGTAACCACTTCTGCAGCTTGTGAGAAATTGGAAAGAGACAGGAATGAACTGCAAGTTGCTTATGAAGGGTTTTTGCAGAAGTTAAACCAGCAACATAATGATGACTTAACTGAGCTGGAGGAGAGACTTAAACAGTTTTACACTGCAGAATGTGAGAAACTCCAAAGTATCTGCATTGAAGAAGCTGAAAAGTACAAAGCCCAACTCCAAGAGCAGGTTTGTAACACTTAAAGTAGAAAAGTTCTCTACCAACTGCTTTCTGCTACAAATGAGCCTTCAGACAATCCTGGGTTTTGCTAATAAGTTATTTTATTCAATGTAAAATTCCACTTCATTGCAGCAGTAAAAATACTACCACACTAAGCTGTACAGATCTTAAGCTTATGTTTAAATGTGGTGGAGATTGGTTGTGATCTGCTTAAGTAATTCTTAGAGCTCCATTTGAGTCAGCTTGAGTTTTAAGATACACAGAAACACATCTGCCCTCTGACCTCACTTTGCAACTCCATGTGTGAGAGAGATGCACCCATTTTCCTGTTGGTAGTGGTAAACTGTAAGGCATCATTCTCATTTATTAAGTCTTGTACATGGCTTAGCTTCTATTTTTGAATCCTGCTAGACCATTTAAAATGTACTTGACAAAATGCATGAAGCCATTGAAACAATGCTTTAAACAAGGGTTAAGTTGATACATGTAAGGGGAGAAAAATCATGTTGTCATATTGCAGGTGGACAATTTAAATACCACACATGAAAGCTTTAAGCTGGAACTCGAAAACAGACACTCAGAAAAAGTAGAGGAGCTGAAAAAGGAGTATGAATCCTCTTTTTCAGGCAAGTATTTTGTATTTAAGTACATATGCTATAGTACTGCTAGTCACAAACAAAAATATTCAGGCCTTTGGATCATTACATCCACTTCACTGCTCTTTGTGGTGAGCTATCTTTAAAAACATTGGCTGAATTCCTTTGGAACTGAAAGTCTTATTTTACATACAGCAAAAACCATGATCTCATTGTAGTTGAATGAAACTGTGTAACAGTTTGAGTGGAAGTGCCTTCCTTGCAGTAAAAGACACCTGAATTGCCCTCAAAATCTCAAGTGACTGAGTAATTCCTCCCACCCCCTGGTGCTGTAAGGAGCACCTCAAAACTGAAGATGCGGATATGTAGGGTTGTGTGCTTTCCATAATGCCATGGAAATGTTAGGAAATATTATATACTGTGTACAGTACACTGTGGCAAAAGTGTTTTCCAGGGAGGGGGTGGTGATGTGCTCAGGTTTAAATGACATTGCATCTCATTGATTCAAGGGATGATGATTTCCATCCTCCTTCCAACTCCACTTGACAGCTAAGTTTCAAGTGATACTTTTTTGTCTTGAAGACTGGACATGCTTCCGTTGCTTTCAAAGAGCAAACTCCTCTGCAAGGCATCCGAAGTAGGAAAATAAATGTTTTTCTAGAAGTTTGTGGAAAACAGTTTCAGTTTTCGCTGTTTTCTTCCATAAACTCAGATGTGGCCTGTAAGTCAGTCCATTTGTTGCATGCAGATGGATGCTCTCAAAACTGACAGGCTGTCTGCTAATGGAAAGGGATATGTGAGGGGACAGTCAGTAAACCTGAAGTGGGAATAAATCTGATACTTTATACGTGCTTTGCATCAGTTAATGATAAATGTTCTTTCTCTGTTGCTGTCAACTGTATCTGTGCATAAATATGCAGGCTGTCTTTTCAGACTCTTTTCAAAAAGAATTTTAATTGTCTTATGTGGTATTAAAAATCTGTAAAAATAATTTGTTTTAGAGCTCAAGAGTACCCATGAATCGGAAAGGAAGTCGCTTGAAGATTCTTTTAAAGAGAAGCAAGAATTGCTGGAGGTTTGTTAAGGGCTGGGTTCATTGCAGCAGTTTAAAACTTGACAAGCAGTTTGGAGATGTGCATTGAATTCTTGGCCTAATGATACAATGTATTTGCATTTCAGAAAAAAATCGATGAACTAAAAAGTGAAAACAACTCTCTGAGTGAGAAGCTGAAATTAGAAGAACAAAAACAAATAGCCATTGAAAAAGCCAATCTTGTAAGTCTTGATCTTCCAGAGTAATGTGGATGAACAGATCTTGCCTGATTTATTTTACTGCATAATGCAAAAGATTTGCAATGAAGCCTGATAAGGCTCCCATACTTAGTAATATTTTTAGTAAATGGCTCACCTGCCAGAAGTTTTTTTGCAAGGACTATGATGTGTGTTAACTTTACCTTTATAATTCTATAAAGCTGTTGAGTATCTAAGTCAGGGGTGTAGACAGCCTAAGCCAAGTTGAAGACCCATATGTGTCCAGAAGTTGTGCCACAGCATTTTTCTGGACAGTCAGGAACTGATTTATCCTTCAAAGAAACTTTTTTTTTGTCCTGCCTTTTGTCCCAAGGCTGCTGTTGCCTCTCATGCTCCTGGGATAGGAATGTGTTCCGAGAGGTTTTTTTATGCACTGGGTGGGGGGGTTAGACACAAACATGCTTATTCTTCTGGTTACCCAGAAGTAAGCAGAATACCAGTAGTATTGTTCATTCCACAAAGAGAAATTCCATGCTTAAAGGCTCACTTAGGATGCCTCTAGTGGAAGTTGCCCTAGTTTTCAATGGAATTTGTTTTGTTTTGTTTTCTCTTATTGCTTATTCTAGTGGCAGGACAGAGCTGCCACAAGAGCAATCTGCAACCACAATATGTTGCTGTGGCAGTGGGAGTTTGAACTGTAATTCCACAGGCACGCTCAGATGTTGCTTAAATCAAAAGAGCAATAGTCAAGTGCTTTTACATAGCTGCAAACGTGCTTTGTGCTTTTCTGGCAGCATAAGATGCATGATAAGCTTGAGACTTCTCTTTGGAAAAGCACCAGTTTGACTCAGCATACTCTTCTGTGCTAGACACAACTTCTGCAGTATCAAAATTGCCAATAGCCCTTTGAAGACAGAGATGTATTTCCACCTCTCTGGTATCATTTTGATAGTGTCACTTGATATTCCCAGGTTTTTTGCTAAAAACTTATGTAGGCCTTTCAGTCTTTTTATTTGGCTGTGTGTTGTCCTCCGAGTAGCTGATGTGGGGGCTCAGACTTAACTTTAAAAACACACTTCAAGACCATTGGACTTGAGGAGGGAAAGAAAATATATTGAACATTCAATATACTGTAAGCTACATTTAAACTTTTCAGGATTGCTTTTTTTGTTAGCTCCTAGATTCCCTGTTAAAGTCACAAAACAGGAACAAATTGTCTGCTGCCTTCACTGAGGCAGCACAGCATGCTTCACCCTCGCACAGACTTCTCAAAAGAAGTTAAACAAGAACCACTAATGCAACAGGCCTTAAAAACAAGCAGAATGAACTGTGTAGGTGATGAACTGTGTAGGAGCCCCTATTACCTGTGACATGTCCTGGCCCTGTCCTTCTGAGGCCACACCCCACAAAACTGCATTGCCCTCCTGTCCGAGGTTTCTGGTGTGGCAGTGAAGCTGTTACTCAGTGCAGTGCACCTGTGTTCTTACCCAAATGCACCAAAACAAGTTTTGTTTGATTTTGAAGATAAAGTTAGTTACACAACATGCTTAATCATTGACTGATTTCAGCTCATGTTCCATTCTAATACCTGGAAATGGACTAAGACTTGCTCTATTTTCCCTTTTTTTGGCTGTGACTGCCTTGAAATGCAGAGAATGTGTTTTACTCTGCAGTGTTTGAATGGTTTCTTACTCTGGAAAACAGGTCCTTGAGGCAACCACATCTTACCCTGCTCCAGCCTCCTCCTGCTCTCCCTTCCACCTTCCAGAAACAATAGAAAAAGGAAAAAATAAAAAAGTACTACCTTGCTATATTGTAGACAAGTTATGAATGTGCACCAGTGCAAGATTTGTATGTATAATTGCATTTTCAGGCTTTAGAAGAATGTAAAGCCAGAAACGGTCAATTTCTGCTTATGAACCTTCAGACTCAAACCAGGGAAGATAAGCTACAGTCAAGTTCAGAGCTTTAACTTCTGGTGCTTTTTTGAACTATTCCAGTGCCTGAAAACTCTTCAAATGTTTACTCTAATTATCTCTTGGGATGGGTTATGAGTAATATGAAATAAATTTTGGAACTCCTAGCCTTAAGGCCTTTGGGCACTCCTGCGAAACAAGTTTTGTTGTGACAGCATTCATGCCTTCCTTTGATTCACAAGGGTTTTTTCATGTCTGTGCATTAAGTGTTTTCTGAACAACTTCTAATGAAGCAACTGCAACTGTCCACCTACACTGAAGGACAAACAAAAACCAAGGAGAAAGTGGTATCAGATCTTGTTATTTATTCTAGTGTTTGACTTGATTTCACTTTAGAACAAGTAACCCATTACTGTAATTATTTCCTTGTTTTTTCTACATAGCAGAGAAACATCTAAATTATTGCTGAAATTCAGGGTTCTAAGCAAACTCTCTGGCAATCTTTCAGAAAAACCCACAGATTATGTACCTGGAACAGGAGCTGGAAAGTTTGAAAGCAGTGCTGGAGATCAAGAATGAGAAACTCCATCAGCAGGATATAAAGCTAATGAAGATGGAAAAGCTGGTGAGTGTTCCTTGGGGTCTGGCAGGCTGGGGCTGCGTCTCGTGTGTTCCTATAATGAACTTGGGCTGTACGGACTTACATGCAAAAATTAATCTTTTTTGCTTAAAAGGAAAAAGGAATTCATGATGGGACATACTTACATTGCAGGTACAGCTTTGGGGTATATGTCAAGAGGGGAAGACACTCTAAATGACCTTTTAACATCTTAAGACAACTACTGGTTTGCATAAACTATTGCTATGTTAGTACAGATTATCTGGGAGCCTCTTCCCCTAAAGAACAAAATCCTTACTGGCTACATTGGTCAAGTGGTATGGAAGATAGATTGCAGTGTCAAGAAAACATTAACAAGGAAATTATCCTAATATAACAAGAAGGGATCAAATATGAAATGGGAGTTAAGTGTTGATTAGCTTAGGCTGGTCATTTTAGCTGTTAAGCTGCTTGTTTAGCTGTCTTCCTGACCTGTGTGTAATTCCACATGAAAAGTCAATTTTGGAGGCAGGACTTGTAATTACTTAACATGCTCTTATTTGTGACAGGACAGGGTCCTTCTCCTGGGTGGGGCCTTTGAACACTGTTCTAATACTTGCTTAAGCAAGACTTTAATGAGGAAATAGAAAGAGGTTTGATACAAAGGAACACATTCATGTCAGTTGTTCAGTGTTCTGCAGCAGTGTATGTTACCCTAGTCTACAATTACAAGCAAATTACCAGCAAACCTTCATCTTTTCCAACAGACATTTGCCAAAGTGTAGAAGGCCTTGGACAATCCAACCACTTAATCATTTTTTCCTTTTATTTTTGGTAATGTCCTCCAGCAACAACGTGGAATCAGAAGAGCGATAGGGAAAGCTGTTTACTCAGGGGAACTCTTGAATTTGTCATGTTATTTCTAGACAATCTTCTGTCTAGAAAGGCTCTACAGTGTCTAGAACTGCTGCCCATCACTGGCAGAAATTACTGGAATGTGCTGGTTAACAGTAGATCCCTTATCCAGTCCTCCTTGTTGGTATCTAATCAGCACAAGTGGCCAAGTGCTAGGGTTTTGCAAGGATAAGGTAAGTATGATTTTTTTGTATGTACTGTAACAAGCTCTGCAAACTCCAGATTGCCAATGGCTGTGATAGCTCAGAATCTTGATGAGTATGGATTTTATTTCAAATTGTGACCTTCTTTCCAAGGTGGAGAACAACACAATCTTAATGGATAAATTAAAGAAGGTTCAGCAAGAAAATGAAGAATTAAAAGCTCGGATGGACAAACACATGGAGCTTTCAAGGTGAAAAATATCTGTGGACATTTTTTTAGATGCCCTTAATCAGGGGGAAGGGGTTTCTGTGATAAGAAAGAAAATTCTCCTAAGTATTGGTGAAGGCCATTTTGTAGTACTCTGTGAAAGAACACATCCATTTCTTCTTCTTGTATCTCAACAAATGTGCATTCCTTTGTAGGGTTAACAAGCAGGAACATTTTGAAAGGGGATAAAGGTTTAGTATGGTCTTCAGTACGCCAATATTTTAGGGAAGAAAAAGCAACTGAGAAATACCATTATACAAAGACTGTCCTTTTTAAGTACTACTGGCTTGTAAGCTAGACTTGGGTCATACTTACAACCACTTCAGTGAGTGATTTGTCCTCAGTTTAGATCAGTGTGGTTTATTTAGCACTAACAGTAATATTTAACATGAATAAAGCAGGTCTGAGGTCCTCGTAAAGGTTGCTTAAATGGATGGCCAGACTCTTCCAGTGTGAAGGAATCTGTAGCTTCTATATTGAGCTGAGCCTGTAACAAGAAGCAAAGGCTCCAGCACAGCCATTTAAAAGCATGTGTTGTTTTAAGCAGGACAAGCCTCACTTTTCAGTTTTTTTCTGGCCCTTAGGGATGTTCCTTACTGGGACTTTCTCCTGCTTTCTGCAAGCTGCCAGTTTAAATATAGCTAGGATGAGAACATGCTCAGTCCTCCTATTAAAGCTAGAATTCAGTTGTGAGCCAAGCAAAGGTTTATGCACTTTCAGACCTTTCTTTAAGTTTCAATACTGCAGCCTTCAAGATGGGTTGTGTGTTCTGATGTAAATCTTCCATTTGCAGGCAACTTTCTACAGAGCAAGCTGTTTTACAGGAGTCACTAGAGAAAGAATCAAAAGTAAACAAACGCCTGTCAATGGAAAATGAAGAACTTTTGTGGAAGTTGCACAATGGTGACCTATGCAGCCCAAGAAAACTGTCTCCCAGTTCTTCATCTGTGCCTCTTCAGTCCCCACGAAATTCTGGTAACTTCTCTAGTCCTGCGGTGTCACCAAGATGACATCTCTGGAGAGAAAGAGGGGCCTGCATTTATTTCTCATCTGCAGAACCTTTCCTACCTTTAATCACAGGAGCAAGAGCTATATTAGCCACCTATGACAACTAAGCATAACTGGAAACTATTTGGTGCAAAAACAGCGATAGGAGACTGTGAATATGGGAGTAAGACATTCACTTCTCCCAAAAAGACGTATGACCTCTATGGACATCGTTGCACAAAGCACTTATAGAGCAAGAAAAGACTTGTTTGTTGCCTTTTCACCTAACCATAAGAAGAAGCTCAGGGGCTTAGAGATAAAGATTACAACCTTTATGATATGTTCCTTATCACCGACACTTTTTTAAGGCTGTGAGTGTGCGCGTGCGTGTGCCGTGGATGGAATGGGTGTAACACACTGTGCGTGTGTCTAATGCTGCCTTCTTTGCTGTGTACGTAATAAAGGATAAAAGCTGAAGACTACACATTGACATGTACTTCCTTGATACTGCTCTCACTATGCATGCTTAACAGAGTACCCTTGCCTGGGAATGAGGAGAAACTGCCACTGGTACTGTAGGATAGTTTCCTTCTTCATTCTGCCTGGTAAAAAAATGGCATGAAGACTTTCATCAAGTGACTCATTAATGTCTTGGCCAATCTGAGTATGCAATTTTGAATTAATTTTAAAAACAAACTGAATTGCAGCCATATTTTGCATGGGTTCTTGGTTTCACGTCCATGCACAACTCTGCCATTTATGAGAACTTTTTTTTGCAGGTTGCGATGGATTTTTTATTTCAAGTCAATAGGGTTGTAGTCAGAACCACAGCAGCCCTCAAGGTCAGAAGTTCTTAGCTGAGTTGCAAGTTTAGAAGCCTAGACCTAGCATATTACCTGCTGAAAAGGAAAAACTAATTTCCCCAAAATAGCGCGTCTGTTCCTGAGGATAAACAAGATGTAGATTTGAAAGCCAAAGAGAAATGCAATAATTGTAACTAGCTGCATTCTTACTTCCATTCTCAAGAAGATTAAGGAATTTGTGAATTCTAATGTAGCTGGTGACACGCTTTGCCTTTTTAAGCATTAGCATTTTTACTAACTTCCTTAGGGTTGGCTAAATTCACCTGAGGATGAGGTGATATCTGTGTATTTTATCTTGCTAATTCTGCCATACTTTCCCTCTTAGATTGCAGGATATTGGTGTTTTGACAGTTCATCAGGTGAAAAATCCTGTACAAGAGATTCTGCAGAGTAGGGGAAAAAGTTGTCCTGGCTGCTGGAACTGGGGATGAGGGTGTCAGCATTTCTGGAAATATCACATGCTGAGTTTCGGCTTCAACAGGGTAATTGGATAGCCTTGCTCCACCCTTGATCAGACCTGTTTAAGATGACTGCTCTGTACCTACTAAAACAGGTTCAGCTTCAGATTAGTCTTAGAAAATACTACTGATGCTTACAGTATCTTGGGCTTCACAGTAGGGCCAGGACATTGTTACACCGCTGGTTAGCTAATGCTGGTAGCTGGCTGAGTTTCCGTCTTTTTCAGTAGCTTGGGGACAGGAATCAAGGGCATAGGAAAGCATTTAGGGAACTCAACTGGAGAACCACTTCAAACTGTTTTACCTAAGACTTGCAAAATCTTGGCTAGTAATGAGGAACACAGACATAGAAACAACACTGCTGACAGTGCTCATACAGTAAGTAAATTTGTAATATATTTAAACTTGTGATTGACTGTTTCATCATTAAATTTACTTAAACCCATCATAACATACAAGTTAAGGGTGCCATTTCTATGGAAGATTATGCTTTCTTTTAATCCTTCCTAGAGCACTGTACACACCACTTATTAATGGTGTCAGTACTTAAAAATGTTTACTAGGAGGTTCAAATTTAACTATGAAAATCCTATGTTGGCTACAACTGGGCTTTAAGTATGTCTCGGAACATTCTTACTTTGTATGGTCAGAGAGATTTGATTACATGTATTTGAGCTGAATGCTTTACAATAAATTTTTTGTACCAACTGAAGGATTTTTCTTCTGCTTGTGTGAGTCAAAGGATCTTTTATCTAAGGAGGAACATTTTTCCAGTTACTAAAAACTCTTTATTATGTGCTCAGCACACCAAAACAGCAATGATGAAGCTTCACAGCACAAAATTCGTGTTCAGCTAATCCTTAGAAAATTTTCCCCTTGTTACTCCACTGGTAGCTAGAAGATAAATAGAGCTTGCTTGTAATGCTTCAGAACCTTCTGCGTGTGAGAAAAGCCACAGTTAAGGTTAGCAGTGTAACACGTCCTCTCACAAGGACACTTACCTAGCCACTGGTAAGAACTTTATTACTTTAGTTGCAGTGTAATGCCTCGAATAAAACATGCAAGTAGACTGCACACAAATGTTTGAAGGTCAAATATAGCATAGCCCTTCCTGTAGCAAGGGCAGGGAAAGCTTTTCCAGGCTACCATACAGAAAAGTAAGGATGGTATAGTAGATAATACACAGACTGTTGATTTGTTGATAATTTACCTCCACAGTACAGGAGACTTTTCATGTCTAAACTGCTTGCAAGTAGACTCTTTAATGCTTTTATGAAGAAATGAAGACTGCTTGTATGTAGAAATCAGATGACAGAAATACCTGTTTAGTGTTTGTCCTGTTGGTCTCAATTAATTAAATAATTTTGCTAATCTGTAAATACAGTTGCAATGTTTTTCTCTGAGTCTTAGTATTTCAAGCTTTAACTTAAGTACCATGTGTTAGTAAAGACTTTGTTCAATCCAGTAACTTACATATTTTGGATTTTTTTCTTTAGCGTAAGGTTTCCTTCAGGAAAAGCTAGAAACCTGCTCACCATCATCGTTAGCCAAAGGTCAAGCAATGGAACAAGTGATTTTCTTCAGATATTCAACTCTGCTCTCAGTTCCAACTCTAATGATAAGTTTCAGAGGAAGCTACATTTATGTGACATTTAGCAGCTGTACTGTATAGTTTGTTGCCATTCAAACTATTCATAGTATGGTTCACCTTCAGTACTTTTCTGTAAAGGTCACTGTATTTTCTATAAAATTTGAGGTGAATCATTTCCTCGAGCTAACTAAAGACATGATGTTTCTCATTACTAACACCAAAGACACTGCCATGTAAACTGGAAGCATGCAATTCATGCAGGAAATTCCTTCTAGACAGTAACTAACCACTGATCTTGTCTGACAGCCAGGAAATCATTTAGGGCTGACCTGCAGCTAAAAAGGTCATCATGAAGCTGGGATAACCACTTAACCCTTCTAACCATTGCTGGTGCCTTGCCTTTGAAGAGGAATGACACAGGTATGGAAATGGAATAACAGCACTGGCAGCTTTAGGCATGTAACTTTGACAAGTCACTTAAATTTCATTTCCCGGGCTTCATTCTCTTACCCTGTCACTGTTCATTTATGTGGAAATGTGCAATTAACTGTGTCAATGTAACACCAGCTCTGCCCAAGAGGCTTTTGGTAAAATAAAAACTGTTTAAAATACATAGTAAAAGAATTCTCATAGTTTTCAATTACAAGAATTATTTTGATGCTTGGCTGGAGGACAAGGATAGAAAGGATGGACAGGACGTGACCCCCACCCAAACACTTCCTTCGAGGCACTGCTTCTGTATCAGTCTTGAGACCTGCACGTGATGGTTACACATAACCATTACACCTCAGGGGAATACTCAAGCAATGGATTTACACCATCTTTTCCTCCCCTGCCAAACTGTCCTCAAGGAAGTGATGCCTCCAATGTGCTGTTGAACAAGGGTGGGCAGGTGACATGATCTCCCACTTCCCAGAGACTTTAAGAAGGAAATCAATTGCTGAATTACAGGGTCAAATGCACTTTGAAATTCAAAAAGCTGGCACGACTCCTTTAGTTCAAAGGGAAAGACATTGTTCTGAGTAATTAAAATGCTAAAAAGGAATTAACAGATTGCACAGCCTTATCTAGAAGCCCAAGGATTATTAAAGTTATTTTGGTCAGAATAAAAAAAAACCACATGGTACAAGGACATTTTTTTCCCTAACAAAATGGTAAAGGGACCTTTTTTAGGTATTACTAGGAAATTGTATAACCTACTTAGTCCTTTACAGTGTAAAGAATTACAATGTACTGTTCTTGATACATTTTGATAGATTAACCTTGCCTCTTACACCTTCAAAGTTAGTTCCTACTACATGATGTTTTAATTTCTTTTTAGGTATCTTATTTTCAGAGGCCAGAGATGAAAAAAAGCTCTTGGGGAAAGTTCTCCATGTAGCCTATTACATGAGACCTGCATGGAACCATTTCAGTCTTTACTATGGATATTTTTCTTTTATCAGTTGAATTGGGTTAGGTTCCTGCATGCTGAAGAAAAAGCATTCAGCAAGCTTGTTTAATGTTTTCATTAGCTACACTACTAATCAGATCCTTGACTTATTGGGAAGCTGCTATTTTTACCTTAGCACTCAGAGCTGCCACTATTCCAAAGAATGCTATACACGTGTGCTTAAAGGTCCGAATTATCTGGAGCACAGGGTTACCTCAGGCCTTCAGCAGAAGAAAGCTTTAGGAATTCCAGTCAAATGCAGGCTGAGACAGAGGGAAGTTTGTGACCAAAGGACTAGCTCCTGCTTTGCTTCCTTGTGTGTTCAGAATAAGCTGGTTTTCACTTGCATTGTAAATAAAATGGCTTGCATTAATTTTTTTTTTCTCATTTCACTACTAAGGAGTAGATTTGTATTGAAAGTTGAGCCCACATAAAGTTGGTGCTTGAGATCAAGCAAAAAAAAACAAACACATTGCCAAAACGTCCAATAATGTTGTTATCAAGTTCTTACCTTCTCCTCTGGCAAGTTCTTTACTTGTACTGGTAACTGAACCCAGGGTGAGAGAAGCAGTGGTTTATTTATCCAGGTATAGTTCTGTGTAACTGAAAATACCTTTTCTCCTAAGTAAATCAATACAATGAAGTTGAGCTGATTATTCACCTAAGAAGAAATTCTGCTGTAAAACTGAAGATTATTCTAATGTTTGCTTTTTTGCTTTTTTTTTCCTTCTGTAAATGTTAATATATAAATAAATGCAAGTTTTACCTTTAGCAACCATAATTCGCTACATAATTTACTAAACATAATGCCAGACATCTATTGAGGAGTGAACTATTAAGTAAGCTACACATTGTAAGGTTGTAAGAATGCAACAACATAAGCAAAATCCAGCATACCCTACTGCTAACAAGTCTCTGGAGATATCAAATATGTATTAAGGTGCTAGAGGGCATTAATCTTCACCAGGAGAGAAAATTTTATTCGTGTTTGTCTTTACACATATATGAAAATGAGCACACACACATTTATGTTTTCATAATGTTCAGAAGTTTAATTATTCTTGCAAAATAAACAACTGCTATTGGCTAACTTTGTTACAAGGCTTTTTTAGTTTGCTTTTTTGTTGTTGGTGTTTTAAACACGCCCAGTACTCTTGTTAAAATTGCACATTCCACAGAGTGGGTTGTCCTCATGCAAGAGTCTGAGGAAAAGACCATATGAAAAGGAAAGCCCAAAGAGCACCTGTTTCTAAATATGCACACACCCTATTCATGTTCAGACTTAAACTTTAATGCTTCATGGTAGTTTCATTAACTGACAACTCACTACTGCTGGACAGAGTGAATTCTGTTGCAGCCTGTCAAGCTAGTCAACATGGAATGCACTGACATGTAAAAGAAACACTGAGAGAGAAGCTACATTTAAACATTAATAAAGAAAATTAATGGCTATAATGTCAAATAACATACAGGTTGGTCCACAACCGAAGTCTTTTCTATCGCTTTAGTTCAGCTTTGGTAGCTACTGTTGTTTCTCCTTGTAGGTTCTGAGCTATACAAGCATAGTTTCCCACATCTATGTCTTCAAAATCCTCCACAAGCAGAACACTCTTTGAGATTCTTGTAGTATGTCCAATTCCTCTGTTTATCAATCTCCAGAAGTTTTGAATAATCACAGGCCTCCCGGACTGTTAACAAAACAAAAACAACCCACCCACATAAAAGAGGTGATTCCACAAAGTGTATTTAGTGACACCACCCCATCACCTTGAAGCAAGAGGTTGGCGGGTACAAGCCTGTATCCCAAAGTCAGCCCTAAGTGAGGAAACTGAAAGTGTCTGGCAGGAATGCAGCAGCATTCCTGCATTAAATATTGATGTACCAATAAGCTATGCCAAATAAGGACAATACAATGGCTCTTCCACTCCAAGCACAGGTACTGGGCTTGCCAAAGCTCTGCCTGGAGCCTGTGCGTGAGCTCAGTTTTAGGCCACTTACTAAGGTTGCATTTAGGTACCTGATAAATTGGTGAGGTATCCTGGGGGAGGTGTCAGGATAGATGCATGAGCTCATTTTCAGACTTCAAGCATGTCCCAAAAAGAAGGCAGCAGTGGCACTGAGGCAGCTGACTGAGTTTTCATTCTCTTTTAGCATAGTGAATAGATGTAAGTCACATGCTGAAAACTAATTCCTCCTCTAGTTTCAGAAAACACTACATTAGATAACATGCAAACAAAGAGTAACAATTCTTAAATACTTCCGAGTTAATCCTCACATTCTGCTTTCCAAAATGTATATGTAACTTCAAAGCCAAAAATACAACCCCCCATGTTTGTATCAAAACCTGCTTCTTCATTTTGTTTTGGGGTTTTTTTGTTGGGGTTTTTTTTTTGTTGTTTTGTTTTGGTTTGGAGTTTTTTTGTGTGTGGTTTGGGGGTTTTATTTTGGTTTTTTGGGTTTGTTTATTTGTTCAGTATTGGTTTTTTTGTTATTAAATAAAAGCCCTTTTTTTAATTCTGTAAGGGAGTTCTCTAATGGACTGGTTATGAGGTCACACTGCCTGGCACCTCAGAAGGTTACAAAATACCAGATAAGAGAAATTGGCCCAATGATAGACTAAGGCCGTCTCTTTTCTTCCAAAATCCAGCAGCTGCTAGTCAGCAGCTTTAAGCACAGTGACTTCTGCTATACCAATAGCTGGGATAAAAATGCAAGAGAGAGATTTCTGTGTGGAAACCATCTTCCCTTACTCCACGACATAGATGAATTAACCATTTACCAATTTGAATGCTACAATGCTTAAGCTAAATGTAGCAATAGGATAAGTTAGACACTTATGCAGAGTCAAAGCTACAATCTCACACTTGCAGAATGACCAGTACAAAGGCAGCTCCCAGTCTTCCTGAAACTGAGGGATGAGTCACAGTGCAGTCAGGGAATGACTAGGAAGTGGCAGCCATTACCAGCTTTAGAAAAAATTAAAGAAGTTCTTGGCAGTTGTTAATGTCATAGAAATTCTTAAACCTTTAAAAGTAATTAAGCACTTAGCAAAGCACTGCCTCCTGTTCCAACCCTGAAAATTAACTGCTTCCTTAAGTGCTATCAAGTAATACTGCACACTTAATTCAAGTCTAAGTTACTTCTTAAATATAGCAAGTGGTACTTCCTTGACCTTAGTGAAAGTGAAGGTAAAGGCTGGTCAAGATGGACCCTGTTTGCCTGGTTGGGCTCTTATTAGTCCATTTTTCCTCCAACTAACTGCCTTTTGCTTTGAAGTCTGTTGCACAGAATCAGATTAAGGGTGGATCTGTATGCATTCACAGCAGGTGAAAGAGCAAATGCAATTGTCAGGGAGTGGCAAGGGGTAACAAGAACAAATAAAAACAACTGAGTGGGGAAAAAGCAGAGGGAGAGGTTAGTGCCTACAGAGATAAAATAAGGGTCTCCACCATACTTAGGGACAGGCAGGGATTAACCTGCTGCTTCTGCTCAGGAATTGGGCAGTAGGTGGGATCCCAGCTGCTGGGTGCCATGGGCCGGGACAAAACTATCGCTGAGCTCCCAGCACTGAAAGCAGCAGCATGAATGGAAACATCCAGTGAATCTTACAACAATGTCAGGCCTTTTTCCTGCATAAAAGGTCTATATGACCAGCAACACTGATGGTCACTTCTCCTTCCACCCCACCTTTTTGCTTTGCAGTATGTGAACACTGTGAAGTGTTAAGTCTCCAACAAGCACACAGTGCTTCTACTCTGACATTTACTTGATCCTTTTGTTGGGGCAGAAACTCAAACACAACTCTCCCCTCCCTATCCCCAGGCACAGCTGGAACTGAGATAGTTTACCCTAGTGGATAAGCACATCAGCCCTTTCCAGGGCAGATGCAGGCCACAGGCCAAAGCCTCTCTCACCCCCACAGGTGATGCAGTGAGAGGGTGTAATCCTCTCCTGATAGTGCATGTGCCCTGCACTGCAGCTCTAATATCCATAGCAAACAAGGGAGATAACCTGCATGCTTTAGCTGTTTATATTCAGTCAGTGCTAGACAGGTGTAAACACGCTCATGCCAGCATGCATCAGGTGCTGTAAAACCACCGGGAGCAGCTGGGCCAATAAAAGCCAGGAAACCAGGCTGGGGACAGCCTGGGAAAGATGCAAAACTAGGGTGGACACTAATGAGATTTGGAAGGCCAAGCTGGGTCTAGAATGAGGCTGATTAAGAAATGTGCTCCTGCTGTAACAGGTGAGGGCGGTTAGAGGGGAAAGAGAGGGGACCTTCAGTGATGCTAGACAGATACATCTTATTTTGTGCAAGAAAAGAGACCACAGATTCACACTGTGTTTCCTGTGGATTCTTTCAGATGAGGCTGGGCAGAAGCAGATTCTGCTTCTGTATATGGGCAAGCTTAAAAATTCTGTGCTGGGATAATTCATGCACCCAAGCCATGGAGAAAGAAGGGATATCAAATGCAGAGGCATGAGTGGGCCTTGTGACTTTCCCTGAACAGCCTCCTGATGCTGGTTGGCTTCGGAAACACTGCCAGAGGCCAAGTATCTCTGGAATGGAAATCTGAGGGAGGAGTGAGCTTTGCTGAATTTGATTTTTATAACAGGGCTCTCCACCTTCATCCCTGTGAGACTTCTCAGGGAGATTCTCAGGGAAAGACAGGCTGAAGTTGAAAGGGGATATGCTGCCTCCTCCTGCCAGCATGCCTGAACTGGCAAGAGCATTCAAAATGCTGCCTTTGTGAAGAACAAGCCATTTCAGGCAGGCCATACACCTCTTACCTCTTGCCCTGGATACTGCCACCTGAAGTTCACATCCACATCTGGCTCCCCAAGGACTGTGCAGACGACATGAACTCTGTCACTGAATCCGGCTCTACTGGATGACACCGCAATTGTGGCTGAGGGCGGGCCCTTGGGAACTGAGACAGTGTTCAGAAACAGAAAATTAGCTGCTGAAGTTAAAGATACTGATAAAATTGAGAGTCAATTTTTGACTCAGTTTGCTTAATGCAACAGGTGTTTTACACCTGCAACTTTCCCTCTAAACTGGGAAACTTGCTGGAATTTAAACCTGATTAATGTTTTAGCACATATACTTTTGATCAAGAGTTTAAAACTCTCATTACATTCCTTATTTTACTTTCTAAAAATTTTTTCCTAATGTCAGCAGAAGAGTCAGTTTAAGCACAGAGAAAACCGCACTTTACCTTCCACATACAGTAGGTGATATTTGATGGAAATCTGAGGTGCTCCCTGTGACTCTGCTTTGCAGTAGACAATACCTTTATGATCAGAAGTAGGGTGCTGGAAGACAAAACCCTTCTTTGCATCATAAATAATATCAGTTCCATCTGTTTCAATTTCTTCTGCTGGAAATTCCCTATGAAGAGTCACTTTTGCTGAAGGAGTAGTAACACGGCATGGGATGACTGCAGGTTTATCTGGGTTCAGGTAGACAATCTCAAAATAACTGGGAGTAGGTACAAAAAGTTCCTCTTTGTCTGTGCAGAAGAGTTGACATAATTACAGAAATAATTACATCTTGGTTTAACAGAGAGAAAAGTACATTTGACAAGAGAAAAAAGCTGTGAACAACATTTAAAACAAAAAGCTTTGGCTTAATTTTAATATGCACACACAAAAGAAAAAAGAACATTGCTTGCATTAAAAAACATTAAATTGAAAATAAAAACAAAGTATTTTTTAATCCTAAGAAAATCTTTGGAATATCTTTTAGTAAGGTTCCAAATACTTATCTGGATCCCATCACTGGTAAGATAAGGACTACTAGAAAAAGATACTTTTTGAAGCTACAGACTTTTTATACCTATGCTTTTAGGCAAAATGTTTGATTAATTGTCCTAAGTAGATGAAATATTTAATGCCCTCAGAATCACAGTTAAGGAGTATTTCCATAATTGGCATGCTTCTTGAAAATCTAAATCTGAAATTCCTCTTTCTAGCATGCGCATTTACATAATAATTTAACTGAAAATTTTATTCCAGCCTTTCTAAGGAATGTATCCTAAAAACATTAAGCACTTCTGTCTCATGGTGCAATTTAACCCCAAAATGTATTGCAAACGATCCTATCTTAACCTTTTGTACTGAAACATTTTCTAGCCACAAATACTTTAGCTCTAATGAGACATCAGAGGTTGTTTTACTATTCAGAATGGTTTCCAGAAGAAAAAAGGAACCATTTGATTTCAGTTCTGTTGTACCAAGCAGTAAACTGTGCACAGGCTCTGGGGGACATCACATGCACTTGAAGAGTGTTTTGCCTCTCAACATGCTATAATGACTCCTCAGAGAAATTGTGGCCTTATCAAGTTTTTTAAGGCAGTACAAGTAACTAGAATGAAGTGGCAGTGGGGGAGAGTCCATGGGGCCACCTGAATGCCATGACAAAATGAATCTTCTACACAGATTTATTTTCTTTATCAAGACACATTTTCAAGAATTAAAACACTTTTTCTTATTTTCATAGAAAATCCTCAGAAAGTGTGTTATAAGGTATGTGCTTTGCATTGCATTATCCATTACTTTGGGTATTTTGCATAATCTGTAGGGAAAATGGACTCCCAAAAACTGCACTAAGCAAGTAATTTTCTGCCCACCAGCACAGTCTTCTTAACATCCACTAAAAATAGATGAAAACTGTGGCAGTAAAATCTTGACAGTGAAATCACTGATGTAGCTTTATTCCTGTCTTACCAGCAAAAACATTCCCATTAATAACACCCAGTGAGTAATTACCTGTGAAAAAGATGTATGTTGACCCTGTTTTAGTCTCATCCTTCCTGCATTTGTTACCACTGCACAGCTGAAGCCAGCAGCTGTATTCACCTGTGTCTGCTGCAGTGGAGTTTGCAAGGATCAGCTGACTATACCTGTCAAGCTGCTTTATGCTGTGGAAAAATAAAAACAAAAGGCAAAGACAAGCACAGATGCATTTCTTTGAATATTTCTGTCAGCTCATTTCCACTTTGGATTTTTTTCTTCCTTCTCTGCAACTGACCCACTTTTCACTTTCAGAGCTCTGTTGCAACTTCCCCTTTTGCTCCAGCAGAGACTGTTTACATGAGTAGTTTTATTGATTTTAACTACATATAAGAGCTTGCAAGCTTGTCTTGCACAGTTCATTTTTGGATTCTTTCAAGTCTCCATTTTGAAATTGGGCTATGACTGTTCTAGGCCATATGTTTATCTATGTTTTGCCCATGTGTAGCCCTTTCCTTCATTCTACGAGTCAACCCACATGCATCTCAGTCCTTCTTCAATACTATAGCACTGCTTCAATAGTATCTAACAAAGATAATTCACAAATAGTTGGTAGCAGGTACTCTACTGAGAGTTTGTTTCTGCCTGCTTTCAGTGTGAATGCTTTACCAATTTTTAACATACTGGTCCAAGTTTCCACTTGAAAAGAGCTGCTACCTCAGCTTGGATTTGTCTGCAAGTTAAGTCATTTTGCATCACCTACTCCTGTAGTCTAAGTCACCTCACTGGAGCTTCCTCCACATCCCTTGGCTATTTTAGAGCATGACCCTGAGAACTGCTGGAAGTGTACTGGCAGTGCCATCACATAACTACACAAAATTCAGCCTGTATGATTATTTCAGAATTAATTTGCCTTTTTTTTTTTTCCCAGGCAAATCTCACAGTGGATTGACACCTGCAAATGTGCAAATATTTATAAATCTGTAGACATGTACATGGATACAGACACTTTTTCTAAGGGACTGAGGTCCTATCTTATGAAATACATCAGCTACAGTTTCATCTTGTTCTTTTTTATATATTTTAAGGTTTACTTTCCTGCCTCTTTCTGGCAGATAGATGGTGGTGTGGTTGGCAGTCTGCTGGGCTGACTTTTGATGGATTGCAAAAGCAATGACCCAAGAGTACCAGTTCTCAGGGAATCCTGTCAGCACAGCCATGTGGCACTAATGCATTTGTCCTACACAACCTTGTCTAATTCCATTTTTTAGAATCATGTAATTATGGTGCAGTAGCCTTTCCATTTTTAATATATACACTACCTTACATTATAAACTATCCTCAGTTTTTGGCTACCATTTAAGAGATTCCTATCTCTCCAAGAGAACATGCTGTGTATCATACCCAAAAGGAAGAAAAGACAAATTCAAAACATGTCCTAGTCTCTATTATTACTATTTAGTTCCACAGTTCACATTTCATAGGCTATATGACTACCTCAGAATAAAATGCTTTCCAAGGATCAAGTACTAAATGTCAACAATACAGAGAAACCATTATGCCAGAACTCTTTTGCCTCCAATCATTAATGCAGACACTGAGCTATAGCTTCAAATCCCAAGAGATAGCAAAATAAGGTCAGAGTTAATTAATTATCGTACAGTGTGTTCTTCTTAACTGAGAACAAGCTGTCCAGTAATCAATGGAAATAACCTAGCAAGGTAGTCATCCCCAAACATGCAATAACAAAACCTGGCATCTGAGAGTGCAAGTGTTGAAACTTGAGACATGACCATATTAAGCAGACAAAACAGACCATATAAAATAAAGTATAAATGGTAAATCTTGCAGCTGACCAATATTTCCAGGGTAACTTATCATTTCATTAGTATTTCATTAGTATTTCATTAGTATTTTAGATGCTGGGAAATCTGACCCAGAAGCCAAAACTTTGCTATATTCTAGATGGCACAAAGTAAAAATGTTGTATATACAAACATTAGCAGAGTGTTTAAAGAAACTAGAAAAGTAGCCCAAAACCTTATTCCATACATTCATCTTATTAAACTTTAAATAAAGTTCAGAAGATTTTTGCCAGAAAGCTATGTCGTATTTAGAAGCTGAAATATTTATTTATATAAAAAATATATATATAAAGACAGCGTACACAGCATCACTCAAAGAACATCTACCAAACTCCTCTCAAGCAGCTGCATTCATACTGACAAAAGAGAGCTTATTTCAAATACATGCTCGCTAGGACAGGAACATAACATCTCACTGTTTTACACAAGAAAAAAATCCTTAGCTTTCAAACTTCAAAGCACAAGCAGCAAAATCAAATTCAGTTATACACATGAGCACAACTGACATCCCACTAAGCCTCTGGGAGTCTGCATTCAGTGAAAGCAGTCTAATTTCAGTCTAATTTTGGCCCCTACCACACCCAGTTTCCTCAATATTTGTGAGAGCACTCCTGTCCAGACACCCTCCTCTCACATGAATGTCCATGTGATGCATATCCAGCTGTTTGCCCCAGCTTCTTCCATCAGAGCAGCTCCATTTCATGTGAGTTTACTTATCAGATGAAGTTACATGCAGGTGGTATTTAGGGGAGAGACCCATGCTCCAACCAGGCAGCACGAGACTGTGTGAAGTCAGAGCAGCTTTCTGCTATAAAGCTTTAGTAAAGGGAAAATGCGCCTGCCCTTATTTTTATTTTCATCCCTCTCACATGCTGTAGATCCAGTTTCTGGGTGAGCCTCCTGTCATTAATTTGTTATTCACAGTCTTACAAAACAGCATTCTAGCCCTTCTGTACTGGGGGTGCAAGAGCAACCTCTGACTGTTAACACCTCTGATGTTTTTGGCCAGTTCAGCCAGCACACAGAATTTTCAGACAAAAAGTATTTATGAGCTGCACAGAGCAAGAGAGCATTACACATAACAGGCTAGTTCTGAAGTTCTGAAGCAAGCTTGTGTGTGCCTTTAAGCTGGGAACCATGTTTGCAAGACTCGAGGTTTCTCTCAGAGTTGTATGGCATACTACAGTCTCTAAAGCTAAGTAAATTGTTTCAGTGTGTAGTGTTGTGTACTCCAGTTAGAGCAGTGGAAAGGCAGAGAATTTCTGCTCCATCTCAGTAAGAAGCAGCCAAAAAGTCCTCTCTCCTCCTCCTCCTTCCACTAGGCATTTCTCACTCCCTCAGATATGATAATTTTAGCACATGTAACAGCTCCAGACCTATTAAAATCTGAGACTCTCTAGTAAATAAAGTAAGTAAAATATTTTATTTACCAGGTTGTAGAGTATGGCTACAAGGACAAGGTCAATGAAAGCATAGCCACTAATACTACAAAAATGGCTTTTCTAATTAAAATCTTCCTCTTTAGAAAAGGCATATTGTCCCCCAGGTTGCTGTATTCTCCTTACAATATGGGTGAGTTAAAAATGCAGTAAGCATAGCATGGAGGCAAAACATCTGTTTTTTATCCTTACTTCTTTCTGCCACCCCCCACAGAAAATACATGACATTGATGCTAAATTTAACTAGTTGCAAGCCAAAATGCCAGAGAAGTTGAAGTTGCACATCCCTTCTGTTACTTAAGGGAAAAGTAAGAATGGGATGCCTCAGCATCTGCTGCTATGAACAGAAGAACTGCAGTCATTAGTCTCCAGCAACCGCATGGATCTCATCACCTGTGTCTCTCCTCCTTTTCAGTTTTCCTCTGGCACACCAACCCACTCCTCCTTCATTTTCCATTACCTCCTCTTGGCCCCATCACTTCTCCCTGCTGCTGCCATCAGTTCTGGTTTGCACCAGTGTCCCAACTCCAGCGAGACCCACTTGGAAAGCTAAGGTAAAAAAGGCTAGCCCAGTTAATCAGTGTGGGTTTTGCCCCACACCCCACTAACTGGTAATGAGGGAATTATCTTATTCTTCGTCTTTAAGTACTCAAAACATGTTAGAAGATACTGCACATATATCTACCTAGATGATTAAACAATTTCTGCTCTAGGCTATTATTTGCTAGTAATTTTTCTGAATCTCCCCCGTCTGCCCTATATTCATCACTTGTTTTAAAATAATGAAGGTAATGTATTAATAAATTTTTTTAGATTGCCTATTGCAGTTGATGCTTGGTGCATGGTCTTGCATATGCCATGAGGAAGATCTAAGCTCCTCTTGAAAGATCATAGCTTTGCTTACCTTTTCTGGTGCCAGCTCACTTAAAACTGAGCTAAGTAACATGGCACCTTTATGGTACTTCCAGGTAAACTCCATCAAACCTTTCTGAAACCACACAATACAAATTTCAAATTTCACATTCTATAGAGCAGACTTTGATTCATAGGCACCTATTAGCCCTACAGCAAAGCCCTTGAGGTAATTACCAAAGCCATGCTAGAAACATGATGAAAATGTAACTGCACAGGATTCTGTGGTCAATGTCTCTGTAAATTATTACTATTCTGTGACTCTGAAATCTGCTTTTAATCTATGTTTTCAATTTCTCTAGTTAATTTTAGGATCTTTTGCTTGCATTCAAAACTGATGATTTAGTCAAATACAGCTTTACTGCTTTAAGAACTTATTTCAAAAGCAATGACCATTATATTTTAATACATATCCTTAAGTATATGCCTTACATACTTCTAAAAGAAAATAAATACTTCAGCAAGTTACATCAACCCAGTCAAAATGGTTTATAGCACTCATTTTGTGTTGCGTAACTAACTTTTGTTGTATGGTTAAATTACTACTCTTAACTTGATTGAGTACAGAAATATAAATTGCTGAGACAACAGGATCCCAAACTACTTCAAACTGGAAAACAGAAAATTACACTATCAAGACATACATTTCATTTTTCTGTTTTCCTAAACCATCTCAATTTCTTGTATTTTGTCCCACATGCATCAACAGAGAACACTTAACTTTGTATGAGAGGAATAGACAGTCAAATAACCAATTAAGAAGCATTCAGATTCCTCTCCAAAAACCCTGAATACTTGCCCTGCCTTCTTCAATGCCAGATTCTGACACTCAGATGGCACGGCCTGCAGGTCTACAGGACCAAACCACGCCAGCAACCTATCTGCATATGCACAAAACATTAAGACAGACATGAGAACAACCACCACATACATGCACACTCCCTGCTGGTTTGTTCATCCAGCTCTGGCTTACTGGGAGGCCAGGTCTGTACTGCAGCTAACAAACGCCCCCTGCTGAAAGAAACCTGGATAGAACAGTGTTCCTTGCAAAATAAGCAGCAGCAGGTTAAAGCAGCCACAAGATCTTTTGACAGATATTGCTGTGATAAGCCCACAGCAGGAACCAGCTTGCTGCTGTAACTTACTGTGGCAGAAGCCTTGCACTCAGCCAGGGCAGCTCTTGAGCATCTCAGCCAACAAGGGACGAGCAAATAATTGCACAGAAAATTAGCTCACGAATTACAGGAGGATGTGCTAGAGATCACAGTGGGTAACTGCCATTCATCAACATTCCCCTTGGGAAAGAGAAGTGGAAAGAAGAATAATATATCTGAAAAACTAATTAATCACTCGTGGGAGTGATTTTAAGGTAACATCACACCTGTAAATAAGTGAATAGATCACTGAGATTCAGATAACCTGAGTTACTTAGAGAGAGCATACACACTTGTACTTAATTTAGGAACAACAGGACAAGAGCAGCTGACATCTTGACTCATACCTCTGTGCTCCTCTCACCTAATAATCCAAGAAAAGCTCCTAACAGTTCTTTCTTTGGGTATCACTCACAGTGCTTCACTATCTCCATAAAACAGCCAGAGAAGACAAACACTTCTCAGAGCAATAAAATGCCTGTAGAAGACATCCTTAATCTCCTTACATGCCTCTCCTCTTTCTAATACAGAACTAAGTTACTACGTTTAATCTAAATTTAGCTATGTGTACTACTCTGAAAAACCAGGAGGGCAATGTATGGAGAGTCTCAGAAAAGACGTTCAGAGCAGCAGGACACTCAGATGGTGGGGAAGTCAGTTCCTCTTCCTGCTCTAACAAATCTTTATATGGTTTTCATTAAGATGTCATGAGATGACAGAAAAAGCTTTCCTCAATTTCAAGTGACAACCCTCAGCATTAAACTCTGATGCAACAGAAGCCCTGCAATTTCATTTTTGCACACAAAGGCAACTGTGACTGAACCACTACTCTCACTTGCTCCTTAGCATGAAGGCTGGTGTATTTTTTGCTAGTTAAGAGATGTGAGTTTGAGTCTCTTCAGGAAATGAACCTCTCTACCTCCTGCAGAAGCCACATTAGCAACCAGTACAGCCCAACACAAGCAGGTCTCTGCAGAGCAACAGAGTCTGTAGTGAGCACCAGACATCCACACTCACACATTTTGAGAGTTTTACTTTGGACCAACCCTAACATGGTTCCCATGTTGACAATGGTGAACATCATGTTCATTTTGGATACATCTGAAGAAAACAGAGTTCACATACTGTAAGACTATCCACGTTGCACATCACAAGGCAGTAACTGATGATGACTATAAGTTGCTCATCCTTTTTGCGACACTAAAAACTATCAGATAGAACATTGTGATTGTAAAAATGTAAATAAACAAACAAAAACACCAGTGGTGTTGAACACAGTAAGGGAAAAAAAGTTCTGGATTTTTCCTGCAAAAAAATGAAAACCAGTTTACCTGAGTCTGGAGTCTTTAAAGGTGTCTAAATAAGAAGGATAGTTCCAAGTAACATTATTCCCCTTACATCGCAGTTCTACACTTTGTCCTGCAGCCAGGCTTAAGGTGGCAGCTAGTTTCTGGAAATGACCTCTATCCATCACCTGTGTCAGTATGGACTGGGCCTTCAAAGAGGAGTCCACAGACTCCCTCTCCTTCATTTTGGGATTCTTGGGTTTTACTTTCTTGTTAACGGGCTTAATTTTATTTTCTCCAGGTTCTTTGGGACGCTTATTCTTCGCAGGCTGTCCAGTAACTGGTAAAATAAAGAAAATAAGGCAATGTTACTGATTAGAAAAAGTTTTCATAGTGTTTTGGAAAAATAAATCTTCTTTATTATCCCAGAGAACAACTGAAGTTTTTTTCTTTCCTAGAAAAGATACATAAAACTTAGTAAGAGTTAATTTCCTTAAGTTTTTGAAGTCTGCCATGACCCATTTTCCTGGGGAAAAAGGAAAAAAAAAAAAAAAAAGGGAGAGCTTTCAAGAACATGTGGAAAATCTATACTTACATAAACAGAGAAATATGCAAGGTATGAAAACTTTACAAATGGTAAGGGAAAGAAATACAGCACTTCTATCTCCAGCCACTTTTGTTATTTCCAACCCCTGGCATTGCCATGCAGCACTCAAAGCTACACAAGCTCTCCATGTTCTTGTCACGTGCCCATCACTTCTCCACGTCCTCTTCACAGTGTCAATTACGCCATGGCACTGAGTGCCATCCAGTCTTTCCTTAAACACCTTCAGGGATGGTGATTCCACCATCTCCACTGGCAGTTCAGTTCAATGTCCAAGCACACCTACTGTGAAGAAATTCCCTCTAATGTCCAACCTGAACCTCCCCTGGCCCAGCCTGAGTGCCTGTCCTCTGTCCTGTCACTTGTTGCCTGGGAGAACAGGCCAAACCCCACCTTGCTTCTTTCAGGTAGTTGTAGAGAGTGATAAAGTCACCACTGAACCTTCTTTTCCCCAGGCTAAGCAACCCCAGTTCCCTCAGCCACTCCTCATAGGACTCACCCTCTAGACCCTTCACCAGCTTCACTGCTCTTCTCTGGAAAAAGATGGTAAGTTATGACAAACTATGCACCTGGGTTAAGGCTTCACCAATTTCAGATTCAAATTTCTTTTACACCTCAGGTGTGTATCATAAAATCATGGCACTTAAACAGTTTCTATTGCTAATTTGCTCTCTAACTGATTCTCTTGGCATGGTAATGAGATGTCCTCTAATGATTCTCCTACAGAGAAAAATTCTATTTCAGAGTCTGCTCTTACAGTGCTTCATAGGATACTGCACTCTAAGTTTCTTCTATATTTATCATGTCACCATTTGCCATTAAAACCTCTCTAAGCACCTACATAGTGAACATGGGTGCACACAGATAAATTTTTTAATTTCACTTTCTACAGATACTCTTTCTTACCCCCATTCCTACCAGCCATAAAAATTCTGCA
This sequence comes from Dicaeum eximium, assembly GCA_013396995.1. NCBI lineage: Eukaryota > Metazoa > Chordata > Aves > Passeriformes > Dicaeidae > Dicaeum > Dicaeum eximium. The sequence continues at coordinate 192,803 of VWZP01002215.1, read as the reverse complement.
GCCATGTCTCCCTGCCCCATCAGGGTACATCAGAAGAAGAAAAAAGAATTTATGGCTGGTTTTATCCTTTTGTAAGCTGTTTCTCAAACTCTTTTTGTCTGCTTTATTCTGGTTTTTATATTTAACCGACATATGAGTTAAGGAGCCTCCTCCTCTTATGTAATTCCCCCTTCCAAAATGAAACACATCAGTGCTTTCTTTGTCTCTTATTATTCCTGCAAGAATATTAGGACTACAGTCTGGCTGTTCCACAACAACATCTGAATCCAATTACCTGAGTACTGCTCCAGATCAAGTCAAGAATTGCTGCTCCTCTGAGGGGCTCCCTGAATAACAGCTCTAAGACATTATTTGTGGCATCCAAACAATTGCATTCCGCACCACACCTCGATGTGTGTGACCCAGCCCGTGTGAGGGGAAGTTATTCTTCCTTTTGCTTTTCTATCCAGCCCTTGCTGCCCCTCTGATTTTCCTTAGCAGAGCAGTCATTACACATTGGGTGGTCACTTATCAGGCTGGTTCTTCTCCACAGGGCTGGTATCTCAGTCCCAATGACTTCTATCATCAAAACCCAGCAGGAAACAGATTTAACACTAAAGTTTCCTTCAACACATGCTGGCACTTCTCCCTTGGGTAAGCTATTCCATCTTAGTGGAATTCCATCACACTACTGTGCCCCAGTACCACGAGGTTCTACTGATGGGCCTGATAAGCCTTTTGAATAAGCATTCCCATTTCAAATTGGCCATTTCAGTTCCTTGTTGAACTTTACAGATTACTCTGTAGCAGCATACAAGCTTTGGTTCAGCCATCCTTTTTTATTTTTTCCCCCATCAAACCCTACTGAAATTTGTTCAAAGTACTCTTTGATATTTCCACTCCTTTTTGTCAACCTCCATCCTGACATTATTTCAAAGGCACATGGATTCTGCAACGTCACCCCTAGGAAATGCTTCATCCCATACTGTGTGCTCTGCCACACCTGAGACTCTGCCTTTAAGAAACTGTTAAAGACTCCCCTATGAAAGCTTTTCAATGTTAAGTGCCAGAAGCCTGGTTTTGATTTTCCCAAGATTAAGTTTTTTCTCTCCACACAAGCTCCCTCTGTTCTGTTTCTGCAGTTCAGCGAATGTGAACACTTTCCTCCCACAGCACACTCCCAGCTGCTCAGTGAGAGCCTTGTCTGCCTGACCTTGTATTTCCCTGCAAGTGACAGCAGGGGCATTCCAGGAAACACACCAGATGAGCATTTATCTTCCCATAAAGAAAACCTGGTTGTGCCTCTGTTGCACCTCCTAGAGAGGTGAGTTTCCAAGCAATCTGTGGCCATCTCCTTCTCAACACTCCCTTGTAAATCTGCCCAGGTATCTACTGACAGTGGCACTTCTCCACCTCACAATCCCGTCTTCTGTCTCAGCTGAATTAAATATTTCTCTGCCAAGTAACTAAATTAACTGCTACAGTATCATCTAAGGTAAAAAGGACACATAACCAAATCCGTCCAGGAACACAGAAACCATTACCAAGAATCCTCCATTTCCTTACCCAATCTGCAAGACTTTCTCAAGAAAGGGAACAAAGTCAACTAGCCCATCTATGCAAGCACATGAATACACCACGTTTGGGATATTTCACTGTCTCACTAGAGGTATGCACTGTGCCCTCATAGTTTAGTAACATTGCACTGCCTAATGTTGCACTGCTTTAGTGCAACAGCACTTCTCATTATATATAAAAATATAATAAAATTAAGACTTAGAAAAATATTAATTTAGAAAACGCCTCATTTATACCTCTGATAAGCTCCTAAAGTCAGTTCTGAAAGGCACTGTAGTAATTTCAGCTGCAACAGTACATTCGGGGTCCCTACTGATTCACCATGCTGAAGTAGGAGACTGTGCACCCATAGGTCACAGAAATATATTATGCAGAACTTTTGCTCCTGCTTCACAGTATTTGCCTCACCCTATGCCTTAATGTATGTCCCTTGTTCTCACAAATGTCACATACACAACAAGTTCAAAATGGCTGTTAGTTATATAAGCCTAAAAAGCATTTGTTTTTTTCTTTGAGACATCACCTATATCCAAAGGCACATTCCACTGGTCTCACAGCTGCACAGGTTATAACTCGAGAAAGTCCCTGATCTTCACGTGTCAGCCTAGAGAACTTGAGCAGCTGTGTGTGAGTGTGGTCTCCCACAAGTAATCATGTTCACTGTCTACCAGACATACCCATCCCACAAGCCAGGCCCCATGCTACATCTTGGCACCATCAGAGACTGAAAACCCTCAATTTATACTGATTAATTCATCCTTAAGGTGAAAAAAAATTAGGTGTGAGGATACCATAAATTTAAAAAATAAATTTAAAAATATTAAAAAAAATTTGTGAGATTACCATGAAGCACAATTAACCAGCAGGATTACTATATGAGGAAAGAGTCTTTGTGATTACAAGTAATGTAATAGAACAAGTTGGATACATCTCAACATTTGTGATACTTCAAATGAAACGTTAATCACCCAAACACAGAGCCAGTCTGAAGGGGCATATTTCATTAAACCATGAATATAAGAAAAATTTGGAAGACTACTTTGAAATTACAATACCTACATTAGGACTTCTACATTTACCTTTAGATAAGAAATTCTTATTAAATATGCCTGGTTACTTTCTTGCATTGCTAAGCTTCTAGATGACAGAGTGGAAAGCACCCAGTCACACCTCGGTATAAACTTGACAAACTGACTGACAAAACATAGATTTGGGAAATCTTTAGCCCAAGTTACAACTCATTTCTTATTCTGTGTTTTTATCATCTACTTCTCAAATAGAAAACATTTTTCTTGATGTGGTATACCCACAGACCAGATCTTTCAGCAGAAATCCTCTCCCACACCACTCTGATCCACAGTGCAATTCCTCTGCATGTAGTCATGAGAAAAACTAGGCTGGAAAAGGCTTCTGGAATTCCCTTCCCATCTCTGTTCAGCTGCTCTGAGCCATGTTCAGTTGAGCTCTGACTTTGTCAAAAGCTGCAGACTTTACAGCTTCCTCTGACAAATTCTTTCTAAGTTTAACAGGTCTTAAGGTGGAGAATTTTTTATGTTCTTACAAGAATGTCTTCCTTATGACCTATTAGCCTACCTGTGGTAACCGCTTCTGCCTTTCACCACTCACCCAAGAGCTCGCCTCCTATTTCCCTACAAACCCTTCCATGGGCTATGCAGGTCTTGATCCCCGAGCCCTACCATGGTGAAAAACAATGGAGTTGCTTTTTTGTTGTTTCTTCCGAGTAAGTATTAATAAGTTCATTCACATTTTGCAAGAGAGAAAGAGCCTCTGTTTTCCTAGTTAAGGTCTATGCAAGTCAAGAATTAGTTGTGAACGTCCTTTCCCAAAAACTTGCCTTTCCCCACCAAGACTTTCGCACAGCCTGAAGAGGAGTTATGAGTAGAATTCGATGCTCTCAATCGAACAGCGATGCACGAAGCCAAAAAATTATTTGGTTGTTTTTTAAATTGTTTAAATTATTTGGTTGTTTTTTAAATCCGACCACCACGTCCAGCACTGCCCTACGTCCAGCACTGTCCCCTCCTCAGGCGCCATTCGGGGCTGGACTCAGACGTTCTACCCCAAAGAGAGCGGGCGGCAGGGGCAGCCGGGGTGCCGCGAACGCCTCTCCCCAAAACCCAAACCCACATTTTCGCCGGAAGGCTTCGGCGACCTGCTGGCCGCGCACGATGCGAGCAACCCGCCTTCCCTCGCCTCTGCCCAGGGGGACGGGAGCCCCGCGGCCGCCCCCTCCCGTGATGGCTCCCGCTCCTGTCCCGGGCACGGTCGGGCCGGCGGGTATGACTGCGAAAAGGGAAGCCCGCGGCGCCTCGCAAGGCGGGGGGACCCGTCGGGGCGGCGGCTCACCGTGTGGCAGCGCTTCCTGCAGCAGCAGCAAGCTGAGGAGCACCCAGAGCCGCATGGCGGGAGCGGCCCGG